>OZ026625.1:22157254-22551254 GCA_964020975.1 Hermodice carunculata
CATACTTATAGATATACTCATGTAAACTGAAAATATTAAGTACTGAGGAATCTTCTTCACAGCATTGCTATTCAACCGCAGCGACCTGATGGTATACTTGCCTTTGCTGCCTGACCAGGGAACATGAAAAACTTTATCCCATCATTGGAATAGTCATTAGTTCTTTTTGAGGTCTAATGAACACAGTAAAAGTACATAAATGAATAGTGGATGATATGAAGGTAAAGCAGCAGCACATGATTGAAATATTACAATAAATTAATAACATACACTGCATTGGAATTGACAGGAATAACATAATTATTTTCAGTGAGAACGAGGTAGGTTGATGGACACATAAATTGTGTGATAAGTCTCATTGTCAGAGGTGGCATGATGTGCTCCTGGCTTCAGGTGTTAGACTATTACCTCTGTGTACAACAATGGTAACTAACCCTGAAAGTGCTAATCACAGCTACAGTTGTTTTCTCATTACCGTCAAACATATAATGGTTAAAAGATTCAAATTCCTCATGAAGATACCTTTCATTCAAATACCAGCAAGCCTGGTCTAAAGTGAAAAGTAGTCTTAGTCAACAGCTTTCCTTGGAAATGTGCACAAAGTGTCACGAGGAAAGCTGTTGATTCAGTCTTAAATCGGCACTTTAAGGGTTAAGGTGGAGTGACAGGTATAACATAAGTAAAGATCAAGATTAATGATGAAAAAATGCTGATTTTTTCCACAGGAAATGAAATATATATATGTACCTGTACCAGTTGTACAGTTTTTGCGTGTGTATTACTTGTAGTGTAAGTAGGATATAAATATTTTGTATATATATATACATATATATTGCAGGGAAAGGTTTATCTGAACACACTACAGAGCTGACTTCAATCATCTCTGGTCTCCAACCGAGCACAACCTATGAAATCCAGGTAATAATACAATGTACAATGTATCTTCAAGTTCACATGCTCCTTTTGAGAAGAAAACTATCACTGATACCAGGGAGGTGGATTGACATGTACATCCCTGCCAATACATAATATTATATGCTATGAGTTGATCAGTTTTTTTTTTTTTCTTGTATCAAAGGAAAACAAACTAGTAAATTCAGACATGTTAATGCTTTTCCAAAAAGCACAATCTCATTTGTTCATTTTGACTTGGAACTACTTCAAAAAAAGTTTGTCTTCAAGGGGTTAATGTTTCTGATGTTCAAGGGTCAAAGATTTAGTTGGTGTTTATTTGATTAAAATCTGACGGTTGTGTTTGAGATATGGCCTGATAATTTACAAGTAATTGTACAATTAACACTTTTTGGAGCTTTCTGTTGTAAATTTTTGGGATTGACAAATGAAATAACAAGAATCCATTTTACCACTGTTAAATTTGAAAAATATTTCACTGTCTTCATTTTGTGTAAGCATTGTAAGTTCAGACTTATGTAGTGAAATAAAGCAGTCCATTTACTACTGTTCTAAATGTAAAACATGATAATTTTTTTTTTTTTTCGTATTGTACAGATTAAGGATTATAAGTTCAGACTTCAGTGATATGATACATATTGTACCTCTAACAGAATCAGAGGAAATCTTAACTCTTTCAGTGCCAATGTGCGCTGAGAAAAGCTGTTGACTCAGTCCGAAATTTGGCACTGAAAGAGTTCAATTTTAATGATTAATCTTGTCTGGGCTGAAGCATATGTATAGTTAAACCTGTTCAAGTGTAATTGGCCTGAAATGTTGTTGTTTTTATGACCACTAATTTACAAGTATAAGGCTGCAGACCATGTCATCGAGTGATTGGAGCATTTAAAGTTCACTTGACACTGCATATTTATAATTTTCAAAATATTAATCTTTTATCACGTGGTTATGCATTGAGAAAAGACGCTCTGACTCTGCAACACTGAATTGCTTCATTTGCCCAAAAAGTATTCCAGTTTCACAATTTGCTAAGAACAATTCATCTTGATCATGTTTTGCTAGGTTTGTGCTGCGACATCCAAGGGCAAAGGTCCAAGAGAAACTATTGTAGGTACCACTACTGAACTAGGTAAGCATATACAACACGCAAACATGCCATTTTTCTCGTTATCTAGTACATAAATCTGATAGTACGTGAAACTGCATTCATAAGTTTGACAATCAAGAGCCAGTATGCGGCTGGGGACTATTTCTATCACGATAATCCAATATGAAATAGGCATAACTCAAAGGGGCTGGGTGCAGTCAGTTGTATGTGAAGTGAAGCTGATAATTTTAGTGTGAGGTTTGTGGATTTTAGGAAAGGTTTGGGATACATTTCATGATGGTACAGTAACAATAAGTGTTAATGGATACACTCTCATAGGATATTAAGTCTGTTCAAGGATCAATTTATTTGGAAAATTTGTAAATCCAATCCAACATCTGATGCATGCAGAAAGGCGTATGTCCTGCATATGATATCTGATACAGACATCAGAGCATCTGTACTTTCAGCAGTAACTAAAATTGAACTCGGCTGTTTACACTTCATCATTGCAGCATAAAGGAATACAGTGAAACCTGTTTTGAGAGACCACTGTGATGAAAGACCACCTGCCTTTTAAGACCATATTTCAAAGTCCCTTTTGCTATCTTTCCCATGTTATTGCACCTCCATTGAGAGACCACCTGCCTTATGTGACCACTCTCCAGCGTGCCCTAAAGGTGGTCTCTCAAAACAGGTTTCACTATAGTAGGAATGTGAACAATGCCATGATGGGTACCATAATCCTTATCATGAAAGGCCAAACTGCATGTTGTATTTGGAAAAAGTTAACTCCACCTCAAATGATCATTATAAGTAATATTGAAAGAATATGCACCTGTGAAAGTTGAAATTTTACAAAGTGGTCTCATGATAAAGGATGGTCTCAGACAACAAATGTCTGTCAAAATGGAGATCACTGTACCACTGAAAAAGCTTTATATGCATGTTACAATCCATCATGTGAAGATAGAGTATTGTTAGATTTACAAGAAGATGGAACATCAACAGTGCCGCAGGTACATGTAAGTATGGAACTGGTGTTCAGATAGCTATAGTGACAGTGTCGAAAAGTATGGTGTAAATTGTCCTCTTTGCTGATTAACAAATTACCGGGCAAAATTATCAACAACAAAAATGGAAAATAAATTAAAAACTTGGACTGGCCTTCAGGAGATTAAGTTATTGGTTGTTTCAATGACCCAGCTGTGTTCTTCCAGGTGCACATGCCCCGTCCAAACCAGAGATACTGGTACGAGGGAGGAACGAGCTGCACGTGTCCTGGAGACCGCCTGTGGTGCCCCTTGGTCGCATCACACGGTATGACCTACATATGAATGGTAGAGTTGTGTACTCGGGAACGGAGCTGACGCACAATGTTGTACGACTTACACCAAACACGGAATACACATTTACAGTAAGTCACTCATGACAGCTGTTCTGTCATGATTCAGATCTGAGCTGCATGTCTACAGCACCGTTGAATATTAAATGAAAGTAACTGTATCAGCTTTTATGACATTGATTTTTTTTTATCAAAAAGTACCAAAAAAAAAGACATGAATAAAACTGAACATTTAGACATAGACATGCTAATGCTATTGTCATACATGTAAATAATCAATGATTATTTGCTTTAAAAAAAAAAAGTGTCTGTGCCTTTGTGATCTTTGTTTATAGTGATGATAAAATCCCGTTGATTTCAGGTGAGTGCAATAACCAATGAAGGCAGATGTGAAAGCAAACCAGCCAAAAAAAAGACTGCCAAAGATGAATGTGAGTAGACTGGGGTGTCCAATTGCCAAAAAGTTAACTCATTCCACCCTGATGACGCTTTTTCCCGCTAATATCTAAATGTCGTCTGCTAATCGTATTTTACTAATTTAGGGATTATTTTTCCATATTTTGGATGAAACTTGCATGGAAGATCATTCCAAATTATATGCCCATGGTCAACAGCTTTCCTTGGCGCGCTCTGGGCGCATTGCGCCCAGAGCGCGCCAAGGAAAGCTGTTGACTCAGTCTTCTATCAGGGTGGAATGAGTTAATTGTTCAGTGCTAGGTTGCATTCATAATATTCTATAAATCAAATCTCATTTTAACAATGCTGTTTGGCAGTGACACTTGAAAGACCAGACTTTTTGGTTTTTTAGTGTATGTTCCTCCTCAAATCACACTCTTTTGGTTATAAATGCGTGCATATTTTACAACAGATGATCGAGAAAATCCTGTCATGTGCAGAAAGTTTGGCATTCCAAATGTCAGAAATAGAAAGTAAGGTATTTGGCTCCTTGTTATTTCTGTTCACTTTGTAGCTGCAAACCATACTTCAGCCTTTGGGGTGAGAACCTCAATATTTTATTGCTCAGATTAATTTCAATATTTTACTTTCCAAAACTTGTTGCATGTGTGTTAAAGAATGCTTGCCTGCAAAAATACAATTTTTTATCTAAAAGCCAGCACTTTGTCAAAAAAAAAATGCAACGTGCAAAAATTTTCAAATCGTCTATAATCCTACATCACTCACTCTGTGCTTATTAATTCCTAACTGTTTGCCACATCTGGTCTGCGAATGGTAAATTTATCGCTGATTTCCAGTAGCTGTCTTTGCATTGCCTACTTTGTAGGATTTTTTTTAGCTCTGCTGACCAAATTAAAGGTCGCAGAGCTTATGCAGTCACTCATGTCTGTCTGCCCATCCTTCCCATCTGTCCATCAACTTTTTCCTTGTGAGTGCAATATAGTCCACAATTTTTTAGATATAGCCCCATATGTAACTTTCAAGACTTATTAAGTGTATGAAAATCTAGATCAAGCTCAATATTGTGGTGCAACCTGCTGTTATATGTAGTACCGGTATGTAGGTAAAAAATTGAAGATCTTGTGACTGCTCTAGCATTCTTAATGCTCAATAGATCTTCATAAAATTGGGTGGAATTATGGAGGATGTCAAAGTCTAAGTTGCTTTTGATACTAGTGGCGTCACCTATAATTTGATGGAAATTATGAGCCAAAATGTGTTTTATGGTATAAAATTCCATATCTTCAAAAAGTAATTGGATTAGACTTGCCATATGTACATGTATAGGATACATAGACCATGTCGAATGCTAGAATGCTATATATATCAGTGACCTTGACATATTTTTGTTAGGTCAACATGGCTGTAAAGTTGAAAGAGGTGATTTTATTATGGCAGGGTGTAGCTTGGACATCAATGGCAAAGAGAATTGAGCTTCTAAATCAAAATCGCACTTGATTACGTTGTAGATAAAAGTGTGCTTGGTGACCTACTTTTTGGGTGAATGTGACCCAATACTTATGGAGTTTGGCACTTGTCCAAGTTTATTGTTTTTCTTCAATAACTTGAAACTTTATTACCCGATCTGAACAAATGGAGCATATATGGAAAGCTGGATGTGGGGCACACATTTTGAACACTCGGAATTTTTTAATCCGAGTTGCAGGTCAAAGTCAAATTTGCCAGTTGGAATGTAGGAGTCATCTTGTAAATGCACTGCACACCACAGTTTTTAGTTAGGCCCATATAACTTTTAGGACGTATCAAATGTATAAAAATTCTATGTGGATGTCAATGTTGGTGGCACCACCTGTAGTATTATGTAATATACAGCTCAAAATGTGAAAATCTTGTGACCAGTCCAGCATCCTTAATTTTTTATGGATCTACATAAAATTTAGTGGGATTGTAGAAGAGGTCAAAAGCTTGGATGCTGATGATACTATTGATGTCACGTATAATTTGACGGAAATTATCAGTTAAAATGTGTTGAAAGATACAAAATTCTAAATCTAAAAAATAATTGAATAAGACATGCCAAATTTACCGAGAAAGTAGATCATGTGTAATGATAATATATTATGTAAAATCCATGACCTTGACGTATTTAGGTGAGGTCACCAGACCTGTTAAGTTGGGTGAAGTGATTTTGTAATGGTATGCTGTAGTTTGAATATCAGTGACAGAGAATTGAGTCTCCAGATCAAAATTGCACTTGAGTACATTGTATGTAAAATTCCACATGGTGACCAACTGTTTGGTTCACCATGACCCAATGATTGTGTAGCCTTGACCTTTTTTTAAAGATCATTAAGCACATAAGGAAAGGACATTTTATTCAATATCTTGATAAAGAACAAGGCATAATATGGTTAAACTTGATTTAATCAATTTTTCAAGGTTGTGGATTTAATACATTTCAGAAAATTATTTTTGGTGATGATGGTCAGCAGAGCATTAGGCCCACGGGCCTCATGTTTTGATTTTACAGGAGTATTTAACTGATCAACAGACATCCTTTAATTTCTTTCTTTCAGGAATAAACCAACTTTGAAACAGTTAGCAACATAGAGACTTTTAAAAATTGATGGAAAATAAAATTTTTGCAAATTATTATTAATATTATTATTTTTTTTTTTTTTTTTTTTTTTTTTGTGGAAAAATTCATGATTAATGGACTTGTCAAAAATGCATATGAGACTTAAGTTCCTTTCCAGGCCAGTACACACTGTTTAACTTGTACTTTAAGCATCAAATATTTAATTTGTCATCTCTCATAATAACAGATGATGTAGATCGTGCTCCTCTATACCAACCCCCACCAAGAAAGGAGATGGAACTGGAACCCAAGCCAGAACAACACAAACCCCCGGTCTCTGTCAAGAGGAAGAAATCTTTGCCAACCTCCAGCCTGCATGAAATGACATCAGTCAAAACCACATCCCGGACCAGCAGTGCAGCAACCACAAGCTCCAAGGTCAGTTCAACCAGTTGCTTTAGAGCTAGCTTCAAGCATAGACCTCCATAGACATCTTTGGAACCAATGCCTGGGATAAAATAAGAGGGATGGACAAAAAGAGTAGGGCTATTATACTTGATACATGTGTTGATTAGCAAAGGTTGTCAAGGGTGCAGGGTCAAGTCTCAATGGGTACAAAAATATATTGTTTCATTGTATAAGATTTAAAGTAAATAATATTACATTGAAACTATCAATTTTCATTGCACTGGGCCTTAGACTTTTAAACACATCCAAGAGTTCAAAGTGGAGGTGAAGAAAAAATTATCATAAACCTACAGGATATGCCAAACTTGTGACTATCATGCTTTCCTTACTTTTGCCATTTACCACTGGACTTCTTTTTTAAGACGTGTTAGACGTTAAGACAGGAGTTATGAGTCAGGTTCTGGTGTTAGGGATGTGAGGTCCCCCCAAGGTACATGGACATTTAATTTCAGTGTATGTGTGTAGCGATCTGTTGAGCATTGATTACTGTGTAGTGTGTTTAAAATAAAGTGACTGTGAGTTCATTCTATAAAGAGAAACACATTTATGGTCATTGTATTTTTACTTTCAACAGGGACAAAAAGAAACCAAGACACTAAGCTCAGAGAGTACCTCCGTCCATTCTTCTAGACCTGTCTCGGGTAAGTCTCACAGGATTATTTAAAAGTGGAATTACATTGTGTACTACATTTAGTCATAACATGAAGTCTTAAGCACCTGCTTGCTGCATGAGGCATGGTCTAGGTCCTCTCAGGGTTTTTCTCTTGATTTTTACCCAGTTCATGGACTCAGTTTCCATCAAATAGGCCCCTAGCAGTCCACTTAGCCATGTTATTACCTTTATGCAGTGACCAGTCTCTCATGCGTTGATACAAGTGGATCATTGAATATGTGGAGAAGATTTAAATTTGAGATATAATATGGCATTGAATTTGAGAGAATTAATCATGATATTTTAGCTTTAAGATATCATATGGTCACTCACACACAGTAATTTAAAATAGGTATTGCACTTGATAATTTAAACCTATATCTACCGTTGGTTCCATTTCAGTCAAAGCAAAATCAAACCGTGGCTTTGAAAACAACCTGTTTTAATGGACCACTTTTAATAGGTCCCATCAGTGGTCCCTCAAAAGGAGTTTGACTACATCATACAGATAGCTTGAAACTGCTTCACTGAGAAACATTTATCCTTAGATCATAAATTGAGGCATAAAGATAACATGCTATTATAAATTATATCAGAGACCGAATAACAAAATTTAGTAACATCTTATGTGGGTATGTTCAGCATGCAATTTCATGATGTACCAGACTGGTGCTCATGAGTGTTTGTGTAGTGCAAATACAGTACAGTGGCTTTGTTTCATATGATGCTCTACAGGGCCTGTAGCATATGATAATTAGCATGCACAAGAACTACACCAAGTTGGGCCGCATCCTTGGGGAAGAATTTAAGCATCAATACGACATGACAGTGGTGCAATGCACATTTATTCATTTGGGTACTTACTTGTCAGCTGATTGAGTTACATCCTTATTAATGATGCTCTTGTTTTGGTTGAGTAAATCCGTGAGCACATATAAGCATGTGTGATTTAGAGTTCACATTTTCTTTGCTTCTGTTTAAAGCAAAAGTTGAGAAAAGGGAGAAAGAAGACGAATCAGCAAAGTCTCCAGAGCTTGTGCCAGAGGTTAGTTCCACATTTTCCCACCAGGGCTTGCTAATTAAATCTAATAAATTTCAACCAAGCACAATTAACAAATAACACAGTCCTAACTTGCATGTCATCAAATGAATGCTGTTCTTTTAGTGTTTCACATATATTAAAAGCCTTGATTCACGTATGTGCATTGTTTTCAGTCTTTATAGATAGGTTCAAATCTGATTATGTTTTTTTTTTCGCTCAACACACAACACTCTTCGGTGTCCATGAGTGGGCCTGTGCTTCGTATTCTGTGTAGAGCCACTAACCACCTATTTTTTTGTTGAAGTTCTCATTAAGATACTGTGCATTTGATAGATTTTGCAAAGGAGACAGAGAAGTTATGTATGTTTAAAAAGTATAAGCAGGGATTTAGTATTCAGGGACATACATATGTTTGTCGATGTGGTCAAGTCCTTGAAATAGTATGTTTCTTGGGGGGAAAAAGCATATACATTAATATTATAACATCACAGCATGTGTTTTGTGGAATAAGCCAAGAGATGCTTGAGCCACCAGATGGCACCAAGCACTATAGGTTCCTGTTTACAACTTTAGAGCAATAGTACTGGTGCGAAGAGAAGGTACCACTCAAGACAACCCTGTAGGCTTGTCCATTTGCGATGAGAAATTGAAAAGCTATGAAGATTAACGATAGCTCATGAGCGTTGGTGAACATGAATTGAATAGACGGACTTGAAGTCTTTTGTTTGGGGCAAAGGAAGATGGGTTCAATTGTTGGGTCTATGTCTATTAATCCATTGTTTTTGAAATCAATACATCATTTTCTCTTGCAAACTGCGCATGGTTTATCCTGAGTATTCAGCAGCAAGGCTGGTGATAATCATTTACAGTATCTGGTCTGCATCCGAACTATCCCCATGAACCTGTGGTTGTACCATAAGCTGCTCATACTAAACTGTAGTGCATGCTACAGTATCGTTGAACTGGTACGGTGGCTGTTTGGGACGGGCAGAACTTTGTACCTGAGGGTAGACTGTCTACCTGAAGTAAAGCTGAGGGTGGACAGCCCATCCCAAAGGCATACAGTTATGTCTTTTGCACAAAGACAAGGGTAACTTTATATTTGTGATGCTGAAAAAACAAGAAATCAGTTGAACAACTGTTTTCTCAGCTGTTTCTGTGTGTGCTATCATATCTTGTGTGTGAACAATCCATTTGTTTAATTTTGCGGTCAAGCTCAGGTCAGACATGCAGCGCCGCCAGTGACAAAATGTGTTGCAGGTACACATCGCAATTTCATATAGTGGGCTACAGGAAAAACTACTGCCAGCCTCTGAAGCCAATCACAGTTAGACTGGATTTCTACTTGATCACGAGATATAAGAACATACAATGTGATTTATCTCTGTTTGAGACACTGTGAAGCCATTAAAAGTGTCGTTCCCTGGTAAAAGGATTAAGCCCCGATTTTATGACAGTACTGGGATGCAGACTTTATTATCGTGTTTACCATATTTGGTTGATGAGAAGGAACCATAGTGCAAATCATTTATGAAAGTGAAGTGTCATGAATCATATAAATATTCACATTTTAACAGGATTCTTATCCTCTATATTGTTTAGTTCTTTCAAAAACTGCATGCTTGCTTTGCTTACAAAGTTCTTGCTGTAAAGACTTGCATGGCAACCTGTATTGTGATACTGTCATTATTGCTTCAATACTGGGAAATAATTTTGTTGTGACAGAAAAGAAACTGGCATAGCTGAAGCTTAAAAAAAAAAGACTGATCATTATTCATAGTTTTCTGAGGTTTCTGATTAATGGACCATATACTTTTTAGCTAGCTAAATTAGAACAGTTATGGTATTGTTTATATAAAACACATGTATGATGAGTTTAAAAGTAAATAATTATTATCACTATTCACTTAAATATATACAAGATGAAGTTAGAGATACCCATACATGTGGCTGTAACACTCATGCATTAAAAAATGTTAAGTTAATTGTACTGTGAAAAATCTGAGCAGAACTAATACTGCGATGATGACATAGACTTGTCTTCAGGCATGTGCTGTGATTAGAATGAGTAATTTTTGTCTAAGTTAAAAGGGTGACTGAAATATGTGCATGTTGCAAAAAATAGTCATCAACTGTTTAAAATTAAGATAAATAAAAAAAGTGTCCTGAGGGCCCAAATAGTGCCAGCGATTCTTAATGAAAAAAAATAATACAATGTAGCTTGAAGCTTGAGCCATAGGAGCTGTGTATAGAGTGTACAATGTATGTTTATTTCAGATTCCACCCTGACCAACAAGGCAACATTTGTCAATGTTTAGCGTTACAGTAGCTTAGATATTTTTGTGAGATGAATTTGCAATGCTCACAGTCCTACAGTTTATTTTGGACTTTTACTTTAAAACTTATATTAGTTACGTGACGTTACCTCTCAACCACTATTTGCCTAGACCTCTTTGTTTGCGTCGCACGGCCATGAAATTGAGTTGGGTTGCACTCACGTGATTCTGAAAACCTGATGGTCACTTGGCACCATCTCTCAGTTCCTTTGGACCTGGTGGTGACTTCTGGTGCGCATGGTCTATGTATCATCCTTCCTTTTTTGGGTGCCATTACTGGCTTGTTCTTTCAACTTCAAGTTGAAGCTCCATAAATTTTCATTCACACTCATAGTTTTCAAACCACCCGCCGCAGAACCCAAAGCATCCGCGTTCCTAGAGGTGGCTCAGACACTTTGGAGTAAGTGCACCATACAGCCGGTCAAGGATGAAGGTACTCCTGACTTTTACAACCTACTCTTCCTGGTCCCCAATCGGGACTGAGGATGGCTCCCTGTCATTGACCTGTTGATGCTGAACACCTTCCTGGAAGTCCCATCCTTTTGGGCGGAGATCCCCCAGTCAGTGGCAGCAGCCTTGCAGCCCATGGAGTGGACAACATCTCTGGATCTCAAGGACACATTTTTCCATGTGCCAATCGTGGAGACTTCACGGAAATATCTGCGGTTTGCATTTGCGGGCCAAGTTTACCAGTTCAGGGTGCTTCCATTTGGCCTTGCCATGGCATTGCTGATGTTTACCAGGTTCACACAAACAGAGCCAAGGCAGGACACAATCCAAGAAGCTGACGGAGTTAGCCAGATGCATCACTCGATGGTACTCAGAACACGATGTCCGCATGCACGTCATAATGCACCTTCCTGGACATCAAAATGTCCTGGCCGTTCAACTCTCGAGGAGAGGTCAGCCTGTAGGGATGGAGTGGTTGCTCCACCCAAGGGTCATTCAGGTCATGTGGGCCAGATGGGGAACTGCAGACGTGCACTTGTTTGCGACTCATGAGAATGCGAAACTGCTGGTTTACGTTTCGCCTGTCCTGGACCCCCATGCCCTAGTAGTGGATGCTCTGGCCATGGACTGGAGTGACCTCTGTGCATGTGCCTTTCCACCTTAGTAGATCCTTCCAAGGGTTCTGCCCAAGGTGCAGTCTGATCCTAGTCACCTCCTGGCATCCCAGGAGCGGTTGCTCAGTATCCCTGATAGAACTGAGGATCGAGCCTCTGCTATGATTACCAGCATGGCCAAAACTTCAGGCACAGCTGCAGATGAGTGTGTTCCACATGAACCCTCAAGTGCTCAAACTCCACACTTTGTGGTTATCTCACAGCACATCCGCGACAAAGGTTTCTTGGAATTGGCCTGAGATAGAATTGTAACTTCTGTAACTGTTTACTTAGCTTGATGGAATGTGTTTTCCGACTGGTGCACCAGTAATGGAATCCACCTTTGTTCTCCATGCATAGCAGACATTGCTGACTTTCTTTTACAGCCGGAAGTCTTAGGCAAGAGCTCAAGAACAGTGGAGGGTTTTCAATCAGTCATCTCTTCAACCCTATCATTCTGTCTGTGCTCATCACATCCTCCTGCACTGACAGCCTGGCATTGAGACAGGTCCAACCCCAGTGGTATATGCCGCTGGTTTTAGTCATGTTGAACAAGTGGCCCTTTGAGTGCCTTGAGGACCCAAGGTGGGTACACCTCAAGTACTGGATGTGGAAAACTTGTTTTCTGTTAACGCTCGCTTCAGGGGTCTCAGAGAAGTGAGGTCTACACTTTATCTCATGAATGGTCGCCAGTGGAAAAAATCCAATGGTTGCCTGACCACTCCCAGGTGACCCTGAGGCTTACTTGGGCTTCCTTACAAATAACCAAGTTGCTTGAGATCCGGTTACAGCCTTTAAGGGTTTTACCCTCCGTGCTATGGAAACTGCTCTTCCCCTTGAGGAAAGAGTCCTTATACGTAGTGTCCTGTGAGAGCCCTTGGCTGGTACCTTTCATGTATGGATGGACTCAGAGGACAGAGGTCAGCCCTCTTCCTACATCTGAGTGATGTGAGTAAGAGAGCAAATTTGCACAAACATGATTTCTTCATGGATTAAGCAGACGATTCTTAAGGCCTATGAGATTTCGCTGGAAAGGCCTGCTGCGTTGCAGTTTGTCTCAACCAGAGCTCACAAGGTGCGAGCCTTTAATGCCTCCTGGCATGCCCTGCGCCATGGGACAATCAGGTTTTCAGAATAAAGTGAGTGAAAATCAATTTGATTTCATGGGCGTTCCACCCAGACACAGAGGTCTGGGCAAACGGTGGTCGAGAGGTAAGTATACTTACTAATACTGATTTTTCCCCAAATATCTCATGTAGAACTGGGTGTTCTAATTCATCAGTGGACATGATTTTAAATTTAAAAGTTGTTTTTACTCACATGTACATGGGGTTTTGAAGAGAATGTGCCTATAAATGCAGGATCTCTCAATTTGATTTTTTTTAAACATACTTTTAATACATTTTGATGGGAAGTACAGAAAATGATGTGCTATTGCATTTTGTAGGTTTCTTTTTTAGAGATAAGTAATGGGAAACCATATTCGCTGGAATACTTATGTGACTTGTGAGCAAAATTTCCAGGGCCCGGCGGAAGACCCGAGTATTGCCAGTGACCCTGGTAAAAGAATAAAGAAATCAAATCAAATCAAAATAATTGCATTTTGCATGTTATCCCTTCAAACTGAAAGTTGATTGCTAGCAAGGAAGCAATTTAGCGGTTCAGCCTCCTGGCACCTGCAATAAGACAAGAGAAAAAAAATGTAGAATATATTAATTCTTTCAGTGCTAAAAACAACAAACATCATGCTATTGGAAATTGTGATGATTCCAGATTTTAATTCCTCATAAAAAGATGTTCCGTTCAAGTAGCAGCATTCCCTTGGTTCCATAAAAAAATATAATAACATTTTTTTTTAATTTAAAAAAAAGAAAGGAAAAAAACAGAACAAAAAAACAGTAGTTCAGGCTAACAGCTTTCTGCAGCATGCTATGGCCACATTGCACCCAAAGTGTGTCTCTGAAAGTTGTTCACTCAATCTCCTATTTACCACTGAAGTGTGTTGAGCATTAGTCTAACCTTGTTTCTGAGACAGAAAGTACAAGGTGTGCTTCTAAAGAATACCACAATATAAATAATTGTTTTATTGACACTGTCAGTATGATCACTGTGGTATGTCTAGATTTTATTTATAGTGTTACTTACTGCTCATGTTTTACCAGGGTTGATGTCAGTTGCACAAAATTTTACTCATGAGGGTTTTCCTAAATTTTCAAAAAATTGGAAAGTCCAGTCTTCTATAGTCCAGGAATATTTCTCCCCATAAAATGAATGAATGATTGAATGAATATAAATGACAAGAAAGCAAACAAACAAAAACAAAAGTAATAACAATCTGAGTCCAGATATGTTGACAGTAGTTTATAAATCTACTCCTTTGCCAAGAGAAACATTGACAAATGTTCCAGGCAGTCGTGCACATTCAGTGGAGGCTCAACGACCAGGTAGCTCTCTGGATCAGTCTCATGCAAGACAAAACTTTGTCTGTTCGATCACTTGTGTGAGCAAATGGCCACAGTGCCCAGCACCTCTGCCTGTGATCACCCGTTTTTCTTCATGCTTCATCGATCAGTGCCTTGCCTCAGCAAGCTCAACACTGACTTGTGTTCAGAGCATACTGAGGAAAGCCACTGGCTCAATCTGTGTCTTACGAATTAGGATTGGGAAACTGAAGGATTCATTTTATTATAATTGGTGTTTGATGGCTTTCATTTGGCTTGCTCCTGGGGACACTGTAGCATTGGAGAGTGCCTGCCTGGGAAGCAACACTCAGGTCCTACACCAGCCTGGGCTTTGGTGAGGTAGGATGCCACCTGGTGGAGAAAAATTATTTAATATCTTTCAGTCTTGCTTCCTACTTGTTGCTTTCCATGCTGGACTACTGTTGTAGTGGATTCCATGATTGTCCGAGATTTATGGATATCTTGCTTAGGAGTGAGATATGAGCAAACTCAATGGAAATTTAGTTTATTTGCTTCATTCATCAAGCTGGGTTTTTTTCTTCAATTTCTTCAGTTGCATAAAAGATGAAATAATTTTCACTAATGGAACACAAAACTTATATATATATATATATATATATATATATATATATATATATATATATAAATACATATATATACATGTATATGTATATATAATTATCCATCTCTTTTCAAAAGTACATTTCTATCAAGATGCTACTCAAAGTTTCTTTTTAATATTGGTCTTTTGGACAAGGGAGAAATTTGTCACAATATTCATGTATATATTGTGCGCCATCTACAAAACCATGGAATTGGTGGAAAAACTGACTAGCTTCATGCAGTGAAGCTATGACACAGCTTACTTATGTAATGTATGTGCTGAGAGCTGTTGTCAGCTGAGTGACAGTTTGTCTAATTAGTGGCTACAGACACCTAAAAGTGACTCCATCATTCTCAGTCCATAGTGTTTGAGAGTACAGGGGGCCCTGCTCCCTCGCTAAGAACATGAAGAAGATGACTGATCGGTTGAACTGTTTGCACATGGCATCCAATTGGAATCAATTGCCTCCAATATCAGACAGGAACTTCAAGGGCATATATTTGTAACTACTGGTACCCAAACTCCTGATAAGATTTGGAAATGTAGTCAAGACATATTTAATGAAAATTGTACAGTGACAGTGCCAAGGTCACTACATCAAAACAAGCAAGATGTCGGACATTTCTGAGGAAAAAAAAAAAAATCTGACCTATTGTGATGCTTAATTATTTAATAATGAATAAAATTTGCAATGACAAGTTTATATACATGATATAACTGCACTTTTGGTGCATGGCAAGGACAGCTCACCAATCATTTATCATTTTAAGTGAAATATGGTGCCACACTTCCACATGGTGAATAGGTGACATTCTTTTTCTGTTATGCGAAGACAAGTTGGAAGTGCTGAGAATAAAATAGCAAATTTGGCATCAAAATGTGATAAGTGATAAATGTAGTGGGGCTTCTATCAACATGTACTTTTAAAACAGATGTCTGGTCTGAGCCACTGAGCAGGTAGCATGTAAACCCTCAAAGTGCTGATTTAAGCTAGATTAACAGCTTTCTTTGGGACACTTTGTGCGCATTGCGTGCAAAGTGTCCCGAGGAAAGCTGTTGACTAAGACTACATTTTGCTTTAGACCAGGCTTGCTGGTATTTGAATGAAAGGTATCATCATGAAGAATTTGAATCTTTTATCCATTATGTGTTTAACGGTAATGAGAAAAGGACTATAGCAGTGATTGAGGGTTACTGCACAAACTGGGACAGACGTGGTCTATATACTCAGCCATCCTCTTCAACTGACAATACTCTGTGCACATACATTATATATTTGTGAGGGATCATTGGCAGCTCTTTGTATGTTTCAAAGAAAGTAATTATACTGTAGTTGTGTGCATGTATTTGCTGTATATGTTGCCTTAATTTCCAGGGTGTACATTGCCACCTGAAGTGGCACACAATGCATGCATGCTTAAACAGGGTGTACACTCACATATCAGCAATAGATATGTTGTGTTTGTTTATCTTGGTTTAGCTGAACATTTACTGCCCAACATTCCCCTCTTTCAGTTCCTTCCCTCCAATAAAAGTTGATGTAAATTGTGTTGGAGTCCATCTGAGTAGCAGAGAGATAGGAACTCCAAACATTATGGTTTCCATTGTCAATGCCCTGTCAAAATTTCAATGAAAATATTAGATAAAAAACCATGAAATAGCCAGAAATTTTTTGTTGTACCCAGTGGGGTTTGAACTACAGATCTCAGGCACAAGAATGCAGACAGGAATGTAAAACTGCAGCAGGTGGATTAATTCTCAACTTTAGGAAACGGTTTGTTCATGGGTGTGTGCTGGATGTTACATAAGCCCATGTCAAAGTGACACAGGGTCCATGTCACATTTATACAGTCTGAAGGCATTATCCCATACATGCTGGTGTGGGTGTTTATGATGCACATTAACGTTAACCTACAAATGTCTGAAGTACTATAGTCATTTAAACTTGGTCATGTGGGTGTACACCCTGATTCGTTCCTATACATGTATGTGTATAATATATTTATTAATTATATATGTATATTATATACATGTATACATGCCTCTTGAGAAAATAGCACGCTTATACGCTTATGCTGCACGGAGGTACCACTGTCACATCACTGGACTGCACCAGCTACATGTATATATTATGCATGTGTAGGTCTTGCAGCTTTCTGTCTGCTTCAGGTATTTATTGTATTTTTAAATTGATGGGACAGGTGCAGATACATATGTTATCTATCTTGTATTGGGAATTTGCATGAAAGTTTGTTTGATTATCCATTCATGATGGAGTAATGGGCAGGAACAGATCCCATATGGCACCAGTTGACATGGTTTTGAGTGAAAGGCCCACCTCATGCAGTGTCCATAAATTAACTGCAAAAAAATGTAATATTGGGCTTCAGGGTTAAAATAAATAAAAGTATTATGATGATAACTGTGTTATGATATATACTATATTCCTTCCAGTAGTAGCACGCTGTGCTGATGCAAAGATTTCCTGGATCAGACATGGTTTTCATGGAGTTTTGTGATAATGATATCTCCTAATTTAAATACTAGCAGTTACACTTATCATAGAATCCATGTAGCATAAAATAACAACAATAAACCCGCTTCATTCATTAGAAACAGTTAATTTTTATAAAATATTCAAAAATACTAAATTTTAATGAAACCCCCAAGATTAAAAAGCAGGGTGTGTGCTTCTATTAGGGCATATGTTGCAATTGGAATGAATATGGTGTGAAGGTTGATGTGCATTTTCATTGTTTAAAAGTCAAAACAGCTTCCACATAGAAAAAATCTAACTACAAATGCAGAAGAAAACTTGATTGAACTTTGGAAGTTGTTACACTAGAAGTTTTTTCATTAAGTTGCAGACATGAATTGCAGAGGTCCTTGTCCAACAAACCCCTTGGTCATAAACGTGATAAATATTTGTTAGCAGTTGATCTGAAGCAAAATGAGGATTACATGGTGGTTGAACAGTGTAAAATGTGGTTTAATTATAGTCATTCAGCCATACATGTATATGCTTTGACTGCTCAAGTTACATACTGGAGATAACTGCAATACAGTCTCAGAAAAGTTAGTGCAGATTGGCTTCAAGTCATGTCTGAGTCAATGATGGTATCAAAGCTGAGCCGTTAACACAGGTTTTTATCCCAGACTAGTTGCCATGAAGATATAATTTGAAAATTTTTGAAATGACATGAAATTTCATGTGTATTACTTTTAATGCACAAGTCTTATATTTTCATCACTTTTTTGCTTCATCAGTTAATAACATTTTTTTTTCAATTCAATAAACAAACTCAGCATTTATGTGAAATATTTGAAGTTATGGATGTCATTTTGTGGGTATGATGATAATTGGTGTCACCATGAGTGTCAAGACACATGCTTATAACCACACTTCATATTTTACTGCTTTCAGATTTACAAGTTGTTAACATTTTATTTTGTTTTGGGCAAGGGGGCAAACTTGATGCACCATTAATAGTCATGAAACAAGTTTGCTTATCAGCTCTGCTGACCAAAGGTCCCAGAGCTTATGCAATCTCTCATGTCTGTCTGTCCATCTGTCCCTCCATAAACTTTTTGCATGATAGACCCATATATAACTTTAAAGACTTATCAAATGTATAAAAATCTAGTTTGAGCTTGCATATTGGTGACACCACCTGCAGTATTATGTAATATATGGGTCAAAATATGAAATCTTGTGACCGCTCTAGCATTGACCCTTAATGTCTGATAGATCTTCATGAAATTTAGTGGGATTGTGGAGGTCAAAGTCTAAGGTGCTTGTACCAGCGACACCACCTATATTTTGATGGACATTATGAGCCATAATGTGTTTTAAGATATAAAATTCCATATTTCAAAAAGGAATTACGTTATACTTGCCAAATTTATAGGATATTGACCATGCCCAATGCTTATGTAATATCAGTGACCTTGACCTATTTTTGTGAGGTCACCAGGCCTCTAAAGTTGAAAGAGGTGATTTTGTAATGACAGGGTGTAGATTGGGCATCAGTGGCAAAGAGAATTGAGCCTCCAGATCAAAATTGCACTTGATTACATTGTACATAAAACTGCATTTGGTGACCTACTTTTTTGGTCACCATGACCTAAACATTATGGAACTTGGCACTTGTCCAAGTTTATTACTTTTTTTTTTACAGTAACTCGAAAAGTTATTACCCGATCTGAACAAAACAGGCCCTGTGTGCAAAGCTGGATGCAGGGTGCACATTTTGAACAGTAACAATTTTTTAATCCTAGTTGAAAGTCAAGGTCAAATGGCCAGTTGGAATATAGGAGTCATCTTGTAAATGCTCTGCACCCCACAATTTTTGAGGTAGGCCCATATAACTATTAGGACTTATCAAGTGTATGAAAATCTATGTCGACATCAATGTTGGTGGTGCCACCTTTAGTATTATGTAATATACATGTCAAATCATGAAAATCTTGTGACCAGTCCAGCATCCGTAATTTTTTACGGATCTTCATGAAATTTAGTTTTATTGTTGAAGAGGTCAAAATCTCGGTTGCTATGATACTAGTAGCACACCTATAATTTGATGGAAATTATGAATTAAAATGTCTTGAAAGGTACAAAATTCCATATCTTGAAAAAAAAAAATGAATTAAACATACCAAATTTATGGGATACGTAGATCATGTCCTATGCTAATATGTTATATAAGATCAGTGACCTTGACTTATTTTTGTAAGGTCACCAGACCTGTTAAGTGGGAAGAGGTGATTTTATAATGGTGGAGTGTAGTTTGGACATCAATGGGAAAAAGAATTGAGCCTCCAGATGGAAATTGCACTTGAGTACACTTATGTAAAACTCTACTTGGTGCCCTACATTTTGGATCACCAAGACCATATGATTGTGTGACCTTGACCTATTTTTCAAGGTCTTTAAGCACTTGAGAAAAGGACATTGATTCAATATCTTGATAAAGAATAAGGCAAGTGATGCCAAATGTACCATACATGTGTGTTATGTGGAAGTTTGATATTGCGTAATATGGCTAAGCTTTATCAATTTTTCAAGGTTGTGGATTGAATACATTTCAGAAAATGATTTTTTTCAGTGATGATGGTCAGCAGAGCATTAGGCCTATGGGTCTCTTGTTATATACTAATATCTGTCAAACCTTTTTGGTGTCAAATAGCAGTCAAGTTTTTATGTTAAATAGAATATCTTTGACATTTCGTTTTGTGTCACCACATTAAATATGTATATGATTTTATGTACTTCTAATGGTTAGGAAACATATTAATTTGATTAAGCAATCTAGATTTAATTATCTGGCATTCCAGAAGGTTTCAGAGGTTAATCTGGTATGGGCATGCACATTAAAAAAGCATGCAACTATGTCATGGACTCTCTTAGTGTGAGTAACTGTGAAGTTCAACACAAAACAGTTTCATTACAATTAATGTTAATCATGTCATTACATCACAGAAAAAAAAAATAATAGCTGTTAATACAAAACAGGAACATTCACCTTTATATCATTTGGCAGTTTATTCAGCTTGCTCCAAAATACATGTTTATGCATTTCTGTAAAGTGGGCTTTGAAAAGTTTATTTATTTATTTTTTTCAACCTTGGCTTGTTCTCAGTAAACAAGATAGGACACTAGATATTTGACTAAAATGGTGCATTTGTACTTTTTTCAGAGAGCTACCACAAACTTATCAAAGAAGTCATTAAAGAAGAAGGCTCCAGATTTCCACAGAGCCAGAACAAGTATCATTGGTATGCAGCAAGATGAAAGTCTTGCAGACAGCCAACCCACACGGTCTGCTGGCACCAATCACAGAAGCCGAGCAGGCTTTCAAGGGTCCTCACCAAAACATGGTGATAGTAACTTTACGAAAGTTGATCGCCACAAAAGAGAGAGTAAACAAAAACAACAGGAGTCTTTACGAACTCAATCCCAGTCAAGTTCAGGGAACACTAGCAGTAACCATGGTAATCGGGAAGCAATGCCATTTGGAAATACCCCTGACTCGGGATTCGATTCTAGCTTACAAAATGGCCGGACACTCATTAGTGATACCTCAGAGCAAGATGCTGATTGGCACAAAATTTTAAGGACAATGAGGCCAGGGACAACTGCAGACAGTGGTGACCCACAGTCAAGTCAAGGACTAATATCTGTAGAAATTGATCAAAGAAAGGGCAATTTAAAACTAGACGCATGGGACCCTAGGTCATCCCTGCTTCAAGATACTCGTTTAAAAAGCAAGTCAACGGAGAAGTTGACCAGCAACAAGGGTGAGAGAAAAAATAGCGATAGGAGTGACCGTAGTCATAGATCAAGTAATGAAAGGAGTGAAATACGAACAAGTGAAAGAAGGAGGCCTCCGAGTCCCATTACTCCAGGCTCACAGAACACTTTAGACGTCACTGTACGACAGATAGCTGCTCGCAGGGAAGCCACGGAAGCAGATCCTGGGTGGCTGTCACATTCACAGAGGTAGGTCCTCAGAGGGGTCTATCCACCTTGCAGTCAGTACATTTCCTTGCTGTACTGATTGGCTGAGAGCCTGTGTTTTCTAGAGACCTGATGGTTGAGGGATGAAACAGCTTGAAGGGGATCTGTATAATAACATAATGACTGGGACACAGCATGATGTATAGATACCAGATAGAAAAATAGACCACTGCTTGCTGGTGAAACACAAGAAAAATATTCTATTTAGTAGAAAAGCCAACAGAGAGGAAAATTGGGGTATGATATCACTCGTCCTTCCTGGCTGTTTCATCGTGGGATATTCGTATTAGCATAGGTGTTGGTTTGGTTAAAACATATTTCATTGACAGCGTGATTGGGGAGCTCAGATGTTGCTTTGGCCCGTAACATTCAACAAGGAAGCGCCTCTATGTACAGCAGATCCCTGAATCAAACATAGCTGACAAATATTTGCCCTTGACAAACTTTCAAATTTGGATGAAATTGACTGTGGGAAAAGTCATAGCTGTGCTTCCAAACACACTCTGAGCTGAGTTTAATGTGAAGAAGAACCATGATCATAAATTTGGGAATAAGTATTCTTTATATCCACAAATGTCAGTACATGGTCGGTGGTTTCCATCTGTGTGCCTGTATCATGGCGGCTGGTGTCACCATGGCCTTCTGATGGGGTCAAATATTTTGATAGGAAATTAACATTCATTTTCCACGTGTGAAGCCTTTACCCTCCCCCCCCCCCCAAAAAAAGATGCTGAATATTGCCAGAGTT
Organism: Hermodice carunculata; assembly: GCA_964020975.1. NCBI lineage: Eukaryota > Metazoa > Annelida > Polychaeta > Eunicida > Amphinomidae > Hermodice > Hermodice carunculata. Next base: position 22,179,526 of record OZ026625.1, read on the forward strand.
ACAATTTCTCAGCCTTGTGATTGTATGGCCAGATTATTTTCTCCAGGGGACAAAAACTCATGGGGAAAATGTTGGGCTAAGAATACCAGTAAGGGGGAGGGGAGGGTGGGGAGGCACTACCCATATTTTAAGGTAGGTAGGCTTCACTGAGCATATGAAACCCAGACCCAATGGAAGCTGAATCAATGAATCAATGAATCAATGAATCAGTAAGAAAATGGGGGGGGGGGGGTCTTTGGGAGCTGGTATTGAAAAGTTACTAACTACCACTGGCAAAGGAGGTAGATGACCCGGGGTAGAAATGCACATCCCGACAGGAAAAAAGAGCTGTAATTGAGCTGGAGTACAATTTATGGGGGTCTTTGGGAGCAACAATTACAAACGTGGAGACTTTAGGATGGTTGGTTTGAAAAAGGAGGGGTCTTTGAGAGCAACAAGTGGTCAAAAAATGAGGGTGACTCTTTCCTGCAGAGCCTACCCATAACACTAAGTAATGGAAATACTCTGCCCCCATGTAAGAATATTGCCTAATATTCAGATTGGTCATTAAAAGAGCTTGAATTCAAGTATCAGCATTGTCACAGTTTAAACTTGCAAAGTCCATAATTTTTGCATTCATTTGTATACATCATAGGCCTCCATTGTGTTGCACTGCCATATTCATATCACAAGTGTGAAGTGATTTTGAATAATTTTAATGTAATTATATGTTAACTCTTTCACCACCAAATTTATCCATGGATCACCCCCAGTATTCTGATTAATTTGGCACCTTATTCATAATGTCACATTTGCTCATCCTACCCAACAGCTAACTCTAAAATTTTTGTAAGCTCGTCACATTTTATCAGAGTTTTTAAATTGCCAGTTACAGGACATAGAAACTAAATCTAAATTTTGTTTAGAAGTATTCAAGTTAACAACTACCATGACCACAAAATATATTGGATTAACGTGAAATCTTCCTGAAATGACAAATTGGAGGAAGCTTGCGCTGAAAGTGGACCTGATTCACTTCTAGTGCTCAGCCAGCTGACAATTTGACTGAAGTCAATTCCCACAGTGAAAGAGGTACAGTGTTTTCAATCACAAGTAAGAACGTGTTCATATCTTGTGCATTGGGTGCTTGTATTTATCCACACAGATATGACAATCTTGACATAACCAGAACATTCTCAACCCTTCAAATGACATACTCACCGCCGAAGAGTCCCAAGTTGCGCTCGGGCCTGGTAGAGCTGGAGGCTCCTGTGTCAGTCCACAGTGCTCACACCAGCAGCTTAAGCAAAAAGACACAGCATGTGCCCTCCCAGGACTTCCTCACCAGGACCAACACTTTTATAAACAGTCACAGGTAGGAACAGTCAATAATGAAGTTTGATGAATACTTGTATTTGTCACAGAATACGATGGAAATATCTGATAGTAGCAAACTTTAATTTGAATCATCTATTGATAATATAAGTATGATAAAGTTCTTGAATGTTTTATTTTATTTTTATATTTTATTTATCTATTCTTATTTTAGTTTATCATATTTTTATTTTGTTTTATTTTAATTTTACTTTATTTTATTCTTTTATATGTATTTATTCATATTTTATTTTTTATTTTTTGTATTTATTTATTATTTATTTATATTTTGTTAGTTAGTTTATTGTTATTTACTTTATTCTTTCATTCATTCATTTATTGTAAATTTTTTCAAGCTGAAGGGTTATAGCCATAATTGTGAGATGTACATTAATGGTCAGATTGGTGGAGCATGCTGAAACCAGTTACAATGAGTTATTTGTGGGGGAAGGGGGAATTAGACTTCTACATGTTCTCTGAATATAATTTATCTGCAATAAGTTAAAGGGAACAAAACTAATGTCATGACTTTTGCTAGACAGCTTCTTTAGCAAACAAATGTGTGAACAAAATGATAATAATGTGTGTCAGACCATGCAAAACTAGTAAAATCTTACTTAAACTTACTATGAACCAAAAATAGGCATATCCAACCAAAAATAGGCATATCCAACCCTCTCATTAAAATATTATTACTGTCCGTAGTATAAAATTATCCATTCTGTATAGTTTCATGTCTGGCAAAATCACTTATTTCTCTATGAATTATGTATATCTTTAGTGTTTATATTTGCAAGGACCAAAAAAGCCAGTTTGTTCTTTCAGTGATTTTGTGCCTCTTACTTTGGGTGTTTGTTACCTTTCATGTAATGTGCACCTTTTACATGTACTTAATTTGATCATATCCTGTCTAAAAATGATATTTCTGCTACTGGTAATGATGATTGCTATAAGAAAAAAAAAAGCAAAACAAAACAAAATTCTCAAGAATAGATGTAGCTTATAGCTATACATGCACACAAAGGAGTTTCAATGTACATGTACAGCTTATGTAGAATCTTGGTACATGTTCCATGTTTGGAACAGTTTATGATTTATAGAAAAATAAGACATTTTGGATGGTTTTGGTCAATTTGATTGGGTCTGATTTTTTTCATTTTGTCCCAGTATTAACACAGCAGTACCTGCTATTTAAGACCACCCTTGTTGCCAACCAATTGGTCTCATGTTGCATGTGATCAGAAAATACAGAAAATTCACCCCAAAAAAACTTCTTGTAAGTGTTTTGACAGGGCAGTCTTAAAAAAGATGCAGTCATTCTCAAGAAGTGGTGTTTAGAATGGACAGTACTTTACATTTATACAGTTTTTTTGAGTACATGTACTCGTATCTGAACTCAGGTTCCGTTCAAAAAGTGAGGGGTCAGTGTCTGCCAGAGAGCCCCAGAGGAGCCCCAGAGTGGCGATGTGTGAAGCCTATGATTTGGGAGGATCACAGAGCGCTCGTATATGCAAGCCCCTAAAAGCCAGACCTGTTCAGGCAATAAAAAAGAATGCAAACCACAAATTTCCAAGAAATGATAATTTGGAAAAATTCAACGTGAAGTCTGGTTGGAAATTTCCTTTAGGGTAAATGTTATTAAATTTGTCACAGGATCGAGGCACAGTCTTTGTGATTCACTTTGCAGAGTTGAGGCACAGTTGATGTGCAGAGCTTTGGTCTAGAGCTTCATGCTGCAGAATTGAAGTACAATGAATGAATGCTGCAGAATTATCAATTGGTTTGTTTGTGTAGCAGAATTGAGGCACAGGGCAAGCAGATTCACTGCATAGTTGGAGAAGTACTGTAGCAGCAAAATGCCGAAACAAGAGCGAATTAAATCACACAACACTGCATTATTAACCCTTTCAGTGCCAATCACGTCTGAAGTCAATCTACAAAAGTCAAACTAGTCTGCATTATGATTAGGATCTCAGATTCGTATTCCTCATAAAAAGACCTTTCATGCAAGTACCCGCATGACTCTAGTTGCAGAGAAAATATCCAAGGTCAACAGCTTTTCTCGACATGCATTGGGCGTGTTGCGCCCAATGCATGCCGAGAAAAGCTGTTGACTCAGTCCAAATTTGGCACTTAAAGAGTTAAGTAGATTTATACCTCAGAATTGAGGCAAACATCCTGGAGTTCCAGGCTGCAGATTTAAAATTTGAGAATTTCATGTGTGTAGGGGCCCTGATTTCAGAGGCATTCATTGGTGCTCACTTGAAAGTGGGCTCTTCAATTTCAGTATTTAAATAAGCACACCATTTTGAAAATATGCAGGCACCCTCTTTATAATGATTAATCTTCCAGAGACAGTTTTGTCAGTTTTCCTCTGCATATTGTAGGCACAGGGCCTTAGCATACTGTGGGCACAATGCCTCGGCATACTGTGGGCACAATGTCTCAGCATACTGTGGGCACAATGCCTTGGCATACTGTGGGCACAATGCCTCAGCAAACTGTGGCCACAATGCCTCAGCATACTGTGGCCACAATGCCTCAGCATACTGTGGCCACAATGCCTCAGCATACTGTGGCCACAATGCCTCAGCATACTGTGGCCACAATGTCTCAGCATACTGTAGCCACAATGCCTCAGCATACTGTGGCCACAATGCCTCCACAGTGTGCCCAGGAAAACCTGTTTGAGTAATCTTTATATCGTTCTTAAAAAAACAGAAGCTGATAACGTTTATGATACTGTACAATTTCTGGAAACTTGCATATTGACATAAGGGGGGTTTGGTCCTTCAGGGCTGAAGGGCTGAAAAACCTCACCACATGGTAGCTCAGTAGCCTTTGAAGATAAAGCCAATTTCCCAGTTCAAGTGCCTCATATACATGTATGCAGGATGCTACCACATAATGGGAAATATTTACTTTTAAGACCGTTTGTGTGATTTGATATGAATTGGTAGGACTTATTTCACTATATCACAGTATTTATGGCAACAAGAACTGGTTTCCATAGCTCATTGTCTTTGCAGCTTGATGTGGAAATTTGGATTCTGTTGTCCACTTTTTGTATAATTGTTTTAACACTAGTTCACCAAGCGGACATGCCAAAGTTGCTCCAGAATAATGCATGTCACATACACATATATTCATTTAATTTTGAATCTGTGATTTAGATTTTGTGCTTGGCTCTCTCATCAGTATGCTAAGAGAGACTTTCTCCCATGTTTGTTGTCATTACTATGCCCCCTCCTACCAGAAGAGGGGGATATAGTAATTGCTTTTTCCATCCATCCGTCCATCCATCCATCCATCCACTATTTGTGTCTGGGCTATCATTCACTTGTCCTTGAACTTAAATTAATGAAGCTTTACACACAGGTGCATCTGGACATAAGGGTGTGTCATGTAGCAAAAGTAGGTCACTAGGTCCTACTTGTAAAATCGTGTCGAGGCTATAATTACTATTTAATTTAGCCTCTTGAAACTTCACAAACACATACACCATGTATATCCTAAGTTCAAAAAGTGTCATGAAATGAAACTAGATCACTAGGTCAAGTATCTGGGTCACGGTGATACACTCATGTAAAGTTTCCTTTCACTTCTTGTCCATGCTATGATTTGTTGTCCTTTACTTATACAGTGATCCCTGTCTTGAGAGACCGCCCCTAGCGCAGGTCAAAATGTGGTCTCTCAAAACAGGTGGTCTTTCATTTGAGGTATAATAACATGGAAAAGATAGCACAGTGTTCTGAGAGAGCGGTCTTAAAAAGATTTGCGGTCTCTCATTGGAGGGGTCTTTCAAGACAGGTACCACTGTAATCATGAAACTTTGCGCACCTCCATATTTGGACACAAGAGTATATCATGCACAAAAGTAGGTCACTAGATTGAGTATCTGGGTCACAGCGTCATATCGTTGTGAAATTATGTCTGGGCTATAATTCCTTTTCTCTTTAAATTTGTTTCATGAAACTCACAAATGCATACACTAGTAACTTATTTCAGCGTTAGTTGGTGCGTTTCGGCGTTTCAGGGCGGTTCCCGGCGTTACACAGCGTTTGCTGGCGTTTGCCGGCGTTACAAATGCCGGCAAATGCCGACTAACGCTGGCAAACGCCAAAATCCAATTAAGCCTTTTGGGGCTCGGCATTTGCCGGAGTTAGTCGGCGTTTGCCAGCGTTAGTCGGCGTTTGCCAGCGTTTGACACCCTTTCAACGCCGGCAAACGCTGTGAAACGTCGACTAGCACCAGCTACCGCTGGCAAACGCTCTGTTGTCCTCTCAACTAGCAAACTCCATGGGATACATGTAAAATCTGAATTCAGTTGAACTGGGATTAGAAGGATCCATGGAAATTTGTGTCTTGAACTTGTACTAATCATTAATATACTTTTATTTTTTATACTCATGGGCAATACAACATAATTATCTTTAATATTATGATGATGATTTATCCATTGAGGTGTATGTGTATTGAATGACTTTGCTCATGATCACTGATATATATGTATATTTGGTCACTCCAATCTTGGTTGCAAAGTAAAGACAAACAAACAACCCTGTATTCAATTTTTATTTAAACGCAGAACAGCAATTTTTTATTGTTTGTACTGCACAAGTCAGCAATGCATAGCTTTGTGCTAGCATAGATGTGAGTCCCTGTCAATATAATATATGGAATTTATTATTAAATCCCATGTATTATATTAAAGTCAGTAATGCATAGCTTTGGGCTAGCATACCTGTCAAGTCTTCCCCCATATAAGGTGGGAATCTCCCACTTTTTCACCCCAATTTTTTCATTTACAAGCAAAATTTTGCAAATTTGGCAGAATCTCCTGCATAAAAATTTAGTATTTTCTACTATATTCTAAAATACAAATCTCCCCCATGGATTTTTAAAATTTACAAAAATCTTCCTATTTGAGGTGTGGAATGTTGACAGGTATGGGCTAGCATAGATTCCGGGTGAATATGATACATGGGATTTAATAATAAATTCCATGTATTATATGCACAGGGATTCACATCTATGCTAGCACAAAGCTATGCATTGCTGACTTGTGCAGTACAAACAATAAAAAAATGCTGTTCTGTGTTTAAATAAAAATTGAAAACAGGGTTGTTTGTTTGTCTTTGCTTTGCAACCAAGATTGGAGTGACCAATATATATATATATATATATATATATATATATCAGTGATCATGAGCAAAGTCATTCATACACATACACCTCAATGGATAAATCATCATCATAATATTAAAGATAATTATGTTGTATTGCCCATGAGTATAAAAAATAAAAGTATATTAATGATTAGTATAAGTACAAGACACAAATTTCCATGGATCCTTCTAATCCCAGTTCAACTGAATTCAGATTTTACATGTATCCCATTGAGTTTGCTAGTTGAGAGGACAACAGAGCATTGCCAGCCGTAGCCGGCGTTAGTCGGCGCTTCACAGCGTTTGCCGGTGTTGAAAGGGTGTCAAACGCTGGCAAACGCCGACTAACGCCAGCAAACGCCGACTAACGCCGGCAAACGCCGAGCCCCAAAAGGCTTAATTGGATTTTGGCGTTTGCCAGCGTTAGTCGGCGTTTGCCGGCGTTTGTAATGCCGGCAAACGCTGTGTAACGCCGGGAACCGCCCTGAAACGCCGAAACGCACCCACTAATGCCGAAACAAGCTACTAGTGATATATATAGATGCAAAGGTGTGTCATGAAGTAAAACTAGATCACTAGGTCAAAATCTGGGTCAATGGTATGTCCAGGTGAAATCATGCCCGAACTGTAATTCCTCTATTCATTAAGTTAGATTCATGAAACTTTTTACACACACATATCTTGACCCAACGGTGTGTCATGGAACAAAGTAAGTCACTAGGTCAAGTTTCTGGCTCATTGTTAGGCCTTTGTATAAAGCTGCAATGCAGTCTTTCGTGTCCAGGCTATAATTCGCTTGTCCTTCAACTCAGATTTATGAAACTTTACACACAGGTGCATGTGGACATAAGGGTGTGTCATGCGACAAAATTAGGTCACTAGGTCAAATATCAGGGTCAAAGTGGTATATCCTGGTAAAATCATTTCCAGACCGTAATTTCTTTACTCATTAAGTTAGTTTCATGAAGCTTCATGCACACACACATGTATATCTTGACCCAATGGTTTGTCATGTATTAAAAGTAGGTCACTAGGTCAAGGATGATGCATCCTTGTGTCCTACTGTCTGCTATTCATGTTTGGGCTGTAAGGCTTTCATTGAGGTACGCCGGGAGTTGGCCATGGATCCAGCAATCTATGATTGCATTTTAATTTTATGTTTTCCTTAATAAGGTAAAACACAAGTCGTTAACTCATGATGATTCCTTTACAATCACAGATTTTCATGGCCTGTATCCCACTGGAATTGCACTCTCAAATTTTTCCCAGAAAGAGCATTCCTTCAGGGACTAAGATATGTCATGAGGCTGAATCTAAGATCAGGTGCTAAACATTAGATTCATAGACAAAATTACCTGAGTCGTTCATCTGTCAAACCAAATCCCCCGAGTTGTTGGCCTGCCTGCACGCCTGATTGCCCAAGCACAAGGCGCAGGCAGGCAAACAACAAGAGGGTTTGGTTTAGACAGATTAAGGACGAGGGTTATTTTGTATTTATCCCAATGAGTCAATGAGTATTCGAGTGGGGGTAATCTCTCAGCTCATAATACTTGAGGATTTTCTTTGAATTTTCCTCATAGTCTGTGGTTGTACTACAAATGCGTTTGACCCTGAGTAACTGACTAAATGTGCCACTCTCCTTTGGATATATGGATGGGCTGACCTACAGTGCAGATACGTGTGCGTTTAACATAAAGGGTGGTGTATGCTTTATGTTGCGAGTCAATTATTGAGAAGACCATAGAGAATTCAAGTTGGCATAAAAAAAAAGATTGTCAAGATACCTATAAGCAGAGTCATAAGTCCCAGCTCGAACAGATTTCCATGGCATAGCCCGAGGGTAGGCCCACTGCATCAGGAGAACGCTATTTAAAGGAAAGCTGATGATTTAGTCCTACTTCGAGGTGGGGAGAGACTGTTAAAGTTACATCTAATCATGGCAAAATTTTACAGATCACCATATATCGAGATAGGCTTAAACATCAAATTGTAAGGGCCACAAATATCTCAGCTTTAACTGGGATAGAATCTACATATCATTGTGCATATAGTTTTGGTAACTCTAAATTTGTAATTAGTTCAAGGGAAATGGTTAAATTTAAATCTAACCATGACAAAAGATTGTGGAGCGAACAGAAAATTTCAAATTTCAAAGAATTTTTTTTTTTCAATTGCTTAATTTCCATTTAACTCTTTACTCACACTGGTAGCAGGTCTTTCTCATTACATTGAGGGCCTATATCAGCATGCATGAGCTCATCCGCCAGGAAGATAAAATCAACTTTCCATCAGTCACAAAGAAACACTGATTAATGTTATACCACCCTTGATTGACCTCAGAAAGTCCAAATCCGACTTCTCATTTTGAGTTGTTGTCACTTGAAACAATTAGATCAAACCCCTTTATGGTGCCCTTCCTCTGAGATGTCCTCGCTCATTGTTGATGTCTTTTTGCACCGGTGGGCTTTGATCATAAAAAAAAACAAACAAAAAACAAACAAAACATGACAATTAAGTTATTGGCATGTATGGTCACGAAGGTTATAACCTGACCCTTGTACATGTATTGCCATTATACTCTGCTGAAATGTAAGCAAAGTATTCTGACCCTTATTGTTAAATGTGTTAGTATATAGAAAGCTGGCAGTCCTGCCCTGCAATGCTCATCGATGACCTTCTGTGGAAACGCTCTCCCTATTAAATATCCTTTTTGCTCTTATTATTTAGTCAAGCAGTTTATTGTTGGTGTATTTAGGGGACAGTTTGACATGGGGACATTTTGACAGAGGGACACTTTGACCTTGGGGGCCGCTTTAACCCAGGGCCGCTATGGACTTAAGAACAATTTGACCCGGGGCTGTTTTGACTGGAGGCCGATTTGACTGGGGGCCACTTTACCTGGGGGAGGGGGGTTGACTAGGGGACACTTTGACTAGGGACTGATATGACCTGGGGACAGTTTGACGAGGGGCCGTTGTGATCGGTTACCGTTCTTTGACACCACCAGTGTCCATCCATGTCAAGAGAAACCATGCATTACTACATTTGGTGGCGTCATTATTGATCACATGATTTCCATTGAAAGGAAACAAAGTATCTTTTGGTTGGTAGGCAGTTTTGTCATCCATTAAAATGGTCAAAGAAACAATGTTTCTCTTTTGGTATCTGTTTACACTTAGCACTTGTAGTCGTTTTGGTGTGCCCCTCTCATTACCACTGCTGACCTCTCTCCATGAGTCACTGTGACAGCATGTCACACTGGTCAGTGCCACCTGGTGTCTGATCACGGACAGTTCTTTTCATGTTGACAATCTTTCATTTGATCCAAATGCTAAGCCTACTCTGTACCCCAAGTAGATTTAATTGTGATTGATGTGTTCTTACCAACAAAATCCTGAATTCAAATTTGGACTGGTATGTATTCTTTAAAATTGGATGCAAGCGTGGCCTTAGTTTAAACTAGTTTTTGTGTGAGATCATCACTTGAACTGTCATATTAGTAGCCAGTGTATGATTTCCTAGCTGCAGGCAAAAGAATGTTTACCAACCAAGGCCTTACAAAATTAGTTCAGAAGACATATGTGGACTAAAATATATATATATATATTCAAAAAGTACTTTTTTTATTTTTTGTATTTTTTTAAAAGGTCGCCTGAATTTTCAATGAAACAATTCAGTTTATTCCTTCACTTTGTACATAATACTATGTGTATGATTATTGTTGAGATAACTATATTGACAACACTGTACTTACCTGTTACCTTTATGCTACTTTTGCTCTCGGTACATAATTTTTGAACAAATACTACTGTCATGACGCCACTGATTACCTTATGTTTGTTCACATATCAGACCATTACTTTACCCAGGGTGGGTAGATCAACTGTTGAAAAGTTTCCCTGGGATGACTTGTTGATGCGTTTCATTTCAGGCCAACAAGGCGCCCCCTGGAGAAGTTGACCCCCAAGCAGATGCAGCAGGCTCACCAGGCCGGCTGCCCAGCCATGTGGAAACCTGACTTTCCAGGTGCACAGAAGGAGAAGAACCACAATAAATTCATCCCCATGCAGTTCCGCACTCAACCACTCAACATGCCAGGGGTGCGACGGGAGACCACATCTGTCATGCCAGGAGAACGAGGTGAGAACTTACTGGGATGAATCATGTTGAACATTTTTGAAATGGAAAGCTTACAGGATGCCCTTTTATGGATGATAGGTAGACAGTAATTTTGATCCTTGTGCAAGTTAAAAAGAGAAGAGCTTTGCAAAAGTTGCATGATCAAATATGACAGAAGTAGGCTTTATGGAAATGGCTCAGCATGAGGGTTGTTCATATTAATTACTTCTGAAAGAAAATATCAGTGATTTCTAAATATATATTGCAGGTATATTTACTAAAGAAGGCAAAAAACTGCTGCAAGTAAATACTTCTATTAGTATGAAGTTCAAGGAAGATTTTATATAGCATATCACAATTGTTATTTTCAAACTGACGGAAACTGGCTGCTTGTCAAATGTCATCTGTGTGAATATTTTACACTAATTTCAACAGTAATGAAAACCAGTTTTAATGAGAATTGTAGATGAAACCCATAAAAAAAACATGTCTCATGTCAAGAAAAGCTGTTCACCTAGTCTCAATTCAATGGAGAAAGAGTTAAATCGCCACACTCTGGCAATCCCCATTTCAATTTACAGGCTGCATTGTGTGCTAGAAATTGGTAGGGAGTTCCATGTAACATCCATGGATAAAACTTCAGACTAACTCCTGTGATGATGTGGCACATGTCACAATTGTTATTTTTAAACCATCAAGTATGCTTCTAATTTTGCTGTTTTAAATTGACTTTGTGTTGATGTAACTAGGTATGTTTTTGCAGATAGTGCAGAATCATGAAAAGGTTATTTAGTAATAAGGAGTATGACTGGTTTATCTTATGTGCATAAAGTAACAAAAGATTGTATTATCAGGAGGTCGGAGACTGGAGGCTCTGGGTTTACCTGTACGTTCCCACACAGAGTTTAACTTCAAAGGTCAAGGATCAATGATGGTGCAGGCAGAGGAGACTGACCTGACTGGCTTCACTTTGACCAGTCAACCCATCAGCAGAGACAGGTAAATAATACTTTGGGAAAACACTTAATATATATTGAGCTCTGAATGTAATGCCACATTGGTTTGAAAGCATGTTCTCCTCACCTCAAAATAGAGGGTCAGGAGGCTTACCCTGCCCTTTGGTTTGCGCCCACCTTTTATGACAAAAGGCCTTGCTGCTAAGTGTCTGTGGCTAACTAGAGGTAGTCAACCACTGAGCTGTCTCTACTTCGCATTTTACTCTGCAAATGAGTTGATCACTTATGGTGGCGAGAACAAGAGATCATGATTGGATATCAATGCAGGCTCTTGCTAATTAACCGGCCAGCAGAAACAAACAGGCATCTCATTGCCTGGTTATCACTTTCCTACCAAGCTGCTGCTAGGTTTTGACTGTTATAAAGCTGCCACTAGGCAAGATGGATAATAAATTTCCAGCACTAATAACACTCTCCTTCACTAATGGTACTCTTCTGTGGTCAAATGCAGCATCCCATGGGAGCCGTGCAAGTTCTCACAGTGATGGCAGCAGTACCGCAGTTTCCCAGTAGATGGCCAGAATAGATGGCCACAAGCTACCGCATATCACTTCTGCCTGCTGTCAAGCCCAACAGAGAAGTGCAGTGATGTACAGTAATCAGTGGCCAACTGCCACTTGGGGAAATACATCTTGGATTACTATGATGTTGGCCATTATGGGCAAAACTTGCAAGTTTAGCAATTGGCTGCTCAGCAGCTGCTAAGCTGGTCAAAATTAGTTAAATAAATTATCCCTTGATCCTTGCCTCCAGTAGCCACCAACTGGCAACAGCCCTTTAGTAAGCAAGTATCAGCAACCGACTGGTGACAGCTTAGTGGCTTGTTGCTAAGATGTCACTTGTAAGTCGGTGTTTTGTGGCAGTGTAGTGGCTGACTGGTAAATAGCTACATGTATGCTGCTCAGATTTGCTTTGCAGCAAACTAGCCACAAACCAGCAGCTAGTTAGTCTCATAGTTAATATTTTTGTACGGGAGCTTGTCTTTATCAGCTTCTCACCTGTTTACTTTGTTCCCTGCTTTTTCTTATTTCAATATCTCAAGTTACACATTTTTGTGACATTTGGTGTCTCACACACCACATATTTTTATATCATTTCAACTTTTTGCATAAAGCAGTTTATTCACTGTAATTTGGTTAACTTTAAAAAAAAATCTGCCATGTAGTAGAAATGCTTTAGTCCTGCAGTTCCATTGGCTTAGGTGCTCTTTCACTGTGTATTCAATGTTTACATTTGCCTTGCCCCCTTGAAAACTTTCAGAGACTGCTATTAAAGTCTCGAAGTTACATGTTTACCTTATTTTTGGCTCAAAATAAAAAGCAGGGACAATATAGCTATGCTAGCAGTTCTAGCTTTTTTCCATTTCAGTTTGAAATGAAAAGAGGGTTTTAACTCTTTCAGTGCCAAATTTTGGACTGAGTCAACAGCTTTTCTCTTGGCGTGCATTGGGCGCATTGCACCCAATGCACGCCAAGAAAAGCTGTTGACCCGGAATATTCTTTCTGGAACTACAGTAGTTCCCCTCTTATAAGGCCCCTCTCACCAGAGGCCACCCCTCTTGGAAGGCCAGCATTTTTGTGCAGAAAATGTGGTATTTCCATAATATTTCCCCCCTCACGAAAGGCCACCCCTCTTATAAGGCCACTTTTTGCCTGCATTTGAGGTGGCCTTATAAGAGGGGGACCACTGTATAGGCAAACTGGCACTTGATTGACAGGTCTTTTTTTTAGAAGTAATACGAATCTGGGATCCTTTTGATCATTCAGACTAGTTTGACTTAAGCAGATGGACTTAAGTCCTGGTTGGCACTGAAAGAGTTAAGTCACTGGAGGGCAGTGAAATACCAAACAAGTCAATATTGTTGTGACTTTTGGTTTTATGTTTCATCAAAAATCAATAAACAAGAAAATAATCCTAAATCTACTAATTGACCAAATTTCCTGCTTTATATTTTAAATGATAGACCATGAGAAAGCACATCGAAAAAGTAAGAATAATATGATCTTGATGATTTATGAATATTTTTGCAGTGGCAATTCCTCAGGGTAAGACATTTGCTGGCAATGCAGCTTTGGTTTAAAAATGCAGTCAGTTATTTTGCATGCTTAAGTAATCACAGTGTTGTGCAAATTGTGAGGATCTTGAAGTGCGTATGCACACAGTGGTACCTGCTTTATGTGCTATAAACATGATGAGGAGCACCTCATATTGGACCACACTGGTTTGTAAGGCTACCATTGCAAGATGAATCAGTTTTGTGTAATTTTTACCTGGCAGTTGTAAGATCTTTTGAAGTTTATGAACTGTCTTGCAAAAGGAGGATCATACGTCTATAGCCAGACGAACAGGTACAGCTGTGTGGGCGGCAATGGTTGTTGTGATATGCACATAGTGACTTCATGACAAGACAAAAATTGGACCCTTTTATCTCTCGAAGAGATAAATATTTCAAAGCTGTCACATCATCTTGAAGTTCACTGTTTTGGAAAGAATTTTGATGATCAAATTTATTTTCAAAACTGCATCTTTGTGATTGAAATTTATAGCATCATTGAGTTAATTAAAAACAAACAAAAAAATACTACAAAAAATACTGCAAATAACAAAGAAGTACTACAAAATTCATTCAGTGCACAGTTACTCGGTTTTTCAGTTAAGAAAAGGCTTTGCTTAAAACTAAGAAGTATATTTGTGGCAACAAAAAGGAAACTAAAGTCTGCTGGAGGTTTACATTCCCACAAGTTTTTGGATAAAAAAATATATGTATCTTAACTCTTTCAGTGCCAAACACATATTAAGTCAAACTAGTCTGAATTATCACTCATTTCCCAGATTCGTATTCCTCATAAAAAGACCTTTCAGTCAAGTAGCAGCATGACTATAATAGTTCCAGAGAAAATACCCCAGGTCAACAGCTTTTCTCGGTGTGCATTGGGCACATTGTGCCAAGTGCATGCTGAGAAAATGCTGTTGACTCAATTCAAAATTTGGCACTGAAAGAGTTAACAGTCGTGTATTGTCAGAATGGTGGGGAACAGTCCAGTGATATTTTAACTGCAATGAGAATTCATTGATGCTTGGCACTGAAACAACACTCAGCAATATGACAACATCAAAGTTGCACTTGACAATCCCAAGCACTGGGGTATTGGTTTGGTGGCCTATTGCACTTATGACCTGAATACATGATCTGTACATAAAATTAAATCAAAATAAAACAGTTACATAATATTATACTTGTAAGGAGTATGATTTGAGCTGTGCAATATTGTATTACATTTTTATTTTATACTGTATTATTTATTTCATAACGGGATTTGAATGTGAATTATGATGCATTATTACTTGAACCATAATGAGTATGATTTGAGTTCTGTGATATTGTATTGTTTTATACTTTATGTTCCAATGTTTGTCAGTATCTTCAGTTCATTTTATTTCATTCATTGTACGTAATGTCTAATTATTCGTATGATTAACACTGAACTAGGTCAAATAAATCAAATCAAATTTGTCTATTTTGCCTGAAAGAATGTCAACACCAGTGATGACTGAGGGTGGGATGCCACCATACACCCTTAATCTGATGGTTTGGTAAATGTTGCATCGGGGTCATTTTAGAGTAACACTTTTCTACACTCAAAATTTTTACTGCAGACTTTATGTGCAACTGTTTTGGTGTTACTGGCATTCAATTAAGCAGTCAGGCAATTTGACTGCCATACACAAGATGATTCTTAAAATGTCAGGCCCATACTAAGGGGGTCAACTGTTGTCTCTAAGTCATACTGTTTTGTCAACCTGCTCCAAGATGGACAAAAAGCTTACACACTTTACTGTTTCATATGGTGAGCATTTTAGTGACGTCTGCAATCTGGTCATTTTTTCCTAACATTGCTTCATAAACAATAACGTACATCACAGTACAGTGCATGTAGTCCCTCCTTTGAGAGACTGCCCCTAGTGCCACCCAAAAGGCAGTCACATAAAGCAGGTGGTCCCTCAAAGGAGGTATAAATAACATGAAAAGTACTACAGAGAGACCTGACAAGTGTGGTTTCTCAAAGGAGGTGATCTAGCAAAGGAGTGGTCTTCCAAAGGTGGGACTACTGTAGCAATAGTTGGACTGTCCACATCTGAATAGATTGTATTTTGATATTGCCTCAGTAGAAAAATGAAGTTTGCAATGTATCTGCATTTTTATTCTGATGAGTATGTAAACCGACAGCTTTTGTATCCAGCTTTTGCACTGGTGCATTGTGGGTCGCTGGGCTTGCTTGGCTATCTGACTTCAGTATTGTGCTTTGATCCCTCATCGTCTTGCATGTTTTTTTGTGTGTGATGTGATTCAACAAAGAGTTTCCTCATTAAATTTAGCTCTGATATTCTACATGTGCAAATCTGTGGTCAGTTGCATTTTTTTCCTGTAGTATTTTCAGATGTCTTTCCTGGCAAAATAAATGAGATTTTGTGTCAGTTAACTGGCTCCTCTTGCAAACTGCATGTGAGTCTTCTCCTAATTTTTTCCTGTCTTTTGATATGTATTATGTATAAATTTTGATCATATAACACTGTCCTTCTCATACATTTTATGTCAGTTACCAACAGTCTGCACAACAGATGAGCAGCATATTTAATTTTGATTTACAGATTCCCCAGTGCTACGTCCAACAGCACAGTGACATCTGCGTCGTCTGCAAAAAAGCCACAAAGAGCCAGCCCAAGAGGGACTGCAGCACCACCTGGTGGACCTATGTTGACTGAAACATTTGCAATAAACCACCCATCAGCATCCACTGAAAATAAGCTTCAGAGTGCCAGGTAGCATCAGTGTGAATGGCTTCATCGCTGTAAAAAACAAGCGGGTATTTTAGTGACCGGAAGCATTTAAAGGTTCTGCTGAAAATTGGCAGTAAAAGGAAGGAATGGCACCAGCATCTGGGGATGTCAGTACATGCTGCAAGGAAGATGATAGCATCATTGTTGACTGAAACTAGGCATGCCAAAAATGGCAACTGGTGGTAATGGTGACAAACAACATAAGCATTTGCTGTTTGCTTCAGTTGACTTGAAGGTAATAAAATAGCATAAGCACTTAATGAAGTTATGCTGGCAATTTAATCTTAACCCAGAGGGACCTAACATGATGTAGTAACATGCAACTTTGTCCCATTAAAATGTACCAACAATGGCTCAGGGTCAGATTCATCTCTCTTTTTTTTTTTTTTTTTTTTGGGGGGGGGGGGGGGGAGGGGAAAGAATGATACACAGACAATTAGTCAACAGCTTTCCTCGGTGATTTCTGGGTACATCATAGCCAGAGAATGCCAGGTAAGGCAGCTGTTGTCTCTGTGCTCAGAGGGTTAAAAACTCAGTTTTCTTTAGAAATAGGCTGCAGGTGGCAAGTTAATCATGTCAAAAGCCTCAATGCAAATCTGGTGAAAATCAAAGTACAATCATTTATCCTCTAATAGATGAAATTTAGGCTTGCTGATTGGTTAAAAAATATGAGAGAATTCCCCATATTCCCTCTTTGGTAATCCTTCCTGATCACCAAACAGGCATACAAATTCTGTATTACATGTACCTGTTTTGCGATCAGGCTTATGAATATTAATGAGCACCATCAGGGGTCTACATGATTTAGATTCATTTTGGACTTGATCACGAAACAAGTATGCAAATTCTGTATACCTGTTTTGTGATCAGGCTCATGAATCAAATGACTGATATCAGGTAAAAATAGACCTACTTCAGTTGGAAAAAAAAAAGACCTTGTTGCCAAATCTAGTATTTTACATGTTGTTAAATGGTTGGTGTTATTTAATAAATTGTTATGTTTTTCACATTTTTCAATAGTTTTTATTTCACATTTATAGTCTTATTACAGGATAAAATCATCATTACCTGTCTGTTCAGGGGATACAAGAAATATCCACGTGAACAAATTTGTATCCCATTCAGCCATTAATTGGCTTGAATGAAATACAAATCTTTTCATGTGGATATTTTCTTCAATCCCATGAATGGACAGGTAGTAACTAATAGTATACCCTGTGTCAACTGAAAACAGACTGCAAGGTTCAAAGAATACCCCTTGATGCACAAAGAAACTACATGTACTTCTGTTTGCCCCCAGTATGTGACCTCATAATGTAGAAGCTGTCTGATTGTCGCGACCAAAGGTACCTAAGTGCGCAGGATCATCATTAACTGAGGTGCTTGAACAACGTGCATGGTCATTTTGAAAAGCAGAGTTTATGCAAATAGGTAAAAAAAAGTGTAAGTTTATCAATAAAGAGGTAAAAAAGGGAAAAAATGTTTCATAAGGATTAAGATGGATCAAACTATGAGACAAGAAACCTTTTATCACCAGGAAAAAAAAACCTTTAATCACAAGAAAAATATTTCTGTGCAGAAAATGGTTATATAGTGAGACAACAGTGATTGTAATTTATAATGTAAAATACTTGTGTGATTTTAATTCCATTACTTTTGTTAATGTGAAAATCTCAGGCAAATGTGATTGGTGTCTCTGCTATATGTACAGTTACGATTCGTTGCCAGTTATATCTGAGAGAGCTGCTCAATAGTGAAATAATGAAATAGTAGAATAAATTTCATAATAAACAGATAACCTCTCATAGTACAAGAAGGATGCTTATAGTTTCCCAACAGTCCTTATGAGATCCAAATATGATCCAAATAATTATATCTGATGAACTGTCACGTGGCCTCGTGTACTTGCCTGTTACTCCCACTGTGAATTTTAAAACAACTGTGATACAGAGAAACTTGTATTCTGCGTCACCTGGGGATGACATCTGGGTTCCAAGTTGTTCATGTTACAGCATCTTTTTGTGCATTGCCCTGGCTACTGAAAATTTTCATGTCTCATACATGGGGGATTATATGTCTAATCCTCGTGTACACTGGTGTTGCAACAAGTTCAATTTAAATTGATATGCGCATGTGTGTATGTATTTAAGTATGTGCATTATAAGTATACATACATGCATGCACACACGTGTGTGTGTCTGCAGACATGGATTATGGATTATAAGCTGGGTAGCTCAGGCCTTTCACCTGTAGCAGTGAAAATCACAAGCTTAGGTATCATGGCTCAAATAAAGGCCACGATGAGGAATGTGGCGGTTGTAAAACTTACCAGCCTTTGATGTATCACTGAATGCAGTTTGAATTTCCAGTGAAATAAAAATTGTGGCACTGTTATCTCACCTCTGAAACTGTTTCCATTACCATGATTACTGTTTTTGGTAATAATCTAAATGAAAGAAGATGACTTACTGTATTAATGTGTATGGCATTGCAGCCACAGCTGTATCTTGCGTTTGTATTAGAGTGGGGACAAAACTTTAGAGAGGTACATGTATTTGGTCCCATGTCACTTGTCCATTTCTTGCAGACATTATTTTTAGGGCTGTGTCACTTGGCGACTTCTTGCATACATTAAGTTTAATACACTTCATGTTTGAGTATGTGAGTATATTAATGTCATTTTGATTTGCATTCTGTGTGAACATGGGAAACAATATATTCAGTGTTGCCAACCTGTCACACTAAAAGTCCAGGAGGTGGAAAGTAAAATTCAGGGGGATTGATAAATTAATATGAAATATAGAAGGAAAATATTGATAAAATTCAGAGAGGTGGCTACAAATTTGCCAAAAATCTAAAAAAAAAGAATTTTCAGCATAAAATTCCAGGAGAGTTGGCAACACTGTATGTTAGTTTAATATTCAACTTTGAGAGACATTTGGGTTGCATAATAAGTCAAGAAGTACATGTGGTGTGTAATAATATCATGTTGTTCATCCAATCATATTATTTTAAAAATAAAACTGCTAAATTATTTGAAAGAAATCAGCAGATAATTTGTAAGATTCTGTGTGATAAGGATTATTATTTATTTATTTATTTCAGTAGTAGCAGTAGTATTTTTGTTCTGTGCAGGCATACATTACACATACTTCTGTCACTTGTTACTATTTTTGATGACTTAACATCTGGCATGTATGTAAGGGGCCAGTATCTGTTAAATGCAAATTATGGCCAAATTAAAAATGCAGTTTATGCAAGACCCTTTGCCAAAACAGTGAATAGTATTAATTTTGATGGAAAAAGTATTCAACTGATTTGCACTGCAACGCTCCGTCCATGTAGGAAATGTATAGAAATATAGCCAAGTAAGATGTGAAATACATGTACTTGGAGACAAAAGAGCAAACTTCACAGTGACAAGTTACCAGTTCCATGTACTATGGTTGCTAAGTAAACAGGTGTGTTTAACAGTTTAATATACAAGTAAGCTTTCAAGTCCATTTTGAGATGTAAGTTTTCAATATACTATGATTAAAATACATTCATGATAGTGATGATAGCATAATAATGTCGAACAATCTATATTATAGTTTTTACATCCTGGTAACTTATACCTGTACTGTAAATACCTGTCAGAGCTGGTTTTCAGTTTTTGAAATGAAGCCGTTTCCAGTTTCATGGTAAACAGTGCCTTTAACTTTGGGATGCAGTTTTGTGTGATGTCAAAAATTATGTTAATTTAATATTAATAACTGAATAAACGATGAAGCTCACAATGCAGTCAGCAAGGGAAGAACTTAGTGCCAAGCTATCAGACTAGTTACAGTTCATTTCCCATTTCAGCTAGGCGACTGGTGCCAAAGGTTCCAGGTTCGAGTCCTGCTCGTTCTGAACATAAAATTTATATTTTCGGCGTTTCCTTAATGCTGGTGGATTTAAGACCCTGATTCTGGAAATAAATGCTGACTCAGTAAATATACTGCATAACCGTGTTGATATGGCACTCGCACATAACTACCTCCATTGAACCATTCTTTTTTTAAGAATGGGGATGTGGTCGAGTGGATACATGCATTTTCCTTTTCAACTAGCCGACTGGTGCCAAAGGTTGCAGGCTCGAGTCCCGCTCGTTCCAAACATAAAATATGATAAATTATGAATTGTTCAGGGTTATATGCAATAGTGCAGTGTTGGTTATGCTGGTTATCTTGCCACCACAATTTATGTTGATCACGGCATACTTCGGTCAGTTTAGTTCAGCAACATACAATACAATATACTTGACACAAAGTCAGTATAATCATAGCGGTACATGTACTCATCCCTGAAGCGACTACAGTTACTGCTGGAAAGTCTTGCACCGTACCCACTGGTGGGGCCACATGGGATATAGAGAATAAAGAATGGGTGGCCCATTGAGGATAATGTTGGGATCACGATTTGTTGGATTTTCATGAAAATCCAACCAGCTCGTGATCCTAACTTACAGCCAAATACTTTTAATCCTTTTGAGGTCTATACAGGACATTCAAAAATGTATGCTGCATAAAAACAAGAAAACAAGCTTGATATAAATGAGGAAGTGCAATGTATGTACATGAGAAGACATTGTGCTGGACATATTTTGCCTGTCATCTGATTTTGAAATTTCATAGTGGGATATTAATATTGTGCAAAATCTATTGGCATGAACATCTTGTAAGAGTCGATTATGTGACATTATCCATGATATCAGTGTGACATTCTATTATGATTTAAACAAATGTGACTTTATATAAACTTGGTTAAGGTATGATTACACATTGCGGGCAATCAGGTGCAAGTTACTAAACTACGTAGTTTTATTGTGCTTACACCTTTAGGAGCCATTTACTCTGTAATTAGCCCACTGTTTCAGCTAGACTGTTACATGAAGTTGTCAACCTGTTTGTGCTGTTTGGTTGGACAGGCACTTTTTCCATGATGAGCTTTGTAAACAGAGGGCGAATCACATATATTGATACAAAGTGATGTAATGCTGGTAAGCCGTGCTCAGAACACGTGTTTCCTGGCTATGAAGGGTGTAAACAAAGGCATGACTTTTGATTATATTTATAGACTCGCCCTTTTTTATCTTGCCTGTTTTCAATGAAAAGTGTCCGTACAACACCAATCGCCAATCGCACACTTTATTTTAAAAAGTGACGCAACTTAAGTTAGTGGCCTTTATGAAAATATGCAATAAATATAATGGTGGTTTTATCCCTTATGCACATGATGTTCAAGCCAGCTGCCTGTTGCTGGTGACACAATGAAGGACTAACTGCATCAGTCTTGAAGCCAGACCTTGGCACACGTGCCACAGTAAATATTTGGTGTGCAGTTACAATCAAACCTCTCTAGAAAGACAGCCTCTTGGAATGGCCAAGTTGTGGTTATCTCCAGACTGCTGGTCTTCCCTAGAAGGTATCAGCAACAAGAACAGTACTCAGCAAAGTAACCTGAAAAAAGGTGGTCTTTGAAGACAGGTGGTCATCTCATTGGAGTGGTCTCTGCAGACAGGGACCACTGTATAACAATATAGCCATCCACTGCACCCTTTGAATGGCTTTCATGAACACTCGATTTGCTTTTTTAACATTGGGGAAAGGGTTTTGTGAAAATCAATACAATTTCACTCGTTTTCATTAAAAGCATTTTATAAAATCATGTACTTCCTCTGTGATACTAATTTATTAGCCCCAGTTGGTAAATATTCTAAATGAGTGACTGATATTCAGTGATGCCAAAGCCTATTTTCTACATTGGGGATTGTGTGCGCTGTTGACATGATTGATTTTGTTTGTTACATTGATTTGTTCATGTATAGATTTGTGGGATTTTGATAAGTTTATATCTGTCTTTATAATCTTGATACATTCCCAGATGTGGCGTTAATTGATGGTATATCTTGTTGATGCAAATTTATTTGCCAGTATGGCTGGTAAGAATCAGACAGGCAGTCCACTACATGGGCAAAGGTTACTCTTGTAATTTTGACAGTCGTTTATTGATTGTATATTCAATTGACAAATTAACTTTGTTGTACATATTGTACAGACAGCCAATTGTATATAGTGTTGTGTTTACTGATTGCCAAAGTTTAAATGACAAAACTTATTTAATACATTGACATACATGTATTGTGATAATTCAGACGTAAAAGTATATTTACAGATAGTTAATACAAATCTTTTAAGAATGATTAGCTCACATGAATTTGTGGGTTTTTGTACAGGTGGCAGTGATTACATGTGATATTCTGTGGTGCCAAAGTCTGCTTAAATATATCAAAGAAATTGATGTAGATTTGTGTGTGCATGGTACGTGTATAAGGTTATGAACACACTGGCCAGCTGTACAGCTATGTGCAATGTCGCATTTGTTATGATTATCACAAACCCTTGTCCTGCTGAAGCATGGGGAAAAAAAAGAATGAATAAATAAGACAAGAAATAAATATTATAAGAAACTAAAAACTAAACTAAACTAAAATAAAATAAAGAATAGGAAAAAAAAAAAACGGAGGAAAACAGTTTTGGGACTTGTTCCATAGAAATTTCTAGCTATTAGTTTACAATACAACATAAATGATGGGAAGATCTTCCCTGCACCAAAAAGTTTTAGAATGTAACATTTGAGGAGATTTTACATCTCCTTTGTAATTTAAAAGAAGATTTGAAATCTTTTAAACAATATTTACATGTAATTCACAGTTTTAACATTGTGAAAGATCTACTTATGATTTTATTCATTTAACTTGCCTTGTGTTTTAATTTATTTATGGTGTTTTATTTTATTCTATATCAAGCTGTCATTTTTTTTTGAAAAAGCTGTTGAAATCACACTGGTCATGATAGAACTTGCATAATGATTAGTTTAACGAGAATCTGCAATTATCACTGAGGCCTGCAAGTGGGAGAATTCATTGTGACCATGAAGCAAGTTGGTGATTGTCTTGGTTAATGGTAGTTGCTCTCTCCCTCAACAAGTCACGTGAGATATTTCCATTATCAAAACACAACTTGTAATGCAACATATAAAAATATCCTGGTTTATCGTCAGTGGTTTTCCAAAAAAGTGATGAGGGAGGGAGGTTTTTTTTTTCAGAGATGAGACAAGTCAAGTGGCATTGCCAGTTTGCCACTGTGACACAAAAATTGTCTCTCACCGCTGTCACAAGAATGCTGTGATGTGGTTCTCTTGGCACAAAAAAAAAACCGATGTGGGTGCTGATGATAAACCAGGATTTTTTTTTATGGGTTCTAATGATGAGAGCTTATAATCTGCTGTATACCAAAGTGCTACCATGAGTTGCTATATTATCCCTGTTTTGTACCTCACCCACTATTTTAGTGGCAAATTGATCATTTATGTTTTCCATTGGTCAGAACTTGCAGGAGAATCTAATCGTGCAATAGTGCATCTGATTTTGTTTTCTAGGCAACATGGAGAGTATATAGAGTTAAAATGCATGCTTACAGTGGTACATACTTATTGATGACTATTGCTGTTATGTTACAAGTGTGCTTAGGGTTAATTGCAGGGGACACTGATGTATTGGCATGCAACGTTTCCCAGCTAAACGTTATCAACCAAAGTCTGATATAAATATCATCTCTCCTTTTTTTAAAGAATGTTACATCCTTAGTCAACAGCTTTCCTGGTGCAGTGGCCTATTTTAGGTTTGTTGAGGGAATCTATTGACTCACCTCAAGAGGAATAAGATGGTATGCAAAGTTCCGAATATTTTGGTAGAGTCATGGTCTTGTAAAGGACATCTGTGGAAATTGAAGATAATAATTACAGTTTAAATCTTCAAATGAACTCGGGGAAAGTACATGTAAGGGGACAATAAAAATTATAGGAATTTTTGCAGCTAACATCTTTCCAAATTTTATGAAATATATATTTGTAACTAAGAGAAATGCAGTGCAAACAATTTATGCACAGGTTTTAGTTGAGTTCTGATTAGAGGTCCATAATTATGAAGAGCATTTCACATTTCAATCAGAAATCATATTTATTGGAAACTTTTTATTTTAAGAACTGCTTTTTTGGTATTGAAAATAATTTATTTGGTCACACATTTGATAATTTGTGCAACATATTTCTGCATATATGTCATAAATTTTGATTTAGTTCAAATCAGAATTTTCAAAAAGATCTTTACTTCTCCATCAGAAGGTACAGAGAACTTTATAGATTTAAATCTAAATTCAAATCATTAAGTGACATACACATATATGCATATCTGCATATCACAGGAGGATTGAGGGAAAGGAAGAAATGACAACATGTAACACAGCTTGAGATCCATTGTCACAATGAGTTCTTTAACTTGTGGCCGGTTATCCTGTATGTCAAGACGATGATAGTTTAGCACTACCATGATTGTTTCCTACAGACTAGTGTAACTAATTTTTGAACTTTTCAGCTGTAAATTGGAAGGGTATGAAAAATAGAATGGTAACAAAATAGCCCTTTGTTGTCATATCAGATGTGTAATGAAACTGTGGATGTCAAATATACATCTCGCATGCTTTTTGATTGATTTTTAAGTATGCAAATCTTCATTCATAACCTAGTGACTTTATCTTAAGTTATGAATATAATCAGGGATTTCCTATGATGACGTCTAGTGTTGTGATGATGTGTATGATGGCAATTGGACTTTCGTATTCACATGTGGTTTTGCCATTATGTGCGAAAGGTCCTCTTGCGTATGGAATATGTACACTGTATATCAGGGTTGCGTTTACAAAAAATGAATATCGATTTTTTTTGTATTTTTCATGTTGAATTATCTGCTGCTGCTGGTGTCAAATGATTGGGCACTTGCCTATTAAGACCTCCTGTAACCAATTGAGTAGGTCGTAAGCAATTGATTATACTGTGGTACCTGGCTTTAGAGACCCCTCTTGTGAAAGACCACTTTTGTACTTGGCCATTAGGTGGTCTCTGAAGACAAGGACCACTGTATACACACTGGTATACAGATGTGGAAGTATCAACAGTATTATGGGAAATATACTACATGTATTGTTGAAACTTGGTAAACCTGGATTTGCTGGAAACAGTAATGCGTGCATTGTCATAAGGGTGAATATTTTACATTGTCTTGTGAAATAAAGGTGTCTGAAGTAGTACTATTGTCAATTCATTTGTATTTTTCGACAATTAAGATAGCAGATCTGGTATTGCCAAATTTAAACTCCTATTCCGTTTGCTTCATTTTTATGATTTACCCAACTTCATGCCATGCATGTGGTACCCAAAAGTTGTTGCTAGCACCGACCTTACCCTCTTTCTTTTTCTTTCCTTTTTTGGGGTGGGGGGGGGGGTGTGGTAAAGCGGGCAATCTGAACTTTAACCGAATAACCACACTCTTTGTTATATTCAAAATGTAATCCAATCTAACTTCAAAACCCCATAGATCCATTTATGCACCATCCATAAAACTGCTTTCCTTCCAAATAAGCGATTTGGATAATTCTGACATACTGGATTGGATGGACGGTCGGATACATGTATGATTCTATCCCCCACCCTTTCAAGGATGCAGTGAAGAGTGTCCTGAAGAATGGAAGAGCTTTTTTTTCAAAGTATAATCCAATCTAAATGCAAAACCCATAGATCCATTCATAGACCATGCATAAAATTGCTTTCCTTCCAAACATACGGTTTTGATAGTTCTGACATATTAGTTTGGATGGAGGGTCGAATATATTTATGATTCTATCCCCCACCCTTGAAGTTTAAAGGATGCTGTGAAGAATGGAAGAGATTATTTTCTTGTGGACAACTTTATAATTTTTGGTGCACATGTAGATATAGCAAAATTGCTTTTTTTCAGTTCCTGATCTTTTGAGGAATTGTTTAATTCCAGAATTGAAGAATCGTTGGTAAAAGAAAGTGATAGTTTCATTTGACTTCAACATGTGTGCAGGTCAAATTGCCTGAAATAAAAGTCTTAGGATAGGTAATTAAATGACAACAGCATCAGCTGCTTAACAACATTGAGTAACCCTGCAATGAGAGAGTTTCTATCAAATTAAGCTGTCCAAATTATGGTATTGGTGAAGAGCATAAAATGTCACACCAGCAGGTGGTTAAACTGAGGTGAGCTATACAGCTAGAAAGGGTACATACTAGTTCAGGGGTAGGTCAAATTATGCCTATCAGAACTTGTACTACACAAATTTAGTAATTATGTTTGGGTTCGAATATTAGTTCAGGGGTAAGTCATTCTTTAAGTTACCCGAACTTGTAGTATACAAATTAAGTAATTATGTTTCGGTTTCACAGGTATTCTTTATTCATAACGAAGCTCTGCATTTATAAGCAAAACTTCACTTATTAGCTGATTCATCATCATGTGGGTTGTCTGTGCTGAATATTCAAGAAGGATCTGCTTCTCAGGGAGACATGTATGGGTACAGGCTCTCAAACATGTTCTAAGCAGTTACCAACTAAATTTGAGCTAATGCAGCCTAAGTCAAAATTCTACAGAAGAACGTGTGCAATATATGTAATAGTACTTGCATATTAATATAGGTTAGATATGTAATAGTACTTGCATATTAATATAGGTTAGACAGTGACAGGTCAGCTTATGGAAAGTAAAGAGCTTGGACTGCGGAATAGGGTCACGGCGACTAGGAAGTGGTTCTGGACAAGAAGACCCAAGTAGAAGACTCCATTTTTTTTTTATTAATATTGCAGTGCCATCTGAAAACAAAATGTTGAGACCTGCATGCGGGTGGGTCCCTCATTACTTTAGTGATCCAACAATTTTGTTTGGAGATAAGCAAAAGTTATTAAGATTGAATTAAAAAAAAAAAAGTTTACTTAACATCTGATTGCAGCATTATGGAGAGCACAAACAAGGCTGTGCAGTAAGTCATAACATTTGTCTTATTTGCAAATGTTGATGATCAAGCCAACAAGCTTAAGGTTTCTTGAGGATGAAAATGGAAATGAAAACTTTGGAAACATGCATACAGCCCTGCATGGAGAAGAAGGCAGAAAACATACATATAGCTCTGGAGAATAAGACAGAAATCATACAAACAGCCCTGGAGAATAAGGCAGAAAATATACATACGGCACTCGAGAAGAAGCCCTGAACCCTGGAGAAGAAGGCAGAACTATCAAAACACCCCCCCCCCCACACACACACATCATTAAAACGATCAAACATTGTGCAGTACGGAAGCCAGGAGCGCAAAAAAAAAAATAATACTAAAAGTACGAGTTATTTAGTTATTATTATTATTATTATTATTATTATTATTATTATTATTATTATTATTATTATTATTATTATTATTATTATTATTATTATTATTATTATTATTATTATTATTATTATTATTATTATTATTATTATTATTATTATTGTGGCCCTTATAGGCTTTCGTGGTGCAGTGCCGACTGGCGAGCAAAATCAATCCCGAGGAGTGTTCTTGTGTGATATATTGAAAAAAATGACCGCAGTTTCAGATATTTTTAAGGTTTGACCGAAGAAGAAGAATAAAACAAACAAACTTGAAAAATTAAAGCAATCAATGAAATGTCACAGTCCACAAACTTGCCATAGACCCGCCCTTGGTACATTGCCATCGAGTTTGATGTCAGTCCGACCAGCGGTTTTGGAGGATCTGAAAATGTGAGTTCGCGTTAGAAATTTAGTATGCCTATAGACTTTATAGTAATCGATACGAAAATTTGCCAAAAATTAATATTTGAAACAAAACATTTCTCTTTGAAAAAAATTAGCCTATAGACTTTATAGTAATCGATACGAATGTATGCATTTGCCAAAAATTAATATTTGAAACAAAACATTTCTCTTTGAAAAAAATTAGAATTAACAGCAACTCCACATAATAAACACCTTTGCTTGAACAGACCACAAGGAGTGAACAGCTGGAGCATAATCTGATTGACAGTTTTGCAGAAGTTGAAAATGCGCAAAGCTGTATTTTGAGAAAGGGCAGCACTGTCCAGTGAACAACTTGTCAATCACTTTCAGACGCTAAACATATTGGTACATATCTGAAGCCTAAAATGTCTAAATTAGTAGGATACATGTGTAGCATCCTTGCATCACACGAGAATGTAAACCGGGTTACTTTTGGCGACAGTCTATGGAAAAGTGTTCTGATGCCATCAGTTTCTCATGGATGTGCAGTATGGCTCTGTAACTCCAAGACAAGTACGTCATCTATTCAGTCTATGCAGTATGCAGCTGCACGAGCTATATTACGTATCAAATGTACTCCTTCTATTACTGCTACATTGGGCGAACTTGGCTGGCTACCGTGTGGGCTGGTCCTGGATAAACTGAGGATTAAGTATTTTAACCGACTACGACATGATGTACCGGATACAAGGTTGTGTAAGCAAATATTTGATGACATGGAATCAAATTTTGTAAATAACAAGTCATCATGCTGGAATTATTTTAATGAAATTAAACGTATTTTAATTAACGCAGGCTTAGATTACGGCATTACAAATAAGAAAGTTGACCTTCCCTCGGTTTTCCACAGATTAAGTTTGGATAATTTTAAGAACAAGTTCTTCGAAGAAATAAATGACAAAAGTTCACTTTCCTTTTATAAATTCTGTAAAAAATCTACTTTAGCAGAAAAGTACCCTTTCTCCTGTGATGACTTTGAAGGTAGAAGATTGAAATTTAAAGCTCGCACAGGTTGTCTAGGGCTTCAGACGGACTTGGCCCGTTGGGGATTGTCTGACGGGAAATGTAAGTTATGTAATAATGGGCAAGAACACTTGGAACATTTCCTATTTGCTTGTAAAGGTCTCCAAGGCCTACAAACAAAATGTCTTCTGAGCCTGGAAACATGTATTAAATCAGTATGCCCTTCTACTTGGGTGAGCTTTGTGTACGCATCCCCCAACACAAAAGCACATATGCTTCTAAGCGATGAAAACATGGATGGTGTCTGCCGGGTATTTTTAAAAGAGGCTTGGAAATACCGACGTGAACAACTAGAAAATGTCTAGCATGCACAAACTGCTGGCAACTAACGTTTTAACATTATTGTTTTAGTTTGTAGTTTTCACTTGTGTTTTATATGTATTTACTGATCCATACACTGTACTTGAACGCACCGCGGATCACCCCGGTTCGCTGGTGCCCCCTGTGTAACGGGGTAGATTTCAATAAATTATTATTATTATTATTATTATTATTATTATTATTATTATTATTATTATTATTATTATTATTATTATTATTATTATTATTATTATTATTATTATTATTATTATTATTATTATTACTTTGAAGCAATTGGACAGGTGAATACTTTGTTAGCTTATGCTGCCCTCTAGGGGCCCGGAGTAGCAAGGCGGGGGTGGGGGTGGCTGGTTATGGTGGAGGTGGACTGGTGAAGGGAAAGGGAAACAGGGCGAGCAGAACAGGGCTACCTCGAAGTGCTGCATGCCCTCTTGTAGACATTTAAGACAATAAACAGATACATAAATGAACACACCACAAACTATGAGTTAAAACGTTCAAGTATTAAGTGAGTCTTTGGTTTGGCTACCAAGATCAGGTACATACATGAATAAACAGTAATTAATATCAAAACAAAGCAAAGAAAAAGAAAGGAAAGAAAGAAAGGAAAGAAAGAATGAAAGAAAGAAAGAAAAAAGAGAAAGAAAGAAAGGAAGAAAGAAAGAAAGAAAGAAAGAAAGAAAGAAAGAAAGAAAGAAAGAAAGAAAGAAAGAAAGAAAAAAGAAAGAAAAGCCAATCCAAGCTTAACTTTACACCAAGAGCAAGGCCAGTTGACACAGGAGAACTTTTGTTCCTTGTTTGAACTGCTAAAGTTAGGACACACTTTATAAAACAAAATTGAATAGCTTAGTGCATTCATTAATATACGGGGAACACTCTGTCAAGAAATGCACCTTATCTTAGATTTTTGCATATGTACAAAACTTACCAAATCGTTCATCTGCAGGAATTACTGGTATATTATATCTTCCCCTTTCAATTAGTAGATTGTGACTACTTGTGCATAAACGAGTGAGGGCACACCTATGCCTTTTTTTTTTATAATACCAAATGCGGTTCAAGATGAAAGTTGGTTTTAAAAACTGAATATGTTTAAAAAAAAAATGTTTGACCCTTGTTTTTCTAATGTGGAATACCAAAGTTTAAATTGTGTGAACGGTTTAGGAAAAGATTTTTGAACCCCCTTCCCCGCAAAAAAAAATGAAGAAAATTTATTTCAAACCCAAACATTATCACAGCACCCCTTATGGAAAAAAAAACATGTTAAAATTAAGCCAATGTACATACCCTCTAAGTTTGAAGACGGAAGACGATCTGGCCAACTATTTGGTGGATCACCAATGCTTCAGAGACCCCCATGAACTGTGAACTTGATTAGCTTCATTAATATTACAACGGGATATCTAACTCATATATATCCGTACCGACAAACGCCAAAGGCCAAACTTATTATAACACCACCCATATCACACTTTGGTAGTTAAATGTAAAACAGGCATGCGGAAATACATGAACAATCAACGGAATCACTACATAAACCGCATTGTCACAGTAAAGAAGGGAAGATAATCAAGCAACAAATTTCAGAATGTTTCCTTCTTTTGAAGTTTATGGAAGAAATTTGCGTTTAGAATTGAGATTTTTTCTGTATTCTCTAACCCAGCAATTATTACATTTTTACTTTTTTTTCTACATCATTATTTAATAAAACGACTGCAGTTTCCAAACGGATTTTGTGCGGTCTGTTGTCTCTGCCATTTTCATTTTTAAAGAGTGTGTGCTCACATTAATACTGATACTATACAGCTGTTGATATCTTCCCTCAGAAGCCTGGTTCAATCTTGGACCATGGACCTACTATCTAATATGGTAGGTCCATGCTTGGACGAATAACTAACGTTGGTGATTCCTCCAAGGTTCAATGTACAATCTCGGATCATCGATAATATCTGTCCCATTCAAAATGTTGGAATTGAAATTTAGTATATATTCGGTTATTATTTTTTTCTTGCCTCTTTGCTAATATTAGGTTGCATCGCTTTTTTTAAAATTTGTAATTGCGAGGAAGAGTTTTAGTGGGGAAAATCTTGAAGTCGGTGCGCGAACCACCGCCGCCGGCATTTCCCCACGCACAAATTGTCAAATGTGTCTGTTAAAGATAGGCTAATATCTGGTGAAACTTTCCCGTTTAACTGTATTCAGCATTACTAAAAGAGCAGTCAAACAGCAAAGATTACCCACAATCGTAAATAGCCTACTAGTTACACTCCTGCCACGAGCAGTGGGAACATTGGGCTGCCGAGGTGTCAACTGACTCTGTATCTACTCTCCGGTGATCGCCAGAAATTGAAGTTGAAATTATTTCCAGACATTGTATACAAACAAACACATGGAACATAAAAGAGATAAATGGTTGATTCGGCGACAACAATAGATATATAATATAAATATGTACAGTGACAGGAAAGACATGGACGAATAGGCACACATTAATAATTACCTCCTGTAACTGTGAATTATTTTAACATGTTCAATGAATTTACATGAATTGACTAGCTCAGTTTGATCATGGAGCAAGTATACTAGATTTTAGATTTCTAGTTTTATTGCTCCATGGTTTGATCTATAGTATATTCATAAGATTTTTGAACTTACAGCAGTTTGGTCTGACAATAACTTTTCAGGTAATAGTCTTTTTCTCGTGTTTTCCAAAAAATTGCATTTAAACAACACGTGAAATTCACCATCCACTTCCAAATCACACAAATTACAAATTTTGCTTTCTCTAGGAATATCTTTTTGTTGCATTCTAGTAACTGGTAAGGGATGGTTCAACATTTTCATCATTTTTGAATTAGTACTTACAGTACGCAAGGGGGGAGGGGGTTAAATGGGTCTGTACACTTTCACAGGATATGGAAAATGATGGTCAATTTTTGGCCTGTTTTGTGCAATTTTGCTATGATTTGGATGGAAAATCATCATTTTTAAAGTACTAATTTGGGGGGAGGGAGGGGGGTCATGAAATTTAGTACCCTAAGTACTAATTCAAAAATGATGATAATGTTGAACTATCCCTAAGTTGAGATTTCCTGTTCTGAAATTACAATGTCATGGCATGACATTTTGGCAAATGAATAAGCTGTCTTTCAAATCCGAAATTATCTGTAAAAATCCTTTTATTAACACACTTTTCATGATCGCATACTTCAGAGAGCCATTTCTGTTTGTATTGGTCCTCTAATCTAAGTTTATTGCATTTTCAAACCAGTGTGAAAATTTATTTCTTGTCTGTTCCAAATATTAGTCATGCCTGAAGTCATTCAACCATTTTTCGACACATAATATCCACTTAGAACTATACATCTCCTTCTGATGCAAAACATACAACAACCTATAAATTATGTTTGAAAGTTTTTTTTTTTTTTTTTGACCTGAGATAGACATCTGCCAATTGTTGTAACTCGTTGTCTAGACCATGTAACGGGTGGTGTTTTTAACTTATAAAACATGGCGGACAAAGTTGATTCGGCGGAGAAAAGCAGTAAGAAATTTGGTGCCTCCTCGCTTCCAGTGCGGGTAAGTGAGAAATATTTGACGTCTCTTATGATATTGAACGATGTTACAGAAATCTGTCGATTATTTTTGCAATGTGACGCTTCATGTGTCCACAATTAAATTATTTCCTTGATAACACTATATTATCGCCCCACAGCCACACGCGCGGTCCTGTGTGACCATGGAGCAATAAAACTAGATTTAGTTTCTTTCCTCCATGGTGTGACACAGTTGGCCTAGGAAAAAGGAAAGGGAAGAAAAGAAAAGTATATGAGGCGGAGGAAACTATGGTTATCCTGATCCACAGGCGTATGAAAATATTCTGAGCACGAGAGCACCGATGCTGCTTGTCTAGTAATACCACAAGGCCAGTGTCCCACGACCAATGTTATTCATACCACTCCGTATACATTTGAATAAAGTACATATTCCGTGTTCGAATATGGTAAAATTATACATGTATGTGTTCCTTATCTGTTATTCTCCATGTTGAATGAAGTTTCAGTGTGTTTGCAAGCATACGGTGCACAACACACTTACATTAGTACTGTGGCCGACGCCTGTTTTGTACAGCTACTCGGTTTATTTATCTTCCGTTTTCATGACCCGCAAGGTGAAAATGCTCTCGCACTCAGAATATTTTCATACGCCTGTGTCCTGATCAGCTCGTGTTGCCATGTTTCCCAGGACCAGAGCCAAGGCAAAGCCAAAGAAAGGATCCGCCACACACTCTCTCACAGCTGTGGTGGGCCCCTGGTCCTGGATATATCTTCTCCCTATGCTCATCCCTTGTAGTCCCCCGCCCCCGTCCCCCCCCCCCCCCCAAAAATCCCTCATACTCCCTATCCCCGCCTCTAAGGCTCAGGCATTTCCCGTGGGAGCCCTTATAAGAGGGCTACCACCATTCCCTTTCCTCCCTGCACTCTGAAATTCTAATTAACCCTGTCGCTATCTAGCCCTTTCAATTAATTTCTTTTCTCCCAGCACCCTACCAGGTAGTCCTGTACACTTTTAATACCTTTCCTGCTCCCAGAAAGCCACCCATCAAACCTAAACCCATGCTACACATTCCTATTCCTCTAAACACTGAACCTCTTTTAGACCCTTGTTATTATAGTCTTTCCTGAGCCACTTTCTGGAAAATTCTTCGCTTATCTCTCTATATGCGTCACAACACAACATCCAATGGTCCACTGTCTCATCTGTCTCTTGTCTACATACCTTACATTTACCATTACTACCTGTTGTCCACTTCTGTTTTTTTCATTTCTAGATTGATCACTCCTGTCCTACTTTTAAAAAGAAGCCCGGATCCCTTCCCCCCTTCCCAACACACACTTTTTTGGCTTTTCTAGTACTTTGTATGCCTTTAATGTACTCTTTTTCCTGAATCCTCTTTTCCAGTCTTCCTTCTAGCCCTCTGTAACAGTCCTACCTATATACGCTTTCCAGTCACCAACCTCATCATATCCTTTCAATTCATTTCTCTCTGCCAACTTACTTATGTCTTTGACCCATCTTGTTTGTTCCTTGACTACTTCATTGTAAACTTTCCTGCACCACCTGCCTTCATTGACTGCTTGTAGATACCCCCAGTACTTAAGCTTTGCTTTGTCAATTCTGTCTGTGATTTTATTCCATCCTAACGCTGCTTGGACTGCTTCTGTTGCTGTACATGGTGGTGCTCCCAGTATCCATTTCCCCATCTCATTCTGTGCTTTCTCCTGTCCCTGGATATCTCCCTCACTTATTGAAATCACACCTAAGTCCTATATCATTCTTGACATGTATTGCAACTCTATCCCATAATACCCTTTCTGTGCATGCTCTGTTGAAACTGTTCAGTGCAGTAGCTTTAATAATTCCGTTTGTACATTTCACTTTCTGCTTAATCTTCTCCACCTGATACCTGAACATGCCTTTTACCGTTGCTTTTATCTTAACACCTAGGCATTCATACCCATCAATCTCCCCAAATTCAATTAACTGTTCCCTACCTTCTGGAATTTGGAACTGCCCAATTCTCCAGTCTTTATTCCCATCTGGTTTCTTCCCAAGAGTCATCACTTTACTCTTATCCTTACTAAATTCTAACCTCCATTTATTCCCGTATTCCCCTGCTATGTTCAGCATCTCTTGTAGTTCTGTTTGCGACTCTGCCATGAGGACAATGTCATCTGCAAAACATAGACCTGGGATTTTTAGGTCACCTACCTTTATTCCCTTGTTACTCTCTGGACATTAACTGCTCCCTCAACTCCTTAATATACAGGGCAAACAAAATCGGGGACAGCACACTTTCCTGCTTTAGGCCTATATCCAGGCGTGCATTCTTTACTTAGTATTTAATCATAATGCACATAATAGGTGATATTATTTTAAAGTGGCCTTGCAGATACCGAATTTTATATGCAACAGTTAGAGAAGCACCAGAATTCTGTTTAAGAAAGCTGTTTTCTTTGTAAAGTATATGATACATAAAATGCAGCAGTCAGTTGCAGTGCGGGGTGAATAGGAGAGGTCACAATTACCAGTTATCTGTGTATTCAGTTGAATACACAATCCAGTACACAGAATTCCTCAGAGCTAGAGACGTGTATTCCCATTCAATTGCATGTTAAATTAACCTCAAATTAAAAGACTCTTTTCAGGCTGCAAGAATAAAATTTATTAATGTGAACATTTCAGCTGTGTACATTATTTTACCACACACATTTTGCTGTTTCTGCAACGAATGGTTTTAAAGTTATTAACTTAAAGCTGTAAATTTCAATGAAAAGTAAAGGAAATACACAACTCTAGCCCTGAATGACTGAAATGCCCTCTACAGGGGCAGTAGAAGCTTCTGTTCTCGTTCTATCCTATTGCGGTTGTATCCACTGGGTCTGACTGCATGCAATACTATCTTCAAGTACCAAGAGCACATGTCCCAGGCCCCAACTCATTATCTGTTAAACTATACAGTCACCAGATGAGTTGAATGGATAAAAATACAGAATGCTGGCTATCTTTTGTCAACAAGATTATCCATTGGGCAGATCAGTCCGAAAGATTCCAGAAATGTAAAAGTATGTGTAGAGATTTGTGGAAAAAATCAATAAGTGGACCTGATTGTAAGCGGAGAGCATAATTATGCCTTGTTTAAGACTGACATTAATTTTGAAAACTACTTACAATTGATTCCAAACTCACCCCACAGGAAGGCTTTGACCCAATTAAGAACCAGTAGCCATAAATTGGCAATAGAAACTGGCAGTTATTGTAAACCAAAAAGAAACTGTGGATGAGAGAGTATGTGCCACTTGTAGAACAGTAGAAAACTTGGTCCATTTTTTTTATTAAATGCCCTAGGTATAATAATGAGAGAAATAAACTATTTCAAGCAGTTACAAATGTATGTCCAAACTTCTTGGGGCTATCTGATGGACAGGGTTCGCACAAGTCCTTGAATTTGCTACATTTATTTTCAAGGCCTTGAAAACCTTGAAAATCCAGAATTTTGGACAAAGGTCCTGAAAAAGTCCTTGAATTTTATTTTTAAGCATCACCCAATGAGGCAAGTTGCCAAGGAATATGAATATTTTCCACAAAATTTAGCATTTATGAACTTGAATCACATTAAGATGAACACATTCTGCTGTCATTTTCCTTTGAAGTGGCTGGCAAATTTCATTTGTCAAAATGTAACACTGCAAATTACAAAGTATCTTTTTGCTTTTAACCCCCCTTTAACCCATGTAGGTTTGACAGTTTTTATCAAATCAGGCCTAACCAATTATGTGAGCCTTATTTACATGTACAGCCTACTTTCAGGGACAAATACACTGTATCAAACATACAGATAACAAAGTACATCACCTTCCTAGAAAGGAAACTGGGGCATTCTTGTAAAAAATGTGCATGGGAATAGGTACATCTTCAGGTTTAATTTTACCCATATGTAGTTGTAGCAATTTTATAGACTAGATAGTCAATTTCAGTAATACAACCCATACTGGCTGTAGGCCTATATAAGTCACAGAAAACTAATAAAATAATCCATATTGAATTTATCTTTAAAAAGGACTTTTTACTAAGTTTGTGGAAAGTCTACTGCCTATTTGAAAAATTGAGTGATTCATACATGGTTGGAATAGATAATAAATGTGGACTAAGATGCATTTGTCTTATTAGTAGAGGGTTGAAAAGAGATGATTTAAACAATTAATCAGTTGTGTTCTATTGCTGGATCTTGTCCTTGAAAACTTGATTTAAGTGCTTGAAAAAGTCCTTGAATTTACTTTGCACGAACCTGTATGAACCCTGGATGGACAAAAACTCTTGTATCTGGCCACTGCAGAAGGGGAGATAGTCAGGGCTACTGCAAAATACTGCTCTGTGGGTTTTGAGGATAATAAGACTCATTTACAACGTCCGTGTTATCTGCATTGAACCAAGAATTTTTTTTTTTTTTACTGCAACTTTTTTTGCTGTAGTTTTGCATAACCCTTTCACTGGCACATATAAAGGACAAGCCCCCCATTTCCACATTAAATGAGCAATTATAACAGGCCAGCAGATGGCATGATTTTGCATATGGAAAGCTATCCAAAAACCAAGGAGTCTTATGATGTCAAACTTCACCATACAGTCTAAGGAAAAATGCCGAGGATCCTGCTCATTTTGAGTCGACTCTCAAGTTTCCTGAAATCAGCTTGTATCAATACATGTACAGTACATGTAGTTTGCCACCTCTGGAGTACCAGTGGTGTTAATACAAGACATGCATATTAACTTCCTGCCACAAATCAGGGGGTTCGCGTCTGTCAGTCACTGGGGACACACCGGCATTTCACTACTTTCAGTGCACGTGATGGTATTTTTACACTTACAAAGTTTACACATTAAAAGCTGGTATATGGCACCAAATTAAGTATGTCTACATCAATGGCCTGTGATGCAAATTATGCTGTGGCATTGGGTCAAAAGCAGTAAGTGTGTGTTTATCAGGAGAAGGTCTTTATGCTCTGGAGTATGATGAATTTTCCCTCATTATTGAGCAAATGTACCATTTTTATTCATGTAAATGATAGTTTCGAGTCAGTGCTGCTGTGTATATTGTACATATTATGTAGTTCATTAAACTTGAATCGTAAAATGTGTGGTCAGAAAATGTTGATTTGAATGACTTTAAATTAATACATGGCGGGATTATATCTCATTTGACTTCTGCACAGATTTGTAGGGGCAGGCAAGTACAGTTTGAACAAGTGTATAATATTTGTTTACAGAGTAGTTAAGCTATTAATATCTCTGCTCTATAGTACACATATGGTTTGATTTTTTTTTTTTATTTGGGGGGGGGGGGGGTGTATGTGCAAAATGGAAGTTGAGTTGTTGTTCTGTAATCCACTGCTGTTCTTCCTGGTCAAGGAATGTTTCATTGTCTTAGTATTCAGCTTGCACTGTGCACCCGTCTGCAGAAACCAGACACTGCAAGACTGTTGTCATGTTGCAGTGTGGCTTGTGTCAACAGTAACTTGAACTCCCTTCTGAACCCCTGAGTGAGTGATCAGATAAAACCGAAGTTTCACTTGGGCAGAAATCTGGCATTTTTCAGTACAGTGCATAAAGGGTTTGGGTTTAACTTCAATTCATTGAAATTTTCTTGCTAAAAATAGATCTAGGTCAGTGGAGGTCACATGACCCAGTTGTCATCTTGGAGTTTCATTTTTCAACAAGTTTCAGTATTACTTAACTGTTCAACATTATTAATCACTCAAAAACCTATTTACAATACCAAAGAAAGCAGCAGATATATGAAGTGAGACTTTCTGGCAACAATTTATTCCATTTCAGCCCATTAATTGGTAATTCATGGGGTCAACATCCCAATATGAGGTGTGCATATTAATTTCCAGCCACAACTGCATTCCTGTTGGGGGGGGGGG
Source organism: Hermodice carunculata (assembly GCA_964020975.1). Lineage (NCBI taxonomy): Eukaryota > Metazoa > Annelida > Polychaeta > Eunicida > Amphinomidae > Hermodice > Hermodice carunculata. The sequence goes on from OZ026625.1 coordinate 22,218,581, forward strand.
GGAGTGGGATATTACTAATATTTTGGAAATAAAGAAAAATTAGTAAAGGCAGATGGAAATTTATTCTTATAACCAATTTAGGAAGCACTAAAAGAATATGACGTTGGTATTTGTAGACTTATATTTGTGACAGTGATACATGTATGCCAGTGTGTCCTCCGTGAAGGACAGGCATGAGCCCCGTGCTTTGTGGCCGGAAATTAATATGCACATTGTATTGTCACCCAAAAGAACCACATGGATCTTCCATTGGTGCTTATTAATTTTGTGGCATATCCTCTAAAATATCTCTTAGGAGGTTCAAGATCAGTAACTTTATGTCCTAAGTGTGCAAACACAAGGCAGCATGTTCTCCAACTGTTGCTACAAGGAGCATGAAATCAGTGCTTTGCTTTTCATACAAAGCAAATCTGTCTGTAAGCCCCCACAATTTGCATAAATTTAAATGCCGCAACTTTGGATGTAACTACAGCACAAATCTGTAAATTAAAGTTGGAATGGTACCTCTACCTATAATAGTTTTGAAGATATTCAACATTTAAACATGCCCCTAATAAGCATAAATTAAAATTCTACTACTTTTGTTTATATATATATATATATGATTCATTGGATGTGCTTATGTCACAAACCTATTAATATAAGTTCGAATGACATCTCTGCCTATATTAATTTTGAAGATATTCAACATTTAAATTTTTCCCGTGCCTCTAATTAGCATAAATTAAAACTCTACAACTTTTGCTTGTGGTTCATTGGATTTCCTGATAGCATAAACCTACAAATAGAAAAGTTTGAATAGCATCTCTATCTATAATAGTTTTGAAGATACTCAACATTTAAGCTTTTCACTCAACAAAAACAGAATGTCCGTGTTGGGACACAGACATAATGAAAGACAACTTCAAGGTTTATAGATGTATCAAACTTTATTTATAAAAAGAATTTATCACAGAAGTTTTAATTGAAAATATGCTTTCAAAAATGCAAAATATATATATATATATATTCATGTACATGTACAAATCAGAATATTCAAAACAAGCAATTTATTTTAATAACTTAGAACTTTGCAAAAAATCAATTGAAACAGGCATAAATTAATACAAATGTTAATTTAACAATGCAGTGTCCTTCATTTTTTCTTTTTCACACAACCGTGAAGATAAAGAGCACACCTGTTTATTTATAAGCTACAAAATAAAAGTGTTGAGCACATTGTTCTGCATAAGATGTACATGTACTCACAATAATCCCTTTCTATACTTGAATATGGTCTGCAAATCACTTTGTTAAAATTCCTTAATCAGTCATGACTCATAAATGAATTTTGCTAAATTTTAGTGGAAACAAAGTCAAGATATCAAATGCAATGATCCCTGTCCTGATAGGCCACCCCCAGAGGTCACCAGATCATGACCTCGCTAACAGGTGGTCTATCATAGAAGAGAGAGTTTGAAAATCAGAAGCAAAACATCCTGGAAACTGGACGGCCACCAAGGCAGGCATCACCATATTTGTCCATGGAAAGAACTTAGGTTGTAGATGTCACACTGTATTGTTGTGTTTGGCAGTCCATAGGCAGAGTATCAATGAGCTGTGTATCCTGTGGGTCATTCGTGCTACACTGATACAAACCTTGGCTGCTGGTATTTTTTACTTTTTATTTTTTTGCATTATTTGGCATGTTATATTTAGATGTTGCAAGCATGACTTTGCTGGACAATGCCAAGAGCACTGAATTAACATTTGTGTGTACATTCAATCATTCTGCTGAACACTTGCAATGAATCTGAATATGTACAGTACAATTATTCCCACAGGAGTTGTGAGTACATGGGTAGAATGACTTTTAAAGTCTTTTACTGCAGTTGCTCAATATCTTCAGGAAGAATGAGTCAACAAGTCAGTGCCACAACACAATGGACAATCACACATATGCCCAAAAGCAAACATGTAATCTGTGTTGTATGCACAGTTCGACTAGTTGTGTCCTTTAACATCTAAAAGTGTCTTTTAGTCCTCTTCTTCCTGTTCTGGTCTGATTACCGGCACTCCTACAAACAGAAGAAAAACAATTTCGATATTGATTCAGTATTTTCATTATGTATGGCAGTTTGCATGTCTAACACTGGTCAGACATGTTCATACGTTAATTTAAGGCATTAGCTAAAGGTCCCACAAAATCAACTTTCATCGGGAAATGGATTTGATGCTTGTACCTAGCATTCATATACAGTGGTCCCTGTCTTCAGAGACCAGCCCTAAGGCAGGTTAAAAAGTGGACTCTCAAAACATGTGGTCTTTCATTAGAGGTGTAATAACATGGGAAAGATAGCACAGTGTTCTAAGAGAGTGGTCTTAAAGAGATACGCGGTCTCTCATCGGAGTGGTCTCTCAAGACGGGTACCACTGTAGTCAGAAACTTAAGGCAACCGCATATATCAAAACAGAATGTGCTTATCGCTTTACATCATTTTCACAATTGAAAAAAAATAATAATGATAAGAGATTTCAAAATATTCAATCCTTGGCCTTTAGCATATGCAGATCAAATATGCATAAGCATTTTCCAAGGCACTTGTTTTACAATGTGAAGACTGCTTATCACAAGGACATACATGTACATGTAGTGGCACAGATGTTTTCAAGTGACCTTTAAAACTGATATTAATTTTTCCAATGCATAATTTTTTCAATCAGTAGTTGTTATTTTGGCTAGGAAATCACTGGTTAATAAAAGGAAGTATGTCCAGGATGTTGTTTTGAATCTGTTCTAAATGAATGCCCTGTACAGCCCCCTACAGAGTATTACGTACATATACATGTACCTGGTACTTGTGCTTCACTATATGGCCCAGTGGGCTGACCCTCTGCTAAGTGGGCACTTTTGCTCGGTCCCAGTGGTGCCCTCTTAACACTTGTTTTACTGTACTTTGTACAGGCAGATGGAAATTGATTCTTGTAACCAATTTAGGAAGCACTAAATGAATATTACTTTGGTAAGTTTTCATGATAAGTCTCATATGTAAATCTCAGTAATATTGTTTTCCGTACTGTTAAAATTAGTTGAAAACACTGAAACAGACACCATTTGACCACCAACTGGTATTCGTCAGCTTAAGGGGGAAGGGTTAACCCTCTGGACAGTGAACTCTTAAGTCAACCACTTTCTTTGGTGCACACTGTGTCCACAGTGCATGGAGGAAAGCTGTTTACTGATGACATTTTATTCATTGCGATCAGAAAAAAAAATCATCTCAGACACTTGCTGGTAATTTTACATGGGAAAAAGTTGAATGCTGATGCATTGGCACAAATCCTCCCAGTCAACATATCATAATCATAATACTATTTACCATCTAGCTTCTTCAACTTTGTAAGTTTGTTGGCAACTTGCTCTCTGTATTCTCCACTTTCATTTAATTTCTCTTCCAATGGATTACCTAAACAGAAAATAAACATTTGTCATTCATATGATCTCAATACATCCTTTTTTTTTGTGCTGATGGCACAAAATGATGATGTAAAAACTCACAATGATAGATGAACTTCTGATAATGCTGGATTGTAATTTTTTGAATTTTCAATACTTACCTCCTTTTTATGAAAGGTCTCAATTGTGACCCACCACTTCTTTCAAGATCAGGTCTCACAGCTCTATGTAGAAACTTGAATCTCAATTTCAGTTGTATTTTATGCAGACATATTTTGTTCTGGCTCTTTCATCTTTTGACAACAATACCTTGCAGATCAACTTAATGGTCTTCATTGAGAATACTGCAAACGTATTCCAGTTGTACAGTTAGATACCAATAAAGATGCTTTTTTTAATGAATCAACAGGCCCCTTTACTGAAAGACTTGTTGCGTATTATGATTCACTGATTCTTTTGATTTGGTTTATTGTTTTATTGCATGCAATATATATATATATATATATATATATATATATATATGCCCAATGATTTTCCTTTGTAGAAAAGAAGGAATTTCATTTCAAAAAAAATTTAAAATCCGTTTCACTGAGCATACTTATATATAATTTATGGGAGAAAAAATACCATATTCCATTTCATGGGTGAAAAAATGCACAATTCCACTTTGGTTTTGAAAAAAATGGAAAATCATTATAGATATAATTATATAATATATATATATATATATATATATATATATATATATATATATATATATATATATATATATATATATATATATATATATATATATATATATATATGTATATGTATATATATGTATATGTATATTTATATATATATATATGTATATATATAATAGAAAACTGATAATTCAACTGACAAAAATCCAGCATAAAGTGGTTGATTCATTCTAACATCGTTTCACCTTTCAAACATTTCCTTTTTCTCATGTTATAGACATGCTCAAGTTCTGGACTTTCATTTCATCAGACACTGTTTCTGCTCCTTATTCAACATTTATAACTGCCCTTTCTGATAGAAGGTGCCCTATCCTCTTGAAAAGATGGAAAGACCACTGACAAACTGATGCTTAATGGGCAAAAACTTCTGGAAGAAATAGCTTTACGTACTGCAGTCATTAATTGTTTACCACAGGGCACTGTTTTATAAGTCAAAATCAATTTAGAATCTTTGTTACATGTATTGTAATGTTTATGATCAAACCAGAACTGTCCCAATGAACATATAATTTGTGTACATCATGTACTGTCTGCAGTTCAGTGTTGCAACCATATGCAATTCTTTCTGACAACATTTGCCATGCCCTGATGGTCCTTGTCTTGGACACTAGGTATCCTTTTAGCTCTGCTGACCAAAGGTCACAGAGCTTATGCGACTGCTCATGTCTGTCCAACAGCATACTTTTGCTTGTTAGCGTGGTACCGTCCACAGTTTTTAAGTTAGCCCAATATATCTTTGAGGACTTATAAGGTGTATGAAATCTAGGTCCCTTTTGATATTGGTGGTGCCACCTACAATGTGCAATATAGGGGTCAAAATGTGAAAATCTTGTGAAAACTCTAGCATCTTGCATCCTCAATTTTTGGCAGATCTTCACTGAATTTGGTGTGATTGTGGAGGAGGTCAAATCTAAGTTGCTAATGATACTAGTAGTGCCACCTATAATTTGATGGAACTTGAACCAAAATGTGTTTCAAGATATAAATTCCATATCTGGAAAAGTAATTGGATTAAACTTGCCAAATTTATAGGAAATATAGACTATGTCCTCTGCCAGAATGTTATGTAATATCAGTGCATGACCTTGACCTATTTTTTGTGAAGTCACCATGCCTGTAAAGTTGAAAGAAGTGATTGTGTAATGGTAGGGTGTAGCTTGGACATCAATGGAAATGTCAGCACAGCACCAGCCCATGGGCCTCTTGCATAATGTGAGTTACTGGTTGATCTTCTGTCCCTGGTCACTGAGGACATAAAGTCAAGGGCACACTCATTGTTGTCTTGGCACTTGCAACAATATCCATCACAGGTATTGCACAAAATAAGCTATGATTACATGTGGAGCGATGTGCCATCTGGTGGACAAATGAGACACTAAAATCCCTCAAGCTTCATATGTTCAGAAGCCCCTGGAGGACTCACGACTTACAAAAGAAGATACAGGTGCAATATACCCACGGTGCCAGCAGAGCTTTTATTTCCTGATGTTTGCAAGCCCAGTATTTTCCTCAGTATATTTGATTGAAAAGTCACAAGAGGAAAGTCAATGTAAACAGTAAAAAACTTACCAATAAATACGAGTTCCACCAGGTTAGGCAAATCTGCCTGAAATTAAGTGACACAAAAGCTGTATATACATGTATCTATATTTATTGTACATTCATTTACTATGAGACAGAAAGGAATCCCAAATCCCAAAAATATACTGTCCAGTGTTAAAAATGCATTTTTATTGGTTATCTTGGCCACTTTATTAAGCTATGTGCTAGGTGGTGATGGTGCAATGAGCCTTTAACTGTGTACAAATGTGTTTACAAGCATTTACTGCCAAGAATTCTAGAATTTCATACCAGGGAAAAATACATGCATGATGCAGATGATTTTATTCTGATAAGAAATAAAACAGTAACTGTGTAATTTTGCTAAATATGGCATTTATGGACAGAACGTATCAAATTTTGGCTTACTTATCAAGGTCAGCCAACATTGAGCTCTTCCATGTCCCACTAAAACAAATTTTCCTGACTCTTTGCAATAACCACTCAGCTCTCAATATATTATCCACTCATACTTCTCAAACAAGAATGACCCATATTTAATAAAGGTAAGATAAAATCTTCTTTTATATGAAGGGTTATAGACAGGCCTAGGTCATGTAGAACATGTGATGCATACTTTTCACAAATATGCCAAACTCCAGGCAATTTGAGGAAAACTCTGACATTGATGGTCCAAGACATCATTGTGTAACTACATGTATCCTGATTGCTTTTGTCAATTGTGAAATTATCTGAAATGTCCCACGGGTGTGGAAATCCACCAGAAACACTGTGCTGGGAATTTACTTGAAAGCACCAGTGCTCCGACAAAATGTATTACTAGTGTCCAAAAGGTTAAGTTTTGGTACAGAATAGTAAATGAGAAAATTTTTCTCAGTGATTGAGACCAAATAAACAGCTTATCTGAAGCACACCTGGTTTCTAAGCACCCAACCTGCACTAAGAAAAGCTCTTGACCCACATGTGGGGCTATGCTGATAAAACTCATCTCATTCAAACTACTTTTCACTGATGACAGAACTGATGAGAAAATTATTTAAGGGCACGACATTTGAACACGATGTAACTGTTAACTGATGATATGCAAACTGGAGATGTGTAGGAGCCTGGTCTATAGTGCATACATTTTTTATGCTCATGTGAATGCTGATACTTTTAAACTGAGTTTTTGGTATAAAAATATGAACCCTGTCACCATGTTTTCTCCATGAAAGCAACCAAAACAGAGAAGCAAAATGTCACCAACTAACAGTGTCAATGTTACATGTAGACACTTTGTAACTATCTTGAAAGAGAATTGCAGATCTTATAATCTTTCAGTAACCTTAATTGTCAAAAGAAAATGGTATACATCGTACACATACAGAATCACATTACACATTATGTATTCAATAATTGTCCATATCAGTGTGCTTTATAAATGGAATGCAACATATCATAGCATAAGCAAATGGTAGAAGAAATGGCGAGGAAGAAACCTTTAAAGGCTAATGGCTCTTCCACTGTAATGACTAGAGATCAGTTCAAGCTATTAATGACCTATATATATCAACATAACACACCCTAACTTGACTAAGTCATTTGCTCTCTGTACTGCAGTTTGAATGTTCAATGCCCAATCCATGAAAAGAAAACCATGGACTTGGCCTTATTTCTCTGAGGAAGTTGGGTGATATTAAATATTGTAACATATAACATAGAAGCACTTACTAGTTTTTGAAATTCGCCCATTTCTTTCACTGCATTGTTGGACATGTACAATATCTGGCAGAAGATGAATATAGTATATGTAAGTAGTTGCATCAAGTAATATAATGGTGCCACATGATCAGTACAATCAAGAGATTAAATAGAGACAATTAAATGCACAGCATGGAATGATGGGTCCACCTTTAAACATATACAATCCTCTGACCTTAAAATGAGGACAGGGTTACCGTAGTGAAATTAAGAAAGGTGTCCAGCTACAAATGAGGCAAATTTGAGTTTCAGGTGGCCATTAACTCTTCCAGTGCCACATTTTGAACTGAGTCAACAGCTTTCCTGGGCACACTTTGGGCACAGTGCACCAAGGAAAGGTGTTGAACTGGACTCTTATATTTTATGTCACTGCAAGCATCCTGGTACTTGTCTTTTTACAAAGAACATGAATCTAGCATCCTTATTATAATTCAGAGCAGTTTGCTTGAAGTGGTTTGACTTAACATGTTAAGTTGCAGTTGGCACTGAAAAAGTAAAGTCTTGGAATTGTGTGTTCATAAGCAACAAACAATTGGTGAACACTGTTGTTGCTACCTTCTTATATGAAAATATACATAATAAGCCCTGTTATCACAAATTCTAACTCAACTACATGTAAGTGCAGGCCTATGACAACGTTCTCTCCTGTTAATGTGTCTGGACCAACAGAAGATGTATATACATGTACATGTACTTGTTAGTTACATGTTAATGGTACAGTGGCTTTTTTTTTTTTTTTTAACCATCACCCAAATAGCTTGCAAGCAAAGAAAAAAAGTTGTCAAGAAACCTGCAATAGCCCACAATGGGATATGCTTGCAGTGAACTTTATATGTTTCACATCATGAATAGAATACATGGACATGTAGTTCACTGCATGGCACATATCACCACTGTACAATTTAAATACCTTCTGAAACTAATATCGAATACTTTACCTGTAGTTTTTTCAAGACATTGATGCCTTTCAATTTTTCAATGTTGTTGTATGAAATCCAAAGTTCTTGTAGAGTGTCTCCAACTGCTTCCTGGGAAAAGGAACAAATAATTAATACATCATTCATATTTATTTAAAACTAGATGATGTGGTTTGCAGTGTATGGTGCAATAACACATTCTTGAACATTCTGAAAATTAAGAAATCAATCAGTTTTTGAGTAGAACATAAAAATATGTATCTTTTGATTTACACTGGAGTTATTCTTGAAAATGTTACTTTTTTTTTTGTATAGGTACCATACCAGGACTGAAATAGTCATAAATGAAAATGATCTGTAAGAATGATCCTTCATCAAAAAGCCCCAAAAGACAACTTACATCTAACGCATGCACTTTAGATCTAAATATGTTACATGTTACTACACATCTCAGGTGTTATACACATGAACTCAATCTGCAACTGTGGACATGCAATGGTGACAACTGTCCATAAATAATATGTATACAAGTAAACTTACCAGTCCTGTCAAAGTCTTTATGTTGTTTCTTCCCAAAGAGAGAATTTTCAAATTTTCTGAAAATACACATTGATACACTTTTCATTGACATTGGAACTTTAAATGCAGTAGTTTGAACATGGTTCATTCTAGTTTTATCTATGTGCTGAATGTTGCGTGGATATATATATATATATCACTTGATTTTTTTTTCTTTTTATCAACAGTGATCACTTAATACTCCTCATAGTTGCAAATGTTTTAATTCCAGCTTTTTGTCTGCATAAACATTCTTGGGAGTTATAGCGTACAGGTACTTACTCAAGCCATTTAAATTTGCAATCTTCTCTATTGCGTTGGTAGAAAGAGAGAGCATTCTGAAAAATAAATGGAAATACAACAAATGTCAACACATGTGTTAACTGATACACCTCTTCCTGGTCTCAAAAAATAATCATGGTTACGGTGATCTAGAAATCTAACCATAGTAATCTTATCAATTTACCTTTGCCTCTTGAGTAAGCTACACTGGTACCAAATTTGATCAAAATCTATCCTGCCATTTTTGAATGCTGTCTGCAACAATATGGACTGTCAATCTGAAAACAGGTGTCCTAGGTCCCCAACATCAACTGTTCAAATGTCTTGGTGAATTTAGGTTAGACAGCAAACTCTGAGCTGAAGGGAATGAGTCTATTTTGTGACATTTGTGTTCAGATGAATCTGTTCATTAATTCTTCATTCTTTCATTTGCATAGACATCTACCCAGCTGTTCTTTTTTGATTTTAACTTACTCGCAACATGAAAGTGTAGACAATGAGGCATCCATCTTCTCAATAGGTGGTATCTGGCCAAAAAGTTTCACCTCTTTGGAATCTGCAACCTTCGCTTCATTTTTTTCTTCCTGCAATTAAGTATAGCATATCACTTGTAGCACACAAGTACAAAATATTATACTTGATCCTTAAAAAATGGGACTGTCAAACATCACTACAACTGAATGAAATGATCAAAATATCATATGCATTAAGAATATTGATTAAAACAATGCATCTTTCATAAATCATCAACTGTTACAAGGAAAATTGCATCAAACACTTCGGAGTACCCCTAGACCATATTATATGTGTCAGTTGTTCAACAGGGGGTATGGTGGTTATATTCTATATTCTTAAAATATTTTTTGTGTTTCTGTAATTTTCATTTTCTAAGAAACCACTTACTGAATTCTCTTCAAACTAGATGGGAACACACTCTGACTTGGTCTCTATTGCAGTTGTTCACCGGGTGATGCTGCTGTCATTTCCTGAATTTTAACCCCTTCCCCCTTTAACCAACAAAAAGTGGCTGGTTAACAAATATGATCTTCTTCAATGTTTTTGACTTATAATATTTCAACAGGATTGAAAAACAAGTGGAATTAGAATTGTAGATCAGACATATCAAAATAATGTAACCCAAGCCAACAGCTTTCCTTGGTATGGTTGGTTGCTTAGCACCCAACCCATGCCAAGAAACGCTGTTGGCGGAGTCTTAATTCAAGGGAGAAAGGGTTCATGAAATTTTGAAATCACGCAGTGACCAGTAATGCAGTGTGCATGTATGTTAGCATGGTTTATATTTTTCTTGTATATATTTGTGACCCCCACTGATGCTCCTTCATGTACCATAAAACTGTATAATGCTGTTCCTTATGGATTTTATGGATTTTGAAAATGAATTTCACCACATTTGGTCAGTTTGGACAAGGGAACCTCTTCACATAAAACAACACTAACATTTCAATTGAAACAAAGTGTCCATTTCAGCATGGAAGTAGACATTGTTGGTTATTTAACAGGGAGCAGGTGTACAAGCTGGAACAAAACTTGACATAACAATTGATCATAGCCAAAAATATATGGGTTAGTCTGCAGTTACCTGCAGTCATATTAATTATATAAAAAAAAAAAAAATAAAATAAAAATAAAAAAGGACCATGCTCAGTTTGACTACATACATGTATGTCAATGTTTTCCATCTGCGGGAATTATACAATGACACATACACAAGTCCGAGCAGAATAGATGAACCACTATGTTTGGAGTGGGAGCAACCAGTGTTTAACTTGTCTGCATGCCTACCATACAACAGGCACTACATGGATCAATGAGTACATGACGTACCCCAATAGTGTCGTTATGTAATGCATGAAATTGTAAAAGCTCAGTATTATAGAGCTGGTATTTAACAATGCATGGGCAATGTGGGTAATTTTCTGATCTCTTCTTGGTTGAGTCTGTTCACTGAATTTCGAAATAAAGACCAGTGCAAAAAGGAGAGGACTGAATTCTGTAAATTGCTTTAATTTCGCTTTACTCTTATTTTCGCTGATGACTGATGACACGGACCTGTGAAAATAAAAGCACAGTGAAATGCTATTTTAACATTGTTTGAATAGGAATTATGTTCAAAACAGTTACATCAAAACTACAGTGAAATGTCAAAAAAAAAAAAAAAAAAAAAATGTGAAAATTTATACATGCAAGAATAAAGCAATTTACAGTGTTGTTGAATGCTGCATTCTAATGAATTCCGTGGAGTCAGAAAGCAAAGTTCGTGACACAGTTTACAACAGTAGACAGCAGGTTTGGCTGACTGCTGGCTCTTGTTACAAGGGTTGTTAATCCCCTCCAAAGGCTTTTTCAGTTTTGGAGACGAACAAGTGATTGGCCACACTGAGAAGCCAGATAAGACCACATCAATCCTGAATTACACAGTTGATGGAATTAAAAAATGTGGCCAGACACTATCAACTGATTCCTGAGGTGAACAAGCGAAAGAACATGATGTTAGCAGGGACCTGCCACAAAAGCCTGTATTTCGGTGAAGACTTAATTTACTTTAGTTCTCTTTTGGTGACAAGGTATATTTATAGTCATGTTATGTTGATCCTGATCTTGTCATGTAACAGTCCTCTGAGGACATCTTAATCTGAAAAAAAGCCACAGATACACACACATACCTACACTTCAGGTCAGCCCACCTGAAACATTGTAAACAGTGGGGCCCTTACAGTCAACTGTTACGTATAAAGAGAATTTGCACTCACACAAAGGACTTTTAAACCAATTGAATACACAGAGAAACTTAACAAACCTAATTCTGTGAGCCAATGTACCGTTTGAACACTATCAATGCCACAAAGATCTTCAACTGGTACAGGGCGTGGGGACACCCCCCACTATTCTACAGGAAACACTGGACAAAGTCTGATTTCTTGATAGACAGACCTTCTTGGACTGAACCCATTCAGTCAGCCTACACAAAGGAACAAACAAGTTGTTTCTTACCACAGACTACAATCCAGCATTGCCCCCTGTGAAACAGATTATTCAGAGAAACTGGGGTACCATCCAAGCCTTGTACTGGTGAACAAACAAGTAGTCATGGGGTTCAGATGAGCAAAAAATCTCAAAGACGAACTAATGAAATCAAGGCTAAGGTACCCTCCCCAACAGAGAATGACACCTGGGGCCGTATTCATGAAGAGTTTAATCTGATGCTGAATTTAATCCTAAATGAAAGTCAGTGTGCCTTTGGGCCTTGAACCATTGAATCGTTGGCCTAAGGTTTGATCTAAACTTGTGCACAGGATTAATTAATCCATGTTCTCCACTGTAATAGGAATTTTGGAATTTAAGTTTCCATTTTATTAAATCAATCTTGATTTAGTCCAGATTTTAATCCTGGATTGAAAGATTAAATACTGGATCTAACTAAGATTGATTTAATAAAATGAGCCTGTACATCCTTAAGTTCATCTTGTTGCCAAGAGCATATATTGGCTAATCCTTGAAGTTTTAATCAAACATTGAGCCAAGGATTAAGTAGTTTAGGGCGCAAACCACATTGATTTTAATTTTAGGATCAAAGTTAGGATCAGATCAAATTCTTTGTGAATATGGCCACAGGAGTATCTCGGATAACAACCCCTGCCAAATGGATGGTTGCACATATTGCCCAAAAATGGACACTGAGGGCATAGTCACCAGTACACTAAAGGGGCATTCTTACCGAACACCCACTGGAGGTTCATGCAAACACAACAATTTAGTATACCTCCTTACTTGCCAGGTGTGCAATAAACGCTATGTAGGCCAGACAGATCGAACACTGATGGATAGCAATAAACTAGATCGATCGTTTATTGCTCTATGTCTATGACAATGTTTGGACTGATCGGGAGGGGGGGGGGGGCATATACTCAATATCAGGGTGTGTGTGTGTGCCACGGACATTTTTATACAATACCCTATTTTAATCCTACACCAGATGTAAGAAGGTACCCTTTCTTAATCCTGTAATGTGTTGAAAGGAGTGCTGCATTGGTGCATCCCAATTGTTACCCCTATCCTATTCCAGGTGTGTACATTTTGGGGGCCTTTTCTAATCCTGGGAGCAATGCAAACAGGGCCTTTCACGCGGCACATACCCAGTACGTACAATACAATCCTACATGGAAATACCTGCCCCCCCCCCCCCCCCCCCAATTGATTCATGAGGCAGAGCCAGAGGCAGTAGACTAAAGTCGGTCACTTATGTTCAGGTGAACTCGGTATTAATTGCTGCCAGTGAAGTTTACGTTCACCGTTTAAACGCTGAGTATAAATAACAGACTGTATGTTTGACTTTCAATGATAGTGTCAATGACACCATAATAAATTGCTGTTGTGTCAATGCTTACCCACTTGGCCAAGGCCTCTTTGATAGTTGTCGCTTTTCCTTGGGCCTGAAATGAGAAAAGAATCGTACACAAAGCGATCCTCCATTTCCAGCGACAAATGCGTCTTAAATGATTTACGGTGAGTGAAAGAATACGATTATCCCAAGTAAAACTGAAAAGTTTGCTTTGAGATTTTTACGATTTCTGCAGCTGAACTCACCATCTTGCTTGACGTTACCAAGAAACTAACAACAGCTACGGACTCACGGGATTTTATCGGATCAAAAGAAAAAAGTACTATAATTTGAAGTATTATATTTCGTTTAAAAAGGGTATATTTTTCATGGTGGAGAAATCTTAATTTATGGTATTACTATATAAATAATAACACCTTTTGGAACTAGAATAATAATAATAGCCAATCACTTCACACATAAGGAACGCGTCGTTATTACATCAGCGAACTTTGTCACCAGCAGCTGGCAGGTCGCAGCGAGCCGTTACGTAACAAATTGTTGAGACGGAACTGCACCTGCATGTTTCCAGGTGTCGCTGCAGTTTAAAAACAAAATGAAAATACACAAAGCTGCATTTTTCTCCTGCACTTGCTATCATGACTCGAACACAAGTTGCACTCCAATCTTCTCGGTGTCAGTGTTGTCAGCGTTGCCAGATTTTTAGTGGAGCAAAGTACAGTAAAATCTGAGTAAAGCCGGCAATATCCAATCATTCTGTTCCATTTTTATTCAACATTACACGTTGAATGTCATTCTATTTTTTCACTGTCAGACACTGTCAATAAAACGGAGGGCTCATTAAAATACATGTACATGTATACTTATATAATTCGATTAATTAGACTTTATTCACCAGTGTGGCCGTATTCACAAATAATTTGATCTAATTCACATTTTGATCCTAAATCAAACTGATGCACCTTTGACCCTGAACTTAATAATATATGAATCAAAATTTCCTGGAATAAACAATCTGTGTTCTGGGCTACAATACTAACTCTCTCTGTTTTCAAAAATTCATTTTATTAAATTATTCCCAGTTAAATCCAGTACCTTATCTTACAAGCTGTATAAAAATCTGTATGAAATTAAGATTAAGCCATACAGTAACCCTGAAATGTTAATCATATGCTTTGTACAATAGCCATAAAAGAGATTGGTTCACACTGAAGTTGTTCATACAACCCAGGATTAAAGAATGTGGGATCAAAACAAGTTGATTTTAATTTTGATTCTAAATTTCTTATAAGATAAAAATTCATTATGACTATGGCCACTGTGGATATCTAGGTCAAGGACAAGTCACTGATCTTTCGTCAGGGCCTGGATGACAAAATGGCATATATATAATGAGTCAAAGAGTGAAAAATAAATTAACGTCAGTTGTTTTGCGCGGACACGCGCTAGGAACACTGCTCCTCTATGGGGTAACAAAACTGAACAAGAAAAAAAAAAAAAAAAAATGGTTCAAAGCAAATCTGCCTATATGTCATCAAACGTAAATATTAAATGCTTCAACTTTTGTTCTTTGGTACTTCACATTCCATTAAGCTTATGGCTAGATGAAAATTTCAAAGTCCGAATGACCTTGATCCTGACCTTTGACCTTTAGAGGTCAGATGTAAATTTAAAAAAAATGTGCAGTGTTGCAATATCTACAATTTCAGCTTGACATGAGTGAAATTGGATGAAAATTTATAGGCCCAAATGACCTTGACTTTTGACCTTTAGAGGTCACATGTAAATTACACAAAAATGTAGTTTTACAAGATCTACAATTTAAGCCAAACATGAACCAAATCAGATGAAAATTGACCAAGTTATGGCTAGATGAAAATTTCAAAGAGCCAAATGACCTCGACCCTTGACCTTTAGAGGTTACGCGTAAATTACAAAAATGTGCAGTGTTGCAATACCTACAATTTTAGCCCATAATGATAAGAATTGAATCAAAATTGGCCGAGTTATGACAGGGTGAAAATTTCAAAGGTCTGAATGATCTTCACCATTGACCTTTAGAGGTCACATGTAAGTTACTAAAATGTACAGTGTTACAATATCTACAATATCTATAATTTGAGCACCATATGAACCGAATCAGGTGAAAATTAACCAAGATATGGCTAGGCGAAAATTTCTAAGGGCCAAATAACCTCGACCTTTGACTTCAGAGGTCACATGTAAATTACAAAAATGTGCAGCGTGAGCACAACATGATCCAAGTTGGAAAAATATTTATCAAGTTATGGCTTGAAGAAAACGTCAAATGGCAAAATGTCCTTGCTCTTGGACCTTTAGAAGTCACATGTAAATTATAAAAATGTGCAGTGTTGCAATACGTACAAATTGAGTCCAACGTGATCTAAATTGGATGAAATTGACCGTGGTGGCTAGATGAAAATTTCAAAGGTCCAAATGACCTTGACCTTTTGGGCCTTTGACCCCTAGAGGTCACATATAAATTACAAAAATGTGCAGTGTTACAATATCTACAATATGAGGCCAACATGATCAAAATTGGATAATAATTGATCCGGTTATGGCTTGAAGAAAATGTCAAATGGGAAAATGACATTGACCTTTGGCCTTTAGAGGTAACATGTTAATAACAAAAAGGTACAGTGTTACAAACGTATGAATTAAAGTTGGATTGGTTTGTTGTGCCTGTAATAGTTTGGAGATATTCAAGGTGAAGCTTTTCAAATGGCCCTAATTTGCGTAATTTTCAAAACCGTTGAACCTGTTAACGAAAACTCAAGACTTCATGTATGGAAGTATAATCATGCCAAGTTTGGAGTTTCTACGAATTAAAGTTTTCAAATGAAATGTCAGACAAGTGTGTCAGTAAAGAAAGAAAGAAAGAAAGAAAAAGAAAAAAAGAAAGAAAGAAAGAAAGAACTGAGCCACGTGACCAGTTACTGTATGTATGTATGTATGTATGTATGTATGTATGTATGTATGTATGTATGTATGTATGTATGTATGTATGTAGTACAGAGTGCAGACCAGCTTATAGGCTTGTAATTTTTGTAATTTGAGCCTGCAGTATTAAATGGTTCGGTATGGTGTGGGCGCAAGTGGTACTACCTCAGAAGAAGATATGAAAATATTTTCTAAAAAGAAGTTATGTAAATTTAATTTTTTGTAATATTTTTCAGGGATGAAAAAGTTTTTAAAGTTGAAACTATTTTGGCTGACGCGATGTAAGTTAATGGTAACTTCTAAATATTTACATCCCTGCTTGGAAAGAAATGTTTCCTGCTTCTGAATTTACAGTGATTTTTCTCCAGCTTTTAATGACCTTTACAAGTTCAGGAGTCACTGACCATTAAAAGAAAGAAAGAAACTTTCATTGATTGCTTCCTTCTTCTTTAGCATTTAAACACTTGAATCACATTCCCTTAAAGGCATTAATTTTGTTGTTTGAGAGGCAAAAAGGCGGAAGCTCCCGCTCTGAGGGTTCATAATAAAGTGAAGGATCGTGGTTTTTAGGTCCACTTTGCATGGCAGGTAGGCCGGAAGATACTTTGTAATTTTGGAGACCAATGAATTACACACTCCTCACGGTGCTGCATGACGCTGTGTTCAGTATGTTGACACCGACTGTATTCTCAATAGAAAAGAATCGTTAAATCATTCCCAGCTTTTGTTTGGCCTCTAACTCAGGCCAAAGCAGCGCACTGTTTAATTATCTTTAATGTGTCATCAAATTTCATCCCTGATTGTTTCTTCTTTGAAACCTGCTAGATCTTGACCAACCTTTGCCCTTAGCTTTGTTTAAAAGAATCACTTGGCTAAAAAGTCGTTCAGATCTCCTTAAACTTCGCAGCATCATTCAATTCTTTTAATTCCTCTGAATAATTTTGCATCACGTGCAAATTTAAGGATTAGCGGGTCTATCACAAAGTCGGTGTCATTGATGTAAATTAGACACAAAATGGCAGCATCGATAACCTTTCCTGCCCAATGCACTTGCATACATGAAAGCTTTCTGACTGTTCAGAATCTCAACATAATTGCAAAAAAAAACAAACAACAACCTGTGTGCAGTGTTTGTACCAGTCTTTCTTAAGACCCTTTCTTAGTTAATTCTTTATATAAAAAAAAAAAAACTAACAAACAAAAACAAACAAAAAAAAAACAAAAACAAAAAAACAAACAAACAAACAAACAAAAAAACCCCCTGACGAATATTATACAAATAAATGAGGGGGGGGGGGGGGGGCAGTCATAGCGTGGAGCTAGAACAAGCCAGGCCGCAAAGCGGTCCTGGAGAGGAGAGAAGAAAAGGTTTTTTAAATTCTGCAGGGTTCCAAAACACATAAAAGCTTCGATTCTAGAGTACAGATGAAATTCGTACACGCGTGTATGACTCTCAGCGCATAGAATCAGAGTTGAAACTGGCAGATGGGCGCGGATTCCCCGTGACCAGAGGATTTGTGCTTGTGGACAAATTCTAGTGTTAACAGGTCACAGCAAAATGACTCCTGTCCCATGTACCCAAAAAATCCAGCAATCCCAGTTATCTGGTACGAAATGTATGGAATGTAAATAGTTCCATGTCTGTTGGAGTGTAAAACTTGAATTCAGCTCAGCGTACTGGAACAACGGATTCAAAGTGCTCATTTCTCATGATATAATATTTTTATTCAAAATCTTGATAAAGTTTTCTGGAATAAACTTGAAACACTTGGTTGGTCTGTCTTCTCGCGCCTTGTCTTCACTTGGTTGAAATAAGTTGGTCAAACTTGGCAATGGCTATAGTGCAACTTTCCATGGGGTGTTATTATTTTCTACCAGCGGCTTGACGAAGGCCTCCTCGTGAATTGCTGCAATAAGTCTGAGCTAAAAAAAAAAAATAAATAAAAAAAAAAAATAAAATAAAATACCCCCCCCCTCAAAAAAAAAACAATAAAATAAAATAACAACAACCCCGGTATATGCTTGGCATCTTTGTATGATTTATTGATGCCTCAGGTCGAAAATCTGATTCAGTGACTCTGGTCTCTACTTGAAGAGGGCATTGATTTTGACAGAGATCTTCAACGTGTGGTTTGTACTTGTTAGTGGGATCTTGTATTGATTTCTTTAAAATCTCTGCTTCAGTGACTCTGCTAGACACGGGTATTGTCTGATATAGACAGAGATATAAACCTTCAGATGTAATTTCTACTTTTTGTTTAGGATCTTGTACATTCTTTTGGTAGCTCTTTACCGGCTTGCAACTCAGGGGTTCTAGATCAGCGGCAAATCGCTACTAGTTCTGAAAAAAGCTACCTTATTAAAGTAACAGGTATATCATGTGTGTTTATCATTTTGAATATTTCACACAAATAATGTAATTTATATTAACATGTTACCTGATGCAAGTGTGCGTGTGTGTTCTTGTTCCTGATATGTTTGAAGTCTAACCTGATATTCTTGCTTCTTACCAACAGCCTCAGGATTGGAAGAAGTGGAAAGAAGAAAGTAAGTATCGACGAAAAAAAGTACGGACATATCTGCTTATCCAGTGGGGAAAATAGTTTGTATTTTCTGATATGGGTCCACATTTATTATATAAAACAACTCAAAAATTGTAAATTATCACCGCAGTACCCCTTTAAGGTGGAGGGAGTGCTAAGTAACTATCCTATACACATTTGCCTTGAAAGGGTCACTTAAAAAGTTGAGCATTATGTTTGTGATTAAGTCAAAACTCTGAACATTCTCCTGTACAGTATACAATGAAACAATATATGATTATTTCCTCTTTCGAATATTTCCTTATACCAACTCATGGGAAATAACAGAAAAATATAGTTTGGTATCAAGAGAGTTTCCAGAAATTGTAATCAGGTGTATGTATTTTCATGCCCTCACCTGGAGGGGGAGGGGCCTACAGATTTGCCCTGGTCTGTCCGTCCTCAAGTCAGGATTGAAATTTGTTTCGTCACATTGGTATTGGAAGATGAGTGCTGATGCTTTGGTAACTCTGGAATCTCTTTGCTGACATTGTCGGATTTGATATTTATGAATAGGGGTCATGTTTTTCAACATAAGTGTATCATACTAGAGACGTCCGACATCAAAATTGTCAGATTTGTGTCGTGCGTATGTGGGGACATTTATCAATATATGAAGGTGTGTACCTGGGGTTTTATTTGTTTCTTGTATTAATCATTCTGTGTTAATTAACTTAATAGAGAAAATTTTTATTCGACACAAGGCTGATATCAGATTTGTGTCGCATGTATCCCATAAAGTATTTGAGGTACACATATAAAACTGGTGGGAACGTTAATCAATATATGAAAATGTGCACCTGGGGTTTTGTTTGTCTCTTAGATTAATTATCCTCTGATAAAAAATCATTAATTACTGCAAATGTTGATTGGACATTAGACTTGTCAGATTTGTGTTGGGCATATCTCAAGAAGTTTTTTTTTTATATAAGGCTATGAAATATAATAGAATAATTTATCAATATATGAAGATGTACACCTAGGGATGTGTCTGTCTCTTGGGTTAATTAACCTCGGTTCATTTTCATTAATCAACTCATTAAAAATGTCTATTTAATGAAAATGTTGGCACATGTCAAACTTGTGTCGTGTATTTCACAAAGTGTTTGATGTAAAGTCAGGAAACTTGACAGTGGCATTAATCGATATGTGAAGATGTACCCTGATGTTTTGTTTGTTTCTTGGGTTAATTATCCTCTGTTGATAATCATTAACTTAGTGAAAATGACAATTCCAGCAAAATAGTATTGGTTCTTGTCAAACTTGTGCCATGTGTAGCTCATGAAGTATTTCAGGTGTCGCCATGAAATTTGATAGGAATATCAATCAATATATGAAAAGTTATGTCGGTATAATTATTATCCATGTGAAGATTTCACGATATGTTTGAAGTCTTACACCAATTACATGCTGCTCTTTCCAATGCTGATGGGGGCAATGACAGATGGGGACATCCCTCTCCTTTGGACACTTTTCTAGTTCTTTTTTTATGTAAATGTGAAGCGTACAAAAATTATAAGCAATTACTAATTACCTTATTATTACTGCTGCTGTTGTTTATGTTCGTACATTATAGTGATTGTAGTGATGTGTTGTCAGTTAGTTGATTTTGAATGTCTGGAATTAAAATATTTGAATATTTGTCTAGTCATCTTGAAATGTAAGAGCCACGGGTAAGAGCGAATAATTTAAAGCTTGATATGACACACACATACACACACACACACACACACACACACACACTTGTAAGTTAGGATTGTCAGTATAAGTGGGAAGCATTACTTTATTTGACAGGAAAGGCTCAAAAGAGGAAATGGAAGGAAGAGAGACTGTTGAAAAAACTAGAACAACAAAAGCAGAAAGAGCAAGCAGAGAGTGAAGAAAAGAGGAGAAAGGAGGAAAATGAGAAAGTGTGTGAAGATACAGGTATTGTGGTCTGCTACATTCTTCATTATTGATCCATTGTCAGATGCTATCACTTTCATGAGCCTTGATACTGTTTCAGCGTGAATTACGATGTTTGCAAACAAATGACTGGAATCCAGGTGTATGAACCTATAATAATATCCTTGCAGTTTAACGATATTAAAGCAGTTTTAGATTTATTGTTATATTTAATTAGTTTTCAAACTGAATTTTAATTTATGTTAAGGAAGATATTGTTGAGGATAAAATAACATATAATTTAAGTTGCAATCTTATTTATTGTATTATCTTTAGCTGATTTGGTAATTTTCATACTAAGTTGAAGGAGATCTGAAGACTCCAAAACTTCCCTCATAGCGTTTTATTGCCATGGTGAGTACACAGACACAGACACAGACACACACAGACACACACACACACACACACATAAATAAATATATGTGTACAGTGAAACATTATAACAACACCCAGATATCCGACATATTCAATATAATGACACAAATTTTCATGGGAAAATGTTAAGTTACTTTGTTATCTGATTCATTTATCTGACATATTCAGTTATCTGAGACATTTCTTAGGGAACAGATGGTGTCTCATCACCTGGTCATTATAGTTTTCACTCTATGTATATATATATTGTATTCATTTGACAGGGAGGCACTACACTGTTAGTTTGGCACTGCCTGGGTCAATCTTGGACAATGCACAGACTCCTGAACTGAGGACTTACCTTGCTGGACAGGTGAGTAAAGTGTTGAAATGGATAAGCTTATGCAATATGTTCAGTCAGCTGATTATTTTATTTATGTGTGCATGATGTTGTTAAATTTGGAAAACAACATTCCATGAATACTGTTTTGTGATACACACGTATTACCCTTGTAAGAAAAAGGCAAACATGAGGCATCAGTATGAAATGGAAAATTATAAACAAAAAACAGCTGTTCTTGTAATTTTCAGTACTTAACCAATCCCAGAAGGAAACCATTGTGGACATGGCAATGAGATATATAAAAAAGTTATGATTTAAGCTTTGATTGCATGAAAGAAATCCTAATTCAGTTTTAAGGGAATGTTCACTATTTCTTTGTTGAGAACATACATGTAGTTACTTGGCCTGTAGTGGTTAGTGGACAAAATAAGGATGAGAAAAGGCTGAACGAGAAAGTTTTTGATGGGAAAATTTATACTGATTTATAAAATTTGGAATGATTATGGAAGAGGTGACAATTTGGTTTTAGGAATTTGATCACAGGAGGTACATGTACATTGCACCTATAACAATATATGAATTGCTATAAGTGGTTGTTTGAGATATATATGTATACAAGTACATGTACAGGTCTGCTGGAGTACAAAATGAGATTTTTATATATGAACCAAGATAAATTCATTCATGGATACTTTTTATGATTGATTGTAAATTTGATATCATCCCATTTTAGTGTGATGACCAAGTTTCCCAGCTGTTGTTTTTGGATTTAATCATCACTTTGTTAGAACTGTCACTTTTTATAGTATCCTTTGTTATGATCAGCCTGAAGCTTCATTTTCTTGTTTGTCCTTACTGGTAATATGTAAATATATTTTAGATTGCAAGAGCCATTGTTGTGTTCAGTGTGGATGAAGTCATTGTATTTGATGAGATGGGGTCTACATCCAAGTAAGATATGCTTCTTGTTCATTAAAACTATGAGCAAAAATGAGATACACAAATCAGTTGCTGTAGATATTTTATTGTAAGTAACTACACCATGCAATGGTGGGATAAACTGTGTATTCAAATGGTTAAGAATTACACAAAATGTATTTAAATACAGATTAAGTCATTATCTCACTTTTTAAGTGAGATATTGTAGGCTATTTATTTTTGTTTTTTTAACAGAGTTGTGTCTCCTATATATGTGACTAATCCCATTGAAGTTCACATATGCTACGTGGCCACACTGTGGGAGCACTAGAGCCAAGTACCTTCTTTCTAAATTTAACTGCATTGACAAATCAGTTGCAGCAGATGTGGGTTTTACATTTAACTCTTTCAGTGCCAAGTTTTGAGTGAGTCAACAGTTTTGGTTGGCGTGGTTTGGGTGCAATCACCGCAATGTTCCCCCAAAGCATGCCTTGAACAGCTGTTGTCATGTCCATTCACATGCTCTCTTATGGTGTCTGCAATTGTAAGACATGCCGGGACTTGACTGAAATGTCAGTTTACGAAGAATATGAATCTAGTATTGTTTTATAGTAATACAGGGCAAATTGACTTTTTGCCAAGGTTGGAAATAAGGAAGTTAATGAGTAATTTCAAACAATATGTGAGAAAAATATTAGGCTGCCTTGTATGGGTCTTAAATATCATGTACCACTAACTTTATGTTGATAACATGTTTGGGACGTCGTAATTTTTAGTACCAATGCTCAGTGCTACAAACCATATTTCCATTGGGCATGATATTAATTGGCACTGTTATAAGTTTACCAATTTTGATAGACTTATCATGTATAAATGTATTATTTCAGAACAACAGAAGGTGTTTTCGACGGGATTGGGAAAAAAGGCAATGCTAATGTACAGCTAGCCAGAATCTTACAGTATTTAGAGTGTCCACAGTACTTAAGAAAGTCCTTTTTTCCTCAGCACAGAGATCTGCAATATGCAGGTAAATGCAATACATGTATCTGGAATGTGTTGTTATACTTACTGTATTTCTGTGTCTTCACATGGAGACAGGCAGCAAGTGGGTCAAATCTGAGTGCGCCAAGGCTTTGCTTGTGTCATGTTTTCCAAGATTACACACATATGTACTGTAAATGTGTTTATTTTTGCGTGTATAATTTTTCATGGTTTTGCATTTCAGACATTTAATGAAGTTTTAATTTCACTATTTTTGGACAAAATTCCTATTGAAACTATATTACAATACTATTTCGTTTCATATTTATTTTCAGGGTTTTGGGTAATGAGCAAAATAAGTATATGTAAATTAAAAATACAGTGCAGTTAAGTGAATTTATATTAGACTAGTGTGCGTTTAATGCAATGGTATAAGTCTCCACTGTGTGCACTGTATAGGTATTAATCTGTTATTGTTTTAAAATAGTTAACATCAATTTCTGTTAAGGTCTGATATAAGTTTTTCAGTGCCAACATAAATTGTATTTTTAGAATTGAAAAATGAGACTGCCCGAAAGACATTGCTCTCCTGCAGTAATATTCATATATGCATGTTATTTATACGTGATGTGAAAAAAAAAACTGCTGAAATGCATTGACTCCGGAGTAGTTGATCATGTGAATACTGAGTCAATAACTTTTCGTGGTGCACTCAAGGTCAATGCACCCACAGTGCACCCAAGGACTGTTAACCTATCTCCTGGTGGTATATCACTTTTTGATAAAAAAAGAAGTATACAATTATGGCACTTCACCCTTTTTGGGGGTAATTTTAATGGGACAGATTTGCATGCTGAAACATTGGTAGTAGGTTTCTCAAGGTTTAATCCTTTAAGACTGAAGAAAAAGCCTGGAACAAACATTCATATACTTGGTATCCTACCTCTATTTCAGGGCTGCTAAATCCTCTAGACACCCCTCATCATATGAAAGTTGTAGACAGAAGTCCATACAGAGAAGGAGTAGTCCTCAACAAGCCATGCAAGGAGGGGCGTGGCTCGTATGTCAATGCTGGTTTACGGAATGAAGTTCAGATTGACAAACATCTTCAGCCTGGTATCAG
Organism: Hermodice carunculata; assembly: GCA_964020975.1. Classification (NCBI taxonomy): domain Eukaryota; kingdom Metazoa; phylum Annelida; class Polychaeta; order Eunicida; family Amphinomidae; genus Hermodice; species Hermodice carunculata. The sequence goes on from OZ026625.1 coordinate 22,243,389, forward strand.
GGTCACAGTAAAAATTGAAAATCATGGAGCAGGTGACAAAAAAAACTTAACCCTTAAAGTGCTAACCACAGCTATGGTCATTTTCTCATTACCGGTAAACATATAATGGTTGAAAGATTCAAATTCCTCATGAAGATACCTTTCATTCAAATAACAGCAAGCCTAGTCTAAAGCAAAAAGTAGTCTTACTCAACAACTCTCCTCAGGACTTTTTGCGCGCAATGTGCACAAAGCGTCCCAAGAAAAGCTGTTGACTTAGTCTTAAATCAGCAATTTAAATGTTAATGTGTGTTGTGTGAAATATTTTAATTCATGTGTGTACATGTACATTACATTTTTACACCATGATATTCAGGAAAAAAGGTAGTTGGTACACATAATATATTTGGTATAACAATTATGAAATTTATACTTCATAAACAGTTTCCATTTAGAATGAATAGAGTCAAAAACTTTTGTTCCTCTTATCTTGGGTTCTAGATGTCCAGAACAGCCAACAGGAAATACAGTGCAGGTATAGTTGACCAAAGGCACTGTAGTCATAAGTCTTTTCTTTGTTGCTTCCAGGTCGTATATTTATTGCAAAGTTAGACTGAAAAAATTTGCTCTGAAGCCAATGTCAAGTGATAATTTATAACCAACTCACTGCATATGAAGAGTCGCAAGTTTTGGTTCACAAGTCCACCTATCTTCGAAAAATATTCCTGTAAGTCACATAAATGTGGTTTAAAATGTCAAAGTCGTTTTCTGCAGTAGCACAACTTTAACATTAATACTCCCAAAGGCTGAATTTCCTTGGTTTTCTTTCGTTGCATTTTCAGCATCAAAATAAAATAAACTGATTGTGATGTTTTACACTTCAAACAAATGCAATTTACTGGTGTGCATCTTTTCTTCAGAGCCTGAGAAAAAGAAGCACAGAGGCACTGTAGTTGCCCCTACAACACCCAGGATCCAGTTGGGACAGTACTGGGGTTATAATGTACGGCTGGCCAATAGTTTAGGAGCAGTCTTCACAGAATGTCCATATCAGGCAGGATATGACATCACAATAGGCACTTCTGAAAAAGGCACCAGTGTGGACCAATTTGACATGCCAAAGTTTAAGTAAGTCACTGCAAAGTGCCCCTTTCTCACACTACATGCATTTTGATTGGGGTGGGTATGCAGTATATATGTGAAATCAAAGTACATCCCAATACAAAGTGCAGTCATCTGCACTACTGCCTTGCTCTCAGTTGCTTCAGTGCACAAAAATTATATCTGGCTTTACTTTGGCCCCACTGCTTTTGGGGGTACAGTGAAACCTGTTTTGAGAGACCACACCTAGGGCAAGCCAAAAAGTGGTCACATAAGGCAGGTGGTCTCTCAATAGAGGTATAATAACATGGGAAAGATAGCAAAAGGGAAATAGTAAACATGGCCTGATAAGGCAGGTGGTCTTTCATCACAGTGGTCTCTCAAAACAGGTTTCACTGTATTTTATTTTTGAATTTGCCTTTCAAATATCCGTTCAGCTGTCTGCCCTCTTTTGTCACTGCCTTGCAAAAAGTAATGAAAAGCTTTAGATGAAATTTGTTCTCTTTTGAACAGTACATGTCAATGCAATGGGGTAGTTTTTGCAGTGTCAAAGCCATACATGTATATTACGTATTTCGGCATTTCACCAAGATGGCTGCAACTGTAGAATTCAAACCATTTTGACAGTTGTCAACTCTGCTATCAATGTTGCCTCCAAATAAAACTGTAATATGTTTTCTTAAACACCTGTGTTTTACAGACACCTGTTGATAGTCTTTGGTGGTGTCAAAGGGCTGGAGTTCAGTTTAGAGGCAGATGAGGCACTGGATGTGGAAGACCCTAGCTTTCTGTTCAACCATTACCTTAACACTTGTCCTGGACAGGGCTCTCATACAATACGCACAGAGGTAGGTGCAATGTTCTGCTACCCATTAATGATGCAGCCTTGGATAGTGGCTAACACAAATTTTGATTTAATTTTTTATTTTTTTTTATTTTTGCATTTGTTCATGTCTGATAGGCATATTTCCACTTTGTAAAGATTTTTGAAGGATTGTCCAATTCTGGTGTTTTTCAGATTGGTCAGTGAGTTTTAAGCTATTGAACATCGTAGAGTTGATATATATTTAGAATCTGTTCATCATCTCAAAATGCCAGTGGATACATGGGTTCTTCCCGGCAAAATTTGTTGTAATTAAGTTTTTATCACAGTATTTTTAAATTTTTGTTTTCTATTCTTCTTAAACTTCAAAATGGTAGGAATAAAACTAATGTTCTCCATTTCCTTGCATTGTTAACACATCTCGATGTGTGTACATTTAATGACACAAGTTGATGAAAGGTTGGCTATATTATGTGTACATGGGTGATAGCCCAAGGTATCAATTATACAGTTAAAACACCCAGATGCAATTTAGTTCTTTCTGTTTTTATGATTCAGGAGGCGGTTCTTATCACATTGTCCATTCTCAGGCCAAAAATTCAAGCTGTACAGACCAAACCAAAATAGAGACCACCAGATTTCATGGATTTTATCTGTTGCACTGTACCGTGAATACTGAATAAATGATATCCCAATATCATGTTTGTTGTGGTTCTTTATGAAGTAGAAAAATACTTATGTAAATATAATATACATTTGCAAAGCCTTGAGATACTTCTGCACCTTGATAGCATTTGGAAGGAGTTTTGCATTTTTATCTCAGCTGACTTGTCAGTCAGCTGAGCTTACCTTGGTCTGTCCGTCATCCGTCAACAATTCACATTTTCGACTTCTCCGAAACTCTCAGCCAGATCCACTTCAAACTTGGTGGGGATGTGCCTTGGGTGGGTGTCCACGAAGTTTGTTCAAGTGGTCACAGTCCAGTGATTTTTGGGTTTTTGATGAATTTTTTTGTTCTTTTTTGGGCAAATCTTAAAAAATTTTCTCTGAAACCGCTCACCCAATTGCTTTGATTTCACACAGGAACACTCCTTGGGACTCAGGAAGACACCTAGGGACTCCTTGTTCTTTATTTGTTCACCAGGTGGCCCTGCGAATTTTTTCTAATTTTTTATCATTTATTTTGTGTTATAGCTATTCCTGACTTCTTCGCAAGAACCGTCTCTCAGATTAAGCTTAAACGTGGGGGATATGTTCTTTGTGGAAGGGTCAAACAATGTCGTTCACTATGTGGGAATGCTGTGGATTCCTGATGTTTAACGATTTTTTCAATTCGGCTACTTTTCGGTAAATGCACCTTTCCTATTGATTACCATGTAAGTCAATGGGCATTCTAATGCTAATTTACATTTTTGACTTTTTCTCCAAAACCTTCATCCAGATTTACTTCAAACTTGGTGGGGATGTATCTTGGGTGGGTGTCTACCAGGTTTGTTCCAATGGTCATGTTCCAATGAATTTTGGATTTTTTTAATGATTCTTTTTTTTTTCAAAAATCTTTACAAAAGTTTTAATAGGAAAGTTAAACATGGGAATTTCTTGTAATGGTTATAACTTAGATAATTTTGGCCAGATTGAGTACAAACTTGGTGGGGATGTGCAAATGGTCACGCTCTATTGATTTTTGAATTTTTCTATGAATTTTTTTGTTCTTTTTCGGGGCAAACCTTAGAAACTCTTCTCCTCAGAAACTGCGCACCCAATTGCTTTGATATCGTACATAGACACTCCCAGGGACACCTAGTTCCCAATTTGTTCACCAGGTGGCGCTGCAATTTTTTTCTATTTTTTTTCAATGAATGTTCTGTATGGTTTTGCTATTTTTCACTTGTTCTCAGAACCGTCACTCAGATTAAGCTGAAATGTGATGGACAGGCTCTTGTGGAAGGGTCAAACAAAGTTGTTTACTAGGTGGCACTGCTTTGGATTCCTGATTTTTAAGGATTTTCAATTTGGGTACTTATTGGTCAATGCAGCTTTACTGTTGATTACTATGCAAGTCAAAGGGCATTCTAATGCTAATTTACAGGACAACTGACACGGAATTTCCTGTTTACTTAATAACTTGAGATCTGTGTTGAGTTAGTACGGTGATACTGCACATGTTAATGTTTCTGTATGACGGTCATGCTTAGACAGTTCATGAATGACCTTGACCTCGTTTCTGGGGTCACAGTGCAACATACATGAATTTTACTCTTCATTATAACTTGAGAACTACTTGAACCTTGATGTTGCACATGTTAGTGTTCTTCTATAAAGTTCAGACTTACTCAGAACATGGGTGACCTTGATCCTTTCCCAAGTTCATAGAGCTGCAAGTGTGATGAATGTCAAGATCAGCTTAGCAAGGGCTGTTCACACAGCCGTCTTGTTTTCATTTTCTTCCATTGTGAGGAACATTCCAGAGTCTTTGCTAGTCAGCCACACTAACATTTAAATAATTTTAAGTCGATGATATGGTGTTGTACATAAAATTTGTAAACATTATCTCACCTCATGTTTTTGCTACCAATCCAAATGTTAACTCCAGAGCTTCATGAGTTTGGTATACAGTGGTTCCCCTCTTATGAGGCCCCTTTCACCAGAGGCCACCCCTCTTGAAAGGCCAGCATTCTTGTGCTGAAAGTATGGTATTTCCATTATATTCTGCCCCTCAAGAGAGGTCACCCCTCTTATAAGGCCACTTTTTGGCTGCATTTGGGGAAGCCTTATGAGAGGGGGATCACTGTACCTTCAGGGCCTTGTGGAAACCAGGTTAACGCCATGACCAAAGTAAATTATTGTGATTGTAAAATTTGATGAGAAAGCAACATAAGTTTGTACATATGTATATACAATGGCCCCCCTCCTGTAAAGCCCCCCTGACGAGAGGCCAGCCCTTCCACAGAGGCAACTTCTCCATGATTCGAGTGTGGTATTTTCATTTAATTTTCCCCCTCAAGAGAAGCCATCCCACGCATCAGCCAGGTCACATTTCTGGTGCACTAGGGGTGGCCTTATAAGAGGGGTACCACTGTACTGGTAGTTTGGGGGGGGGGGGGGGTTGGCTTGACCTTCATATCGTTAAACTCTCCAGTTGTCCCGACATTTAAAGCAGGGGAAAGCATGCTTTTCCCACATAGCATTCTTAAGCACACCAAATGAAGCCATGAACAAACATGGGACTGTATGTAACAATACTAATCAATCAACGTAATGTATATGTTTGGAATTTATAGCACCAGACATGTGTATAAGTTTGTACTTCTGACTATTTATCGGACAACCAAAATTAAAAATGTTCTGGTTTGTTCCCAAAAGGTGAGTCAACATGATTAATGGAGTATTGCAAGGAGAAATGACCTTGGCAAAGAGAATATATGATTGATCCGTATTAATGAAAAAAAAATGGTTAATTTTCATTTATGGTATAAAAGTAAAGTGAAATGCAGATCAATGATAAATTGGCTAAGTTCAGATGAATTCTTTTTTCTAATTAAAACAAAAACAACATGACCAGTGCGCTACCAAACTGTAAGACATGGCACTATCTACTACATTGCATATTTTCTTGTCTGGATACGGTTTTGGTTGAAATCCAGAGGTATGTATTAAATATTCGTGTTGCAATAAAATGGTGTCTGATATTGAAGGCCTCATAACAACCACATAGCAACAGAAGAACCCCTGTGATCTGCCCATCCCACACAGTCAGTACATCACCACCACACCTTTATCACTTCTAGCGACTCCAGATAGTTATGACAAACACAGGATGTGTATTCGTTCAAATTTAATTGTTGGCAAATTCCTTTTGACTTTAAAACTTTGGTATTTAAAAAATGACACCTCAAAACACCAACATAAAAGTCAATCATGTATCTGTTTCCCCCCAGAGAACAGGAAATGTTGACATAACTAAAATGACGATGATGATGATGATGATGATGATGATGATGATAATAGTTAACCATAAATAAATGAATAAATACAAGGTAAACATATCTAACACTAGCCCACCTTAAAGGATAACCTGTATGAACAGAATCTACATGTGTAATACTTTAACACTAAGGGTGGATGAGACGAAAAATAAATGACACCACATCCTGTTCAGTCCACGCCAAAAGTATATATATATATATATATGCCTTAATATATCTAAATGTGTCATACGTTATCAATTTTTTCTATTTACACCGAATGGAAACCTTAAGGCAAGGAGCCTATAGTGAGGTTCCCACTATAGGCTCCTTGCTAAAGGTTACTACATGGTTGTAGCCGTAGGTCTTGGACCAGTAACCTGTCCAGGTCGGGTCAACTGATCCACACTTTTGATCGAGTACTGAATATTGTTCCTGTGTCTATTGGATGTTAATATCACAGGAGCAGAGCATGCCATATTAAGTCCCATCATTAACGAGACCACCCCACATTGTATCTAGGAGATACACCCATCCCTGAAGCTCACCAACATACTCACTTAGGTATTACCCTGTCTAGTAATTTATCATGGCATGCACATATTACCCGCATTATCAGTAAATGTAACCAGCGCCTCGCCCTTCTCCGTCGCCTCAAATACAAACTATCCCGCAAAACCCTAATCAAACTTTACACAACCATGGTGAGACCGATACTTGAGTATGGAAGTGTCCTATTTGCCAATTGCACCACTGGTTTGTCTGATTCCATTGAAACTATCCAATATGAAGCTGCTAGAATTTGCACGGGCGCACTTCAACATACCCCCCCCCCCCCCCGTCATCTTCTCCTTAGTGAGCTTGGCTGGCAAACTCTGTCCGATCGCCACAAATATAAAAAATTAGTGCTATTCTACAAAATGTTTCACTCCATGACCCCTCAATATCTTTGTGACTTAATCCCTAATGATATAATACGTCACACTAACTTGAATCTTAGAAACAGCCGTCAAATTAGAAAAGTACAACTAGGTACCAAGCGCTATCGTGAGTCTTTTCTTCCCTCATGTATTAAACTTTGGAACGACCTCCCACTTGACATCAGACAGTCAGCCTCTCTCGATATATTTGAATCCTCTTTGAAAAACACTTTATTGTCTGTTGATTTTCAGCCTGATTACTTATCGTATGGGAAACGTTTTCCGCAAATCTGTCAAACGCAACTGCGGCTTGGCCACTCCAGACTAAATGCACATCTCTTTAGGTTCAATATTGTCCCATCTCCCGGTTGTGCTTGTAATGCCCCTCGGGAAGATACTTTGCATTATTGCCTCGCTTGCCCCCACTATACTGAATACAGACTGAAATTGTTGAACATTGTGTGTCATCTTTTGTCCGCGGGAGTAAACCCCACCCTTATCACACATCTTGCCAGTGATATACTATTGTCATACTTTCTAAAAGGAAACCCGGATTTACCTATTGAAATAAATTAATCTATATTTGAAGCTGTCCATTTATACATTATTCAAACTCGTAGATTTCACTTTTAATTCCTATTCCATTTGCTCCCGGGACCTACCACAACCTATACCGTATCGCCATGTATGATTTATTCCCGCTCTCATTATTATTATTATTATTATTATTATTATTATTATTATTATTATTATTATTATTATTATTATTATTGTTATTGTTATTGTTGTTATTGTTATTATTATTACTATTACTATTATTATTATTATTATTATTATTATTATTATTATTATTATTATTATTATTATTTCCGTAGCGTTGAGCAAAAATATGCCATCATTTGCAGAGAAATGTATCATATTTTATCCTCGTGTTGTACTGTTTATTGTGTGTCTTGTATATACTTTGTGTGTCTTTTTCTTTGTCCTGAAGATCCTTTTGATTAGTCAGTTTTATTCTACTATTAGGTCATCCAGTTGAAATAAATATGTTTAAACTAAACAAAATAATTTTGGATATGAAAATACTTATCAACTGTGAGTTTTAAAAATGCGTTGCTACTCTAGAATTATTTTTAATCATTTTATAACATTGTGTATTTTTGGAGACATGTTTGGCGCAGAAGAGTCAATCATGGAGAAAAGGTACCTAGTTGCAACTGTAAAAAAAAAGGTTTAATCACATGACCCCATTTTTTTTCTTGGTTTTAACTTGTTGCAATCAGAATAAACTTAAAGTAGAATGCAAAGGAAGTTGTGATTTTATGTTGCAAATACAAGAAATAAGCCAGCGAATGTCACTATTTTAACATGTAAATGCATTAGGCCCAGGTTACTGGTCCAAGACCTGTATCACCCCTGTATCCACTCCTTCGCACCCGTATTATCACGACCTGGTACAGAAGGTGATTCAGCTATAACCAAGTGATAACATATATATCTTTAATATTTATATATAGATACAATTTTTACTACAATAAGCATGTAATTTATGTAGACAAAAATTCTGCTACCTGTGGTCATAGACTTCGCTCCATCAGGTAACTTCACCTCTGCAATTAACAAACTTAAGAGAAATCCTCAGAAATACTTTTCAAACTAAAATATTGTCTCATATGGTAATGTAGATGTAGCACTGAAATTATTTGATATGCTCGTTCTACCGGTTGCCACGTATGGATGTGAAGCATGGGCACCATACATTGTACATGGCTTATTTGATTGTAACTTTGAGCAAATGTGAAAGTCTCTCTTTGGAGCAAACTCAAGTAAAGTTTTGTAGATTTATTTTAGATGTTCACCGCAGGCCCGGTCCCCACACTTAGGACCAAACATGTACGCTTGATCGTTCCGAATTTTGCGGAAAAAGGGGTATATTTTCAGCCTCGACGCAGTCCGCGAAATCGGAAATTATGGGTGTTTTTCATGGGTCAAGATCCGCGAAATCTTAAATTAGGGTATGTTTTGTAGAAAGCATGGAGAAAATGAAAATGGTTTCACTCATTACAAATAAGTTTAATCGAGATGTGAATGTAACAACATTTATATGCTGCATAATGCAGATTTTAAGGCATGGACCACTACATTTGTATCCTTGAAACTGAAAAATAGGGGTACTTTTTGAGGGTCAAAATCTCTTTGTTTTCGAAAATAGGGGTACTTTTCCAAGGCAAAAATCTCCTATTTTTTCCTCCAAATAGGGTGGTAAAATTCAGGGAAAAATCCTTGAAAAGGGGGTGCATTTTAATTTATGGAACTATCATGTGCTACCACTTTTGTGGGGAGTGACAGGGCTGGGACCGCAGGTCATCCACAGCTGCAGTGAAGGGTGAACTCAGTTGTTACCCAATTCTGATTCATGCTATCTGCCTTAGTGTGAAGTATTGGGCCAACCTATATGCACGAGATCAAGAAAGTCTCCTTTCTTATTGTTTAAGAGAAAATCACACTATGCTTAATGAAAATAATTCTTGTTGGCTCCAACTTTTGAAATCGTTATTTAGCAGTATAGATATGTCTTCATACTGGAAATATTGGTGGTATCAGCATTCAGAAATGCACCCAAAAATAAATTGAAAAATTATGTTCTATGTACGATAGCCAGTGACTGTATTTTTATTCGAGGTGAAAATAGTAATTCTAACAAATTAAGATCATACTGTAAGTTTAAAAATAAATTTGAACTAGAAGAATATCTGCAATTGAATTACCCTTTACATGAACGGAAAAACTTCACAAAACTAAGAACAAGTCCCCATGATATGGAAATTGAGAGGGTTCGTTATAATAACATTCAACTTGAAAACAGACTATGCAATTACTGTAATACCCCAGAAATTGAAGATGAAATGCCCTTAATGCTCCATTGCGTGAAATATGATGCCCATAGAAGTATAATGTTCGACAAGTTAAGTGATTACCATATAACTAATTTAACCAATGAGGAGAAACTCAAATTTCTCCTGTCTGGCTGCAATGGGGATCACCATGTAATTTAACAAGTCATTAATTATATAAACGCGTGCTTTGTAACACGAGGGTAGCCCAACGATCCAAGGGCAATATTCTGAGTATGTCCATCCTAGATGCACTGTATGTGGAACTAAGTCATATATTTGTACGTATTTTTACTTGTAGATATGCTTTATTTCTTACCTTTTTTCTTTCTGTCTCTTTTATACCATACTGATGTAACTCGGTGAATGTGCAATAAAGATTTTTATTTGTATATAATAATGTGTTATTGCTTAAGGGCCATGTGGCGGGCAGGGCAAATAATGAAGACACGCCATATATGCGCCATCTGGCGGACATTTAATTCATTACAGCGGATAATCTACCTCCACACCGGGATGCCAGTCACTCGCGCGGCCCAACACAAGGTTTCGTGTATGTATTGCATGTTGATTTGGTGTGAACATATTTTATTGAAGCAATTAAGAAACAGTTGATTTGGTGTGTCACGATTTATTTGTGGTCTATAAAGGTATATGTCTATCTGCTTGAAATGAAAAAAGTGCTTTGATCGATAAAAATGAAGCGGGGACCCTATTCCGAAAATCGTTGCCTGTGGCAGCTGTGCGTGTGACAGACGGTCGGGTAGGACGGGGCTTTCGGTTTCATTTTTTGTTTTTATCAGATATTAGCCTAGCCCCAAGCCAAGGGACCTAACCGCAAGCTTACAGAGCGTGGGGAGGTCCCTTGGGGCTAATGTTAGGAGAAATTAATATCAGCTGTATTTGGCAAATTATAGATTAAATGTATTAAATACATACATTTCTGTATTCGGGAATGTAAACCACTAAAAGCGCTATGAGAATAAGTATTAGGCCTACCTAGGCTGTATATATGTGTACTGTAGACTGTGGTCACAGTGGTGTGCCCCTGGCCCCAAGAGACCTCCCCACGCTTTGTTGGCTTGCGGTTAACCGCTCTGTTGGCTTGCTGTTAACCGCAAGCCAACAGAGCGTGGGGAGATCCCTTGGGGCTAGTACTATATAGTAGTAGTAGTACCGTAGTAGTATGGCCCCAGTTGTGTGTACACGTGCGCGCAAGTATGTTGATACCTTTATATTGTCCATTAGTACATTGCTGTAATTCTGGAGCTGTGCAGAATCGGTAAAGAGCCAATTCAGGAATAAAGAAAACAAACGGGGCCAGTGATGGCCCAGTATTAGTAAGGCATGAATAGTTCCAGTACTAGGTATGCACTGCACCAGTAATGGGCCATTCAGGGCGTGGCCATGAGTCAAACTATTTTAGTATGGTGTTGGTACTGGCCTTGTCTTGGACCAGTACTGGGCCAGTTAAGGCATAACGGTACCAGGCCAATGCAATGTCTGGGTGCAATTTTATAAAGGGCCAGTAATGGCAGCCTGTACTGGGCCAACTGAAAACTGAAAACTGGCCCAGCATTGGCCTGGCAGTGCACCTGTGTTTGGTGGGTGACAACCACATGATCCCATATGAGGTTGTCGCCAGCTGTGTTACCAGCCCATTGCCAACTACATGATCTGGCTATGTGGTTGTCGCGGCATAATACCAGCTGTGTAGCCAGCCACTAGATCCATGTGGTTTTCCCCAGCCCGTTGACAGGTATGTGACCTCATGCGGTTGGTGCAAGCCTATTGCCAGCTGTGTCACCAGCCTGTTGCCAGCTATGTTACCTCCTGTTGTTGTTGCCAGCTGTAAAATGTATAGGGCAATTGTCACCAGCCCATCACCAGTTATGCCCCATGTGGTTGTCCCAAGCCTGTTGCAAGAGGTGCGTGCAGTTGCATCATCAGCCTGTTAGCAGCTTAATACCAGCCTGTTGACTGCCGTGCAGTTGTACCCACTCAATCAACTATTTGTGTCCTGCTGCTTCAGTTAATTTGGTCAATTGTTTTTGTTTGGTGGTAAACATGCAACGTGCATATATTTTGTAATAGAGCACTTGTGAAGGAATGGAATAGACTATTTCATGTGTTTCACTGTTCAAATCTTTTATCAGTGATTTTTTGTGTTGCTGTAAAATACTAAAATGACATTTTCTGGAGACTGACTCCCACATTCCCTATCTTGTGACGTAGAATTATGAGACATATCTCAACTGCTTGAAGTGAAAAGAATGTTTGGACGGATATAACTTAAGAACTCATAAAAAATATATAATATAAAGTACTTACAATGTGACAAACCAGCCTTAGCATTATCATGAATCTACTTGATCATCTTTTGCATTTAAGATTCAGCAGCAAACATCTCTTCTCACAAAAATTGACAGATAGTACATAACTATATCCTGCATGGCTGCCATTTTCCCTCCTGAAAAAAACAAAGGATCCTGGAAAGTAACTTACCACTTCTTTTAAATAATATTCTTTGATTTTTCAAAGTCCAGGTGTTGCCAGCCAGTTACCAGCCACCTGTTTCTTTTATTTTTCTAAGTTCAGATGTCGCCAGCTTGCTGTCAGCCAGTGACAAGCGAGTCACCAGCCTCCAGTTTCTTTAATTTTTCTAAGTTCAGATGTCACCAGCTAGTTGGCAGCCTATTGCCAGCCTGTTGGCAGCCCATATTTTTGCATAAAGTGCGACAGCCTGTTGACAGCCAGTTGTCTGCCATCAAAATATGTTCCAAAAGGGGTTGACTGCCTGTTGTCAGCCTGTTGACAGCCTGTTACCAGCCTGTTGATGGCCACTTAGTTTCGGTAAGGGTGGGGGCAAGTCTGCCAGGCACTGTGGGCAGCTTCAGTGGGGTATAATATGTATCTAATATACACATATTATACCCCACTGGAGCTGCCCACAGAACATATTATGTTGTGCGCAATTTACCAATTTGCATGATCCACGGATTGTGCTGCGCATTCTATGGATCTACGTTACACGCACACATTGATAGATAGCACAACAATCCATGGATAGCACAGCGCGTTGTTCCAATGGGGATACTGTATTATATGGGCACAGTGCAAAGGTGGCCACACGCATAGTACAGCAATGTTATCAATACATTATCCAAGATACCTCAGAGACCGGTCTAACTTTGTGGCCTCAATGTTGGCCACTGTGGCCACATTTTAAATCATGCATGTATTTATTTCATATAGAAGCACCCTGGTGATCCAAAATGCCTGGTATATCCTCACCCCCTTATTTATTCCCTTTATGCCATTACCGTCCCTTATTAAAATGGCCACGGAAAAGCTGGGGACATCACTCACTGCAGTCCATGGAAAGAGCAGGGAAAATATGAACATGATGTGTGTCATACCACCCATCATGAACAAATCGAGAAAACTGGCAGCGCCGTCTATTGATGTGTGTGTGTGAATCATAGATCCATAAAATGTGCAGAGGGATCCATCGAGAGCGCAGATATGCAGATTGCGCACAACAGATACACTGGAAAGCCTGACTGTGAATCAACATGGTTATGTTTTGCAGAAATACAAATTAATATTTTAGGTCGCAGACTACACAGATTATTCAATACACTGGACAGAACCTTTGATACGGAGTGTGAAATAGGATGTTGGCATTGCACTCAACCATCATTTTGTAGCTCATCTGACTGGCCAGTCAGCTGAACTTATGCATGTAATGTGGTCAGTCATCCGTTCATCCACAATTCACATTTCCACTTCTCAAAAACCATTGGCATTACCCAGATCCGCTTCTAACTTGGAGATGTGTGCACATTGGGTGGGCCTCTACCAAGTTTGTTGAAATGGTCACGCTTCATTTTTAGCTCTACTGACCATCATAGGTTGCAGACCTGATGCGATCACTCATGTCTGTCTGTTCCTCCACAAGCATTAGCTTGTCAACTCAATAGCATCAACAAAAAGTTGGCTTCTTGAAATTTGTTGAACATATATGAATAAAAATCTAGGTTACTTTCATTAAAGATGGTGCCACAAGGCAGATTACATAGTACAGGGCTGGGCTCGCACTAGCCATTCGCCACTGGCGAAAAAAAAGTTGATCTGGCGAAAGAAAATTCAAATAAGTTCGCCTATTTGGCAAAGATAAAATTTTCCAGGACAGGTTTGGTGCTGGGATATTCTGGTATAAAAACGGAGGTGCATTATAGAAATAACGGAAGGAAAACTTTATTCAACTTCAGAGTGGACTTCAGAGAATAAGAAAATACATTCAGAGACATATAATATTACGGCTGTTTGCTTTGCTCAGGCATTAATGAATCGATGTTCTTCTCTGTCAATCTCAAAACGGCTTTTTGACTCGGCATGCGTAAACAAGCTCTCCCAAGGACATACTTGATCAAGGTCATATCGTGACTTCCAGCTCCCAGTTTAGGTCTTCATATTATAGGATTCCTTGTCAAAACATTGTATCTATCCACTAATGACCACAGACAGAGTTGTCATGATTCATATATGCCTTGTAGTGAAGAAATTCATTGAAATAAATAAGTGAAAAATTCGCGGGTGCCATGCTCTTTTTGATTGACCTTGACATTGGCACATGTGTAGTAGTCCTGCCATCTATTGATGAAAATGAAAAACGCTTGTGTTCCTTCAGATATGGGCAGTAAATTTGGCACATGTATTTTCATCTTTTACCGATTTTTAATTAACAAGCATTTGTTTGTTTTTGTTTTTTTTTAATCAGAAGTTTGATACTTGAAGTTTCTTTCTGTTAACATTGACTTAAAGGAAGTATTAATATTGATTCAAGCAGCCAAGATTTCTAAAACTGTATAATATCTGCAGATTCTCAATAGATATTAGGCCTACCCATTGGCAGGCCTGTTTAATGGTTTAGTACACCTACACAGTATTTTGTCTGTTGTCAAGGTGAACATAATGCAACATACACATATTTTCTTACTTTTTTATATCTAATGTTTTAACTTTGTTCATATTTTAATAACTCTTTGCTACAAGCATTATTTACCATTGTCAACTCCAGTTATTTAAAAAAAGAAAGAAAAAAGGAAAGAAAAAGAAAAGAAAAAAAACTATTCTGGAATGAGCTGATATGTTTCTTCCAAAAGAAAATTATTAAAAGTTATCTTGAAAATTAATGTTTTCTTTTAATATTTTATCTCTAAATTTAGCTATGATAAATATACCAGTAGTGATTTAAATATCTTTTTGTTGATTTAATTACTGATGATAATCAAAGTATCATAACCATTATCTGAACAAATTGGCTCAAAAGTGCAATTATTTCAAAACTAGGATTATAAATTAAAATTATAATATAATTAATTTTTTAGCATGTCTTGGTCACTAACCTTATCATATGTCCAAGTTTCATAACTTAAAAGTTTATTTTAGATAAAAAAAATTTAAATGAAAAGAAAAGAAAATTTACTTATTTTAATAACAATATAAGTATGTATGGTTGTGTGTTTGACAAAATATTTTTAAGGTCTTTTAGGAGGGCGGGCTGGGGCGGGATGCGTTTTGACTTTATATGTGTCCGATTTATTAGACTCAAATTTGGCTAAAGAAGATTCCATTTGGCTAAAAGAAATTTGTAGTTTTAGCCAAATTGGCTAAGGGGTAAAAATTCCTAGCGCTAGCCCAGCAGGGGTAGGGCTGGACGCTAGTCACATGGCTTAAT
The DNA here is from genome assembly GCA_964020975.1 of Hermodice carunculata. Lineage (NCBI taxonomy): Eukaryota > Metazoa > Annelida > Polychaeta > Eunicida > Amphinomidae > Hermodice > Hermodice carunculata. Next base: position 22,258,814 of record OZ026625.1, read on the forward strand.
GTAGCATCAAATTGTACTGCTGTAGCACAGACAGCCTGAGTTTCCTATCTTCACAATGGAATAACGTTAGTCATAGTTCTTAATTGTTCACCAGGTGGTGCTGCAATTTAAGAAAAAAAATTATGAATTTTTGTGTGTTTTTGTTACTTGTGACTTCTTCTCCAGATCGGTTACTCAGATCAAGTTGACACTTTCTGGATATGTTCCTTGTGAAAGGGTCAAGCAAAGATGTTCACTAGGTAGCACTGCTGTGGATTCCTGATTTTTAATGATATTTTTCAATTCGGATACTTATCAGTAAATGCACCTTTTCTTTTGATACTTCGATTTATTGGATCTTTTGATTACACAAGTGGCACTGTTATGATCAATGAAACTAGTTTGTCCTCAATGGTATTCATATTCTGAACTACCGGTAATTATATAATTTTTGCTTTCAGCAATGGCACCAAAAGTTGTCATCATCCCCGGCAATGGAGATTGCGACATAAATAGTAGTAACTTTTATGGTTGGGTGCGCTCTAAATTGCAAGAGGGCGGTATAAAGTGTGAGGCCCAAAATATGCCAGATCCTCTGTATGCACGTGAAGAATACTGGATTCCATTCATGCACGATAAGCTGCAGTGCGATGAGAACACAATTGTGATTGGCCACAGTTCTGGTGCAGAAGCAGCCATGCGTTACGCCGAGCAGTACAAGGTTTTGGGTGTCATCCTGGTATCAGCATGTGTGACTGACATGGGGGATGAATTTGAAAGAGCCAGTGGCTATTACAACAGACCATGGCTCTGGGACAAGATTAAAAACAATGCTGGCTTCATAGCACAGTTCGGATCAGAAGATGATCCTCTTGTTCCATGGGCAGAACAGAAACAAGTTGCAGAAGCGTTACAGACAGATATGCACAAGTTCACTGACAGAGGTCACTTCATGTCATCTACATTCCCAGAACTTGTCAATGTGGTCAAAAAGTATGTTCAGAAAGCGGGTTAAGTGGGCATAATTTATCTGAATATACAGTCAAGACTGGGTGATCTGAGGTTCAGCATTTTCAGCTGGCCTGAAAAATAGATGTATTTACTATTAATTGTAAGTGAGTTGGAAATGTGTCAATAAAAGAGACATTTGGCTTCAGAAAGTTAAGTTTTATCCAAAGTCTTGGCAGCGTGACTTGAAATCATAAGTGTATCCATCAAGATATTTCCTTTCCGGACATTTTGGGTATCCCAACAAGCTGGGGAAGGCAGGCCTAGGCCGACTGACGTGATACTCAAAGTTCAGTTATAGGTGGTATTTAACCCTTAAAGTGCTGATTTAAGACTGAGTCGACAGCCTTCCTAGGGACACTGTGTGCAGTGCATGCAAAGTGTCCTGAGGAAAGCTGTTGACTACTTTTTGCTTTAGACTAGGCTTGCTGGTATTTGAATGAAAGGTATCTTCATGAGGAATTTGAAACTTTCAACCATTTTATGTTAAACTTTAATGAAAAACAACTATGGCAGTGATGAGCACTTTTAGGGTTGATACAGAGAAAGCCGTTGAGTAGTCAGATTTAAACCAGGAAAGGGAACTAAAAGTGTCTTATGTTGGATCATTCGAAAATAAAGAACATCATTCTGAATGCTGATTTGTAAGTTATTATGATGGGACTCTTGCCTGATTATAAATTAAGAGAGCTACTGGACTGCCTTATTCTCAACTTTGTCACAGAGAACCATCCCGTTCAATTAAGGATGTGCGTCAGGTTAAATGCCTTCAAACTGACTTTTTTGCAGTTTTCATACATTGTGTTTAAGTAATATGAAAGATTCATATGCAGGAATCAATTTTCAGCTAATTTAATCCGTAAACTGTATTTTGGTCAGCATCTGTCTGTTTTGGAATGGCTTCGGAGTGTGGCTTGGTCCTGCCGCTAAGCTCCTCCCATGAAAAGGCCGATACACTTCATTTACATACTTGAAGCCAGGGCGCCTTGTGCACATGCCCAGCTTTAACCACGGCATGGTGGCAAGTGTGAACCACTCCGTGCCGGTGCCGAAACGATTTCCTACAAGGGAGCCTCTACTTATTGGGCTACCAACACGTCTAAGGTGTTGCCAGGCAGCGATGTGTCAATCATTATTGGCGCTGTCCCACCGGTGACTGTCCAATCAATGGCCACTTGCGAAACCCGACGGCAAGGCAAGCACAATGACACATGAGCACTGAACTTTGCTTTTTCTGCTTAAAATCATGAGAACTAAGTAAACTTTTAAGTTTTTGCGACATAACATATAACAAAACTCGTAAAACACACAGTCCTGTCGAACTGGGAGGGTGTCATAAGGATCTAAGCTTGAATAAGTGATGTTAATCCCCTTGAAGACGGCTTTCACTTTGAAGCTTGTTTTCTCGTGTCTGCTTTTTCAACAGTACCTAAACTCATTTTGGATTCAACTTCAACAGTTTAAGTCATAAAAAAAAACATCTGGTTTGCGGTAATATCATCCTAAGAAGGTAAACTAAAAAAGCAGGTCTCAGATTTTGGACCCTTAGTTCTGTCACAGCACTTAGCCAGTCACAATCCTTTGATGTGTGAATGGGGTGTCATCAGCACAACTTTGGGCATTGCTGGCTCGGCAATGAAATGAAAGACCAAAAAAAACCCCAGGACCCGCTTTTGTCGAGATGTATCAGTAGATTGTTTTTCCAAAGAAATTTTAATGCTACATTAAAAAACAAAAAAGTTGAATCCACTTTTCCATGAAATTGTTGGGTTATCTTTCTTCAATTGCTGTATAAACACAATGCATGTTTCATCAATGACAATGGTGTTGTTTGAATCTCTAGTTTATTTACTTTTCAGAAATATATACTTTGTTGGGGATTTTGTGAACTTTGAGTGTTTTAGTGGGGTTTTTGTGCAAGTGAAAGCTAACCTGGCGCACATCCTTAACCATTAAAATGGTAAAATGCTGGATTAAGTAAGATTGCATAATGTAAGTTGTCTTTGGACATTTTAATAGGACCGAGGTGTAGGGAAATAGAACTGGTTTTACATTGTATGCCTACTGGAAGTGCCCAATAAGATTTAATCCTCAAAGTGCCAAATTCTGGACTGAGTCAACAGCTTTTCTCGGTGTGCATCGGGTACAATGCGCCCAGTGCACACTAAGAATAGTGTAAACCTGTACTGCGAACCGCCGTTCTGGTGACTGAAGTTTAATCTGGTTATAAACAATCTTTAAAAGTCAAAGCATGTTATACAAGTTAATGTACGATCACCCTTTTAATGAGACGCACTTGATTTATCACAACCATTGTAATGGGTTCCTGCTGCAGTGCTACTTTGTGCTTCACTTGTATGGTTTCCACGAAAAAAGGTTTTGACTGGACAAGAGTGTAACTGATGACACAGAATAGCGGCCCAATCAATAGGATATCAAGTGCAACCCTGGCCTTACTATGGGGGTTATAGAGCCTATGTTAGTGTTAACAGTTGATCTTAAATCCATGTACTTCAATGAGCAAAGTATTCTTCTATTTTTGTGGTGGTGGTCATGAAAAAAGTACACCAACTTGATATTAATAATAATAATTTGGAGGATATGCTAATCAGTGGATGCTTTAACTGCTAAGTGCACAATAAGTGAAAAAAAAACCACAATGGAGTTTCATATCTGGTTACACAATGCAAAAAAAAAAAAAAAAAGATCCTAAGGATAACCTTTATGCTTTCAAGATTTTAACAAAAAATTCCCTTCTTAAGTTTTGAAGATTTCACTGGCTTCTGGTTCATTGACAAAATTACAATTTTTTATGTGCTGTATAAATAAGCTAGTAACAATTTTGGAATTACATGCAAAAAATATGCTACATTGTTTTTTTTTAAGTAGTTTGGCATTGGTAACAATGAAGGAATTAGGGGGTAGTTTGGTGTTAGTAATAATGAAGGAATTAAGGGTAACAGTGTTTATTGCTTATTACTAAATATGAAATTAATGATATTTAATGCCTATGTATAACAACGAATGTGGTTTTATTACTTTGCAGAAAAAAGAACTTAAAAATATGTATGGACATTTCTGACAAAGGCTTGGCTGTATCTTTGTTATTTTGGATTCTGAATTGCATACAAATCCATACAAAGTATAAAGGTACTTTGAGATCAATCATGACGGGATAGTTCCCAAAAACTGTTTGCTGACCAGCAATCACAGGCCTGCTGTCTACATAGCGACTTTGTTTTTATTTCATTTTTGTTCAATCTACCAAACTACCGGTGAACATTATTAATGACATCCTCATGTTGACATCAAACTCTGTCACCTTTACTTTTTCATGTGATTAAGACTTGCAGCCATAAAGCACCAAATACATTGCTTGACTCTGGCATTGACATGGGACATATTAGCACAGGAAACTTCCTGTCCTATCCCCATTTAAACACTTTGGATGAAAATGTAAAAGCAGTACTCAGAAACCTTATATCAGCCAGTCACACATATAGTACTTGTGGCACAAAGACTTTTAAAATCCATCTGTTACCAGTCTTAACTTCCAAAGCACCAGCTTTGGTTATCTTTGGTGGCAGCTGAGCTACGGCATGATCAGTGCTGGGCACAGACTCTGTACCAGTTGCACCAGCAAAGACCACAGGCGCTTGTTACATTTGGTCAGCTAAGCATTTGTGCTAATATACGCGATGGTGGGGGGGGGGGGGGGGGGGGGAGGCTGGCAGAGAGGGTGAACCTGGAACATCTGTAGTGCAATGACCCACATAGGGCCTTATCTTCAATAAAGTATTGGGTATTCATCTGTGTAGTCAATCATTCCTGCAAACAAGGTGGGAGATGGCGGGCCTAAAACCATCACGTCGTCAAATGGAACTCCTACAGAGAAAGGTGTGAAACAAAGCTTACATCTGGACCACCATCCCGCTTTATGTTTGACATGGTTTCACCGTTTCTGTACATACCAACAAGCTGCAACTCACCAGTTTATTCCAAAACTATTTTTTACAGGTATATTACACTTATAATTTATTGAAATCCACATACATCCATGGCAGTAAACCTATAATTATCGCAAATGTCCCACAAAATCCATTTTGGGCAAAAAGTCGGACATTCCAGTGCCAAATCCCATCCTGAATCAAGTTCGTTCCGTGGGATTAGCCATATATGACAATGGTTCTCAATGGTCAATCAAACTGTACTCTTTGATCCACTTGCGTTTTTGTCCCTGTCTACCAGCTAGGAACACCCCTGTGTATATTAGTATGATTGCTTGACTGTCAGAATGTTACGGGTGCTTGTGGGCAAAGACCAGCTTTGTCTCAGCCGGTCCCTCCTTCCACCACAGATTCACCATGGTGGATGAGTTCCGACTGGACAACCAGGAACAGTTTCCCGTTTGCATTCCCATTTTAGTCAAGTAAGCCATGAACACACGGACATTCACTGCTGCGAGTTAATGTTTGATGTTATTGTGCTGCAGACAATGTTGAACAATTATGGCTACACCTGGCATAGTAGTATCTTATTGGGAGCAATTTTACATGGTGACGAGACCATTTAAAACACCAAAGGCAAGTCACATCAGCATTGCAGTATTATACTTGCCTTTAGGATTGTGACATTCATGTGTTTAGCTGGCCTTTGATGCGCAGACTGATATAGTCCAGTGACCTTTGCAGCAATGTCCAGGTCACCTTTCTTCAAGAAATCATCACTGCTTGAGATATGTTTTCACTCACACAACAACACCAAAAAGAGCCCCCTTGGTACTTTCCTAGTATTGTCTATCAGTAGCCATGGACCTAGGATTCACAAGTGCGGAGATGAAAGCCAATTGTCAGATTTTCTGTATCCCTATAGTAAGAATGGTAACATATACATGTATCCTTGCTGATAATTCCTAATGTTGACAGTTCCGTAAAAATCATGAAATGTAAGCGGCACCTGGTTGTAAACAGCTGGAGATCGAGTCCAGGTACATTCATAAGATGTTTGAAAAGAATCCAACATGCTAATTTGCTATTTGAAAAAACAATTGGAAAATACTGTACATCGACAAAAACAGGGAACAGATGGTGTCATTAAAACGAGTATCACTGCATATGTATGTATGTATGTATGTATGTATGTATGTATGTATGTATGTATGTATGTATATGTGTATATATATATATATATATAAACCTACATATGTAGAGTCCCTGATCTGGGACTATGCTGAGGACAGTACGTCATTTGTAATGGAATAAATACAAAGAGGGTCTTGTCGAATATGGCATTCTTGCATACTTGCCGCTGTTGAACCTTTCTTTTTAGGAATGAGGATTTGGTACTGTTGGTATGTGTGTTTCCCTTTTTCAGCTAGGTACAAATGTATATAACTTTTTTTTGGTTTTACATAGGCATATATTAAAACTATAATTTTAATGGAACTTTAGATATCTACAGTACAGTTAAAGTGAAAATATTCGAAAGCTAATGTGGTCTTCACACTAGTTAAAAAATGATATACTCGCCAAAGCCCCCCCCCCCCCCAAGAATAAATAGAATGCCCCTTATCGGTCCGTCCTTCCTGCTGTTGATATCTGAAAGAAGACTTTTGGGTGGGCCAGAAAAGATTTTCACCTATGGTGGCTCGATTCGCCCTTTATAAAGTATTTAATTAGGCTTAATTATTAAATGTATGAATTGCATTCAATTTTGGTGCTCCATGGCATGCAACATTTTGTTATTATGCTTGGCCAGAGAAAGTTAGTGGCTGAAAAGTGCTCCGTGATCATTTAAGTTACAGGGGGCAAAAAACAAGTAAGACGGACAGAAAGAAGGGAACTATGTACTTGGCAATATATTAAAAAATCATCCGCCTAAGTTTGTGTATGTCCTTGGAGACTAAACTATATTGGAACAACACCTGGATTGGCCTTATTTAACAGCAAAAAGCAAGGGTTGCCCTCTTCCTTGCTTGAGAGAGCGACAGTGAAAAGACAGAACGACAACTGCAAGCTTCTTTTACCCACACACGGGCCTCTTCTGAGATTCCACATTCCATTTTTTGTCCAACCTGAAAAGACAAAATTCCTTTTGTCACTATCCTGTACGGTTATGAAAGCATCAAGCAGATGCCTTTGTCAAAACAACTGAAATTCTTTTTCAGCTATTGTTTGATGGCCCAGAGTGAGCAGTTTAATGATGTTGTAATATGCTTGTGTTGAAAGGGCAAACAAATTCACAAATAAATGGTATACGAGTAAAAATTTCATAATTTAAGCGCATGTCTGACATATGGTGATAGGTCAAAAACGTTTTGACTGGGCAAAGGAATTCACAAATAAATGGTATAAGAGTAAAAATTTCATAATCTAAGCGCGCATGTCTGACATATGGTGATTAGTCAAAAAAGTTTTGGCTCCCTTTTTCCTTGTTAGTGCAATAAGCGGTTGTTTGTTCGCAACTGGCAGCCCTTTTTGCCCAAGGATATTGATTCTTTGTATATTAGCGCAGACATCGCACAGACAACTATACATGATGCATGAAGGCAGAAAAAAAATTTATAACCCCATGAATTCAAAAGTATCAAAGATATCTCAATCAAGTTCGCAAATTAAGAGGATGAGAATTATTCAAAATAGTTTTGAACAGTTCTCAGGCTCACTTTGATTATTCTGACCATTCTGATTATTTACAACCATCTTTCAAAATAAGGACGGAGGACTTTAATCATTTAATGTATTGTTCTTTTCTTATTGCATAAACTGCTGTGACCTCTGAATTGATCCTTCTAATTGTTCCAATTTTGCTGACCATTCCAATTGTTCCAACCATCTAACAGAAGGACAAAAGTTCAAAAAGAAAAAAGAAATGCAAAAACAGGTTGATGAAGAGATACGATGGCTGGCTGAAAATTTCTGAGCCTAGCTGTGAAAAACCCATACAAAGTGAATGGTTTTCATGTATTTCTGTACATTGTCCCCTTCCAGGTTTACACACTTTCACCAGCAATGCTGCAAGGCCTGGATGCCAGTCAAGAAAATGTTTTCTTCAGCCACCCTAAAAAGTCATTCACAGGGGAAATGGTGACAGACTAGTTCCTTTTTCATTTTGGTAACAGTGTGATGGGGCTGAATAAAGGGGATGGCAGCACCAATATTGTGAACATGAGCATTGTCTTGGTGGAACAGGATTCTTTTACTGAGCATTCCCAATCACTTTGCTTTAATACCTTCAAGCAACTGTCTCAGCTGGTGAGCATAATATCTTCCATTGATAGTCTAGCCTTTTTCAAGATATTCAATCAGCAGAATACCCTTGGAATCCCACAAGACTGAAGCTATCGCCTTTCCAGCGGAAGGAACCTAATTGGCTTTTTCTTTTTCCTTTTTTTTTTTTTTTTTGGGGGGGGGGGGGTGGTGGTGATCAGGGATGCTTCCATTGTTTAGACTGAATTTTGGTTTCTGGCTCAAAGTATGAATCCAGGTCTCATCCATGGTTACAAATCGGGCCAACAATCATCCAGATCTGCTTCAAAACAGCATAAATTGCCACAGGAGGCCAGGAATCAGGTGTTGTAGAAGCCCATGGAGAGGATTGGTGTTGAAACTTCTCAATTGTGCAGAGAATTATCTTTTGCTGGTAAAAAGGGCAACACTTAAACAATGCACCCCTTTCACACCATCACAAATATTAAATGCAGAGAATTGGGATGAGACAGTGAAAAAAATCAGCACACAGAGAACACACACAGAATCGAGCAGAATACCAGGAATCTTTTATATTTGCAGAACCAGAGCTCACAGAATTTGAATGACCAAGAGAAAGAACAACTTGCAGAAATATCGGTGGAATAGCAAAATGTATTTGCACAGAGTAAGGATGATATAGGTAGCACTGATCTGTTACAACATAAGATAAACACAGGAAGTGCAGCTCCTATTCCACAGCCTCTTAGATGGCAACCTGTTCACAGGAGACGTTGGAAAAATAGGAAGTGCAAAAACTTCTCAATAAAGGCATTATTAAGCCATCAAATAGTGCTTCGTCATCATTACCAGTGCTGGTCACTGAAAAGGATAGAACCATGATGTTTTGTGTAGACTAGAGAAAGATAAATTCTATAATTGTCAAAGACGCATATCCACTGTCCAGAATTGATGAATGCCTGGGTACCTCGGCAGATTCAATGTGGTATTGTGTGATGGACTTGTGCATTGGCTATCACCAGGTAAAAGACCAAGGGAAAACTGCCTTCAGCACAAGACATGGTTTATATCACTTCAAACTCATGCCTTTTGGATTATCCAACGCTCCAGCTATGTTTGAGTGGTTGATGGAGAAAGTGTTAAGGTGGCGGCACCGTTACGAGCCCTTACACAGACTTGCGACTTTGATCTGATGCACCTTGCCTATTTTTCTTATGTTACCAGCAAAACTATATATTTTCGATATCTCACAGATGTTAGCATTATCAGGAATCATATTTGAATGTCATGAAATTAATTTTGATGCTGTGTGGAGCCGTTTTGTGAATGGGTATGAAATCACACATTTTGCAAGGATTTCTGATAAAATATTATTTTATTCTGACTGACAACTACTGAAAATTAAACTATAGACCAATACACAGGAAATGTATCTTGCTTTGACAAAAAATATAGGGAAAAAAATATGCAATTTTTAAGTTTGGTACGTAAGACTGTACAGTTTCTTCATTTTTGGGGCCACAAAAGTCACGGAAGGATGGGTTAGAAAGGTATAAAAAAATAAGTTTCCTAGAGCAGATCGGTATCTTGTCAGGGCCATTTATTTTGTGAAGATATCTTGATCCATTTCCAAGAAACGCCTGCAGAAAACTGATTGATTCATGAAAAACTTGCTTTTGAGAAAATGGCAATGAAAGGCATGATTGTCAAGCTTGAAGTATTGATTGGCTCTTATATGAAGAATACTCACTCCCGCGGCCCAAAGTTTCTAGCACAAACTACAAACATGTAGAGGCTCTCATATCTGGCTTTGAAATTAAAAGAATCGGCCTCTTAGTGGCTTAAAAAAGGACTTTTTGAAGTCAAATCCTTGAAAAGCCACCATGCAGTCAGCTTTGTGTGGCTGGTTTCACATGCGCTGCCTGACACCAAAGGGTTTAGTAAGCGGATTAGCGGAGTCACCTGACCTTGACCCAAGCAACAGGTTGTTTAAATGTGGCATGGCATATTTTGATGCCCGTGTAGGCCTATTCTGTGTGGGAGGTGCTGACACCTGGCGGACATCATGGTGTTAAAATGACAGGTTTCTCTCTGGGACCGTCTCGGAGGGGAATATTTTCCTGTGACACCGGATGCAGGAATGGGCGCCTCTCATTTTCGTAAAGGCGATGTGGTAAAGTTTTGTGAGGATTATTGGAAGGTATCAGTCAAAGGAAGCCATATTTACCATGGCAAAAGCAATACAAACCCATTTAGCAAATAATGACCAGTTTTGGTGGCATGTCATCACGTATTTCTATCATGATGGCACCGTTTAGGCGATGGAAAAGTTCTGATTGTCATAACAAAGAAAATCCACGCACGTGTTAGCAATACATGTTTACTATAGAGCTTTTCCCACAGCCATTCCCTGGATTCATAACATTAGATTGCCAGTCCCAGGCTGAGTGACCTGTCCATTTCCTGTTTTATAGACCTTTACCCTGTATTAAGTGCCATGGTCCATAGTAGATAAACCTTACTCAGGAAATGCCAAGCTTTGATTTGTGCATGCCCATCATAATACCTTGTTAGTGACATTTCTGTGAGCCGGGACTTCATGAGCGGTGGGTAGCAGCAGTGTAGTACCTCAGGGAGTGTCACAACTGACCTTTTAAATATTAACATATGCAGATTTGAATGATACCCTTGGCAGTGTTTCAATGTGTCCAATGCTTTGGAATGTGTAAGAGTATTAGTTTGATGAGAGACTATAAAGTGTGTATATATTCCAATTTACATTCATTTAGATCACCTAGCTGGAGCAGTCTGTTTATTTGGCTGATTGTCCAGTTTCAGTGATTTTCTAGTCAAGTAGGGACTGTATAAACAAACTTGTTTGCTTAGACTGAGTGTTTTGTGGTGCTTATATGGCAGTCTATGCCTAATTAAAAGATATTATGAGAGGGGTTAGCTCTTATTTGTGAAGTGTCCAAGATTAATACACAGATACAAAGGTGAAATACTCGTGCATAATAGTATGAGGTACTGGTACACAAAATGAGTAACTGCAAATGGAGTGTAAAAGTTATAGGTGCTAAAGCGCCAGTATGCTCCATGTAATGTTCATGTGTGCCTGGTGTGCTGTTACAGTTGGTGCTATTACTGATCCTAGTGGTGCTATGGGCACGGGTTAGAAACCAGTGTTGGTAATTTGTTGCTGGTATGTGTGAGACATACACACAGACACCTGTTGAACTAGGGATAAAGTAGTGAGTGACAGATGTAAATTTGCCTCAATATTTTGTATGGATGGTTCCCTTGACACATTACATGGTGCTAACCAATAGATTCAGACCTAGACTTCCATGATACAGGATCTGAATTAAAGTTCTAGCTGAATTGAAACACATGCTTTATCCATGCATGAAGGGAGAGTCACTGCGGAGTCAGTTTGTGTTCACCAGGTGTGACAAAGATTATTCTATATTATTAGATGATCGCTACATGTTATGACCGGCTGAAGACATTAAAATGGAAATCATAGATATAACTATAATGGCAGTGCACGGAAATATGTTCAGGTAGCGAGTAGCCTAGTGATGTATGTAGCACCTGATGATCCTCTTATTTTCATAAGTTGAAAGTGAATTTGCATAATGTGATATATGCCACTGAGATTAGAATGTGCCTGCATATAATATGAAGCATACCATCTTGCTATTCTAATTCATTTCTCAGATACTATTTAAGCAGTTGAAGATGTAATGGCCATCTAGTTATTAGTAGCCAGCCATGAGAGGGGCCAGGGGCACGGCTGTAGGTTTATTATCTTGAGATTTGGGAAATTGTGAATCTGACAGCTGTGCTTTATGTGGTTGTAAATGAATCATAATTTAGTAGGACCTATAGTAGATCCCTATATTTACATGGCATGCATATGTTTCCATGTTTAGTTCTAATATGATTTAATATGTAGAACGAGTCATTGAAATTACTCAGGTTCACAATGTGGTGGTCTATTAAGGCAGTTTGCTCAAGTTATTCACGGCCATGAGTATTGACTCAGATGCACTGGGCATTGTATATTTTTTATATCAAACCAAACAAGCATTTTTCATTTTAAGAATATATGCTTCAAAGGATATTTCATTTCTAGTTATTCATGTTTAATGCCTTGTTACATCGATGAACAGTCATAGTTATAATGCGTAATTATAGTGGGGTTGCATATATGTTATTGCGAGAGGAAAGTTATCCTTTTGGAATTATTTCCATGGAGGTTACCTATTACCTATTTCCTTTGTCAAAGGAAATGGCGGAGTAGGTCACGCATATGACTATTGAAAATGCCGAAATATACTGAATCTTATTAGTTTCTTAGATATAAATCATTTTATGTGCACATGTTTAGTGTTATCACCTAGTTAATGTTGATAGCTCAATTGTTCTATTTCATTTTGTTATCAGGGCTGCCACCTAGATGTTAAATGAGCAGTTGAGCACGCCTTGTTTCCGTGGCGGGCATTATACCGGTGGAAAGGAGGTACATGATAGAGTGTGCACAAGTAAAGTTCTAATTCATGCTATGCCGGTCTACATTGCGATCAATGTGTCATTTGAGACATGTGGTAGATTGTGGATTAAATCATGATATGTCCATGGGTAGTTACATAGTGGACCACTCTGTTTCATGTTATGGATATATATGTAGATATATGGGCTACATGGTGTGCTGCCTGGCTAAGTGCAGATGTGTTTATATCTGCTTGTGGATGTGCATACGTACATAGTAACAATGCTTTATGGGTATATTATTTACATACACGGTAATTTGGTATGAGAACAGGTATGGATGAAAGATGTTTACCTAGGAAAGGGGGTAAATGGAAATTAAACCTTAGGAGTCAAATCCAGTTGTTGTATGTTGTCGCCTGTGGTCAGCCTGACTTGATTATTACCTTCTGAATAGGCAGCATTGGCTGCATGTAATGGCCCACAGTGTAGGCAAGGACAAATATGTTTATTTCTGTTTTTACTATTCATCAACACATGTTTTCTTTGAGTTGTATACTGTGTGAATGAATATAAAATGTGCTCCGTTCACTCTTGCAGGTGTGCAGATTGACGGGGTTTTTTTTATTTTTGATACTCATAATCCACAGCCTTGGTCTCCTTATTACTCCCGGCCACATAAAAATGGCGACTGCCTCGTGGAGCGGGGAGTGGTCTGACAGTTTGTTCGGTAAAGTTTACTCATCTGGCAGGATTAGCTCACTCACTTCTCATCACCTCCGATCAAAGACAAAAATGCCTTTATTACAGCGATGGTTTGGTATGATTGGAAGTGGAGGAGACGAAAACTGAAAAATGCCCAGGTATCAATGGACGCAGAAGCGGAAGAAAGGGAGTGTAAAGCAACTACTGGCAAAGAGGAGAGACAAACAGACTACAGACACAGACGCAGTTGTTTTACAGGCAAATTGTGCAACAGGTAGAAAACTTTTGGCCGATGCGGTCCAGCCCCGGGACGTGGATCAATGCACGGAGGAGGCTGTGTTGTGTGATCCTTTGCCACCCGAGGATGTAGGCCCGGTCGCTGAGGAGACAATTCGACCACCAGACGGCAACCGTATTGTCGACATGTCTGTTCTGCAGACTTTGATAGACTGTGCTGCAGTTTGTGGACATTGTCATGTTGGCAAGTTGACATTGGTTGAGGATCATGCACGACGACGTGGCTGGGCTTCGTATGTCACACTGAAGTGCAACAATGTGGAATGTACTGCACCACAGGCATGGAACTGGACAAGCAAGGGTACAGATACTGGTGCACGGGAAGTCAACAAGTTGAGTGTCTTAGCAATGCAAACCATTGGGAAGGGACAGAGAGGAGCAGCTACGTTTGCAAGCCATATGAACACGCCGGCACCAATCCTGAAACCGACCTGGAGAAAACACACAGTAGCATGGGGTGATACAGCTCACGAAGGATTACAGGAAGATTTTGACAGGTACCGTATGTCTGTGTGCCAACAGGAGGATTTTAAATTTTAAATCTTGAATATCTTCAAAACTATAACAGACAGAGATGCCATTCCAACCTCTACCACGGGGTTTTTGACCATTGTGCATCTGATGAAATTGAAACAAAAGTTGTAACAATTTAAGTTATGCTAATTAGGAGGATTTTAAATTTTAAATCTTGACTATTTTCAAAACTCTAACAGATAGATTTGAGATGCCATTCCAAGTTCACCATGGGGTTATTGATCCTTGCGCATCTGATGAAATTGAAACAAAAGTTGTAGAATTTAAATTATGTTAATTAGGAGAATTTAGAATTTTAAGTCTTTAATATTTAAAAACCTATAACAGATAGCGATGTCATTTCAACTTTGAGTAAGGGGTTATTGACCATCATGTATCTTATGAATTCAAAACAAGTTGCATCAAATTTAAATCGTGCTAATTAGGGGCATTTGATATTGCAAACTATTGAAACAGTCTAGTACCCCCAGGCACACAGACAGATTTGCTGTGAAGCAAATCTTCTTTTCTAGTCTTTCAGTTGCTGTTGATAGCACAATTACATCACAACCTCCGAAAATTTAGTCTGAAAAATCATGAAATTTCAGTCTTTTTTTGTTATGGTCATTAGTCGATTTCAAACTTTCAGTTCTCAAAATTGCAGGGCTTGATTATTGACAATGATGTAGGCCTATGCAGGCAGATGCTGTATTGATTGAACGATGGATATCCACTTCACAGCAGAAACATCTCAAAATTCACATAAGCCCACACGTGAACATTTGCCATACAGACGGGGGGGGGGGGGGGGTAAGGTTTTTTTATTTACTGTAGGTGTATTAGCGTACTTGAAGCCCTCTTATTTTGCGTAGTACACTTTAGGCATAGACAACATTTTGGGAGATTTTTGTTTTCCATGCTGCATACTGTAGCAAAATTATTACCTGTACCAGCGTACTGGAACCTCCCCAAAACCCTTCACAAGACAAGTACCAGTTGGTAAAGTCGTGTCAGGGAAGTATATATACATCCCTGGTTGTGTATACAAAAAATGAATTCACTGTGTTAGTTGCATACTCTTTCAATATGTGGAGTGTCTGTCACGTTTGTGCACTGTATAATGTTGCCTTCCTTGGCTTACGCGAAAAATCGGACGAGTTGAATACTACAAGACACTAAGATGACACAATAGACACAGATCCGAAAGGTCAATTGGAATGGAAAGGGGGGCGTGGGATGGGAAGTAATACAAGAAGACAGGGAGTGGTGTTTAAAAAAGAGAATATTGTTCAAAACATGCACCAATTTTTCCTGGCAATTTCTTTATTGTCTTCATAGGGCTATCCTGAAAGCGAAGAGGCAGTGGATTAGGGAGGGCCTAGTGGAAGGAGTGGATCTAGCCCCAAGGGACCTCCCCTCGCTCTGTTAAGCTTGCGGGTGGCAAGCTTAACAGAGCGAGGGGAGGTCCCTTGGGGCTAGAGTGGATCCCGAGGTGAAAATGACAGAAGAAGACCTGCGTCAACTGGTTGTGGACCTGCCGGTATCCCTGGATGGTTCCTGGCTGAGTCGGGGTGCTAACAGTAAGCACGGGTTTGTGACGGCAATGTCAGCAGGCACGGGGGAGGTAGTGGACAGGCATTACATGAGCAGAACGTGCAGGGCCTGTCAGCAATGGGACAACAAGGACAAGAACAATGCCGAGTATCTGGACTGGTACCTCAAACACGGACCCGACTGCCTCATGAACCACTCAGGAAGTGCTTCTGCCATGGAGGCTGATGGTAGGATATGATTTGGTAAACTTCAGAATAAATAATGTTGTGTATCGTTTTTCATTGATAAGTTAGCGGACATCCTTGTCAAAGTTATATTGAACATAGAATAGACTGAAAAATAGAAAGACACTTGACCAAATTACATTGAACTGATATGATATGCAGTCTACATATTTATTTATAACACTTCATGTTTGCTTGTACAGGAAGAGCAAAAACCGGCATTGTCTGGTACTACTTAGGACCAGAACAAATTTCCATTCCTCATGATTCAGCTGTATTGCTTAACTTCCCCCCTCCACCTAAAACATGTAAAAATATACATGTAACAATGTAGCTACCTGGGATAAGATAAAACATCAAAATTTTTATATATAGCAGTCAAATAGAATTCTTTAGTTTATTTCTTACAAGTTTTCCCAACTTCATATATTTATGTTTTTTTTTGAAATGTTGGACACAGAAAATATTCAACAACTATTTTATAAGGACTGATTGTGCAACAATGCCAGTACTTCAAGTCTTGTACATGATCATGATAATGAAAATTCAGATAATATTCATGTAGGCTAACTTTGTATTTTTACAATTTGAATTTTTTAGGGGCTGCTGAGGTGTTAAGCAGATCAATGTACAAGTACAATGTCAGGTATAACCCATACATATGTGACGGCCACTCATCTGTGTACAAAAGAATCTTCAAGGAAAAACCCTACAGCGAAGACTTCACTGTGGAGAAGGAGGAGTGCATCGGGCACATTAAAAAAAGAATGGGGACAGGGCTAAGGTTAGAACTGGAGAGAAACAAAGGTTACCACAGTAGCCACTAGGATGATAAGTTCATGTGAAAATGATGCATCATGTTTATTGTTTTCCAATCAAAGTTTACTCATTTTGAAAACATGGCAAACTGAGACATGTCATTTTTTTTTGGATTAAATGGTGAGGAGTAATATCAGTCACCATAATTATCACATATGCTTTGGGCTACACATGTACTTTTCAATGGAACTGAAATAGAATAAAGAGGCACAAATGATCTTCACGTCGGGTGCTGAATGCAGGTTTCACTGTATATATCATGGTATAGGATACTTTGCTTGAAAGTTCAGATGATCAAATGAGACTTACTGAAAAAAAGAGAAGATGCTAGAGTTATAAGCACATTACTTGACTTCCAAATTCATATCCTCACCGGTTCATTTCATCTATTTTGGCATATGTATGTTCAGGGCAAATTGAATTTTAATTTCATGAAATAGACAGAAAATGCATGGATTCAGGCATCAGTGTGGCAATTTGCTTGTTACTATATAGACCATTACAATATATATATATATATATATATATATATATATATATATATATATATATATGAAATAAAGCCCATACACATTCACAATATCTTCACTAATGAAAGTCTATGTTCCTATTGTTGTAGGAAAAGTCCTCTCCGACGGAAAGTCTCTTGGTGGTCGTGGGCGACTGACAATGGCACGAGTCCACGCCCTGCAGACCTTCTATGGTATTGGCCTTCGGACTTTTGCAGGGGACCCAGCAGCCATGTCCAAGGCAACCTGGGCCATGCTGAAACATTATGGGGACCCATGAGGACTGTCCCGAAGGAGAATCTAGTTGGTGCAAGCATCAACAAGACAAAGCACTGGGCACAAATACTTACAGGTAAAATGTGAAAAATTGATGAATTTAAATTAGTTATTTCCAGGACTAAATATAAAATGAGTATCTTGATTACAGTATTCAGTATTTCAAGATCAATGTATATCATATTTCTTTGTTTGGAACTGATAGAGCTGAAATATTGTGTATAATCATTTCAAGGATATTAGGTTTATACGTTGGACACATTACTTTTATGACTTGAAACATGAACTCTATGTATAAGTTTATGGTCCAAGTCATGTAAATTTGATTTTTCCAGGTAAGCTCAAAAGGAAAGTCTGATGTCTGATGTCTGATTATTTGGTCTTCTTTTCTTTCTTTTTTTTTTACATTGTTGATATTGTATGTTATAAGAGTACAACAGACCCTGCAATTTTTTTCAGCCATTGATTTTGATACTTTTTAGTTATCATTTTCCTTTCCGCAATACACATAATCCATATACTGTAAAATTCAACAGCTCTCCCCACCTCGCTCAAATTCACAGTGCAATTGCAACGGAAGAGTGACTTCTTTGCACAATATACATGGTCTTATAGATACAAATATTTACGATCTTTCAAATAAAGGTCAGTAAAAGTTTTAGTTTGAATGATCATGCTACATGAATTGGTACTTTATTTCTCTTGCAGATATCCTGGATGTTCACCATTCTTGCAGCATAGAGAATCCAGGAGTGATTTGTTCAGCAGGCAACAAGACACCTCACCTCCCCCCCCCCCCAACACCCAGACAGAACACAGAGCTTGATTCGTTTGGCAAACCATTCATTTTGCATATATATAATTAATGTTGCAGGCCTCCTGCCCACCCACTGGCACCTGCTGTCACAGAGGCGATTCGGCCGCTCTTCCAGAAGCTTGCGGACCCTGAACTTCTAAAGTCTTGCAGTCGGGCAGTGACACAAAATGCTAATGAGTCATTGCACAACGTGGTTTGGAACATAGTCCCAAAAAACCAGTACCACTCTCTAGAACAAGTCCAGCTTGGGATCGACCTAGGGATACTGTGGTACAACGGAGGTAAACTGACAACAGCTGCGTTCCTGTTTGTGGAGAAGGGTGTGGCACTAGGTGATGATGCAAAGGCCACACTAAAGTGGATGGACAGTCGACGGCTGCAGGACTGTGCCTACACGGCCACTACATCGGCAAAGGACAAACGCAAGGAGCGCAGGCAAAGTCAGTCCTCGCAACTAGATGCGTTTCGGAAAGACGAGGGCCCTATGTAAGCATCAGGCAGATTCCATGCCAGTTCAGGTGCTGCTGTGCCAGGCAAATGAACCCCACCCAAGTGCCGCTAGTGTGGACAACCACGTAAGGGACACCCCAAGGTGTGCACACAGCCAGACCAAGATGTGTAGGGAACAATTCAGATCACCATGATATATACATTTATGTGATCAGTGACGCTGCACTATGGATGGCATTACCCGTTTTAATATGGGACATTATCTGTGATAAAAGACACTCTTATATGTGACGAGAGACTGTTGATTCCAAAGAGCAGGTTCAAGTTGGACAGTTGGACCATCCACCACCGCCAGCTTATGTTGAATAAAATATTTTTTTGTTGTTTGTCTCATTGATTGTTTTCTTGATTCTTTAGCCAATAAATCATTTTCCAACTAGGATGCATTACATATATATGTATATATATATATATATATATATATATATATATATATATATATATATATATATATATATATATATATATATATATATATATATATATGTAACGACTACATTTTCAGAACCAGTAGCACTAGACTGTGAATTATAAATGACTTGCAAGATTCATTTCTAGATATGTGACAGACTTGTAATGAACAATCAACATTATTCCAGAGAAGTTATTTCATGCAAATAAAGTAAGGGGAGGGATATATAGATTTCCATATGGCAGACCAAGCTCTGGTTTTTATCCACTACACATAATTACTGTATGTAGCATACACAGAACTTCATCCGTGGCAGGCAATGCATCAGCCGTAGTCCAGTCAAATCTATTTTTTTTCAAAAGCTTCAGTTGGTCTTGTAATGCTACAGTTGAAATAATATGGCCTGAGAAAATAAGGACCTTGCTGCACAATTTGAAAAAAATACAATATAAACTACATCCATATTTATATTTACAAATTTTATTTACATGAAAACTATATGTACATGTTCTTATCACTTTGTCGTAAGAAAAGTCCATTGTATTCTAATCCAACTTGACATGAAAACATTTCTTGTCCATGTTCTTATCGCTTTGTCATGAGAAAAGTTCACTGTATTCTAATCCAACTTGGTACAAACAGCCCTGCAGAACTCTTCCATCTCAACCCTGTATGCCGACTCGTGGAACTCCCCTTGACCTGTAAAGGCAGCATAGAATGCAGAAATGCCAGGATCTGGGCCGGGCTGGTGTACTGACTTGGGGACCAACTTCCTTTTCCTGCAAAAACAAAACACGACAACATGACTGGTTAATTAAACTGCCCCCTCCCCCATTTTGTTTATTGAATGTAAAAATGCTAAGTTGCATTATTGAATTACTGCATTACATTTTTGAACAACACATAAGAATATTACGACAAGCAGAGACATGTTCTAGAAGCTCCCTGCTACAAGACAAATTTGGGTAACATTCTGAACTATCAACTTGGTGAAAAGATCGAAAGTTGTATAAATGCTGCAGGAAATCATATCTTTCGGACAACTGCTCCAGATAATCAGAAAATAATTCAAGTGTTGTTATATGGGACTTACTCTCAAACTCCTAGCCCATGAGCAGTAGTGAATAAATCTCATTTTCCTCTGCGCCATGTTTCTCTTCAGCTGGAGAGCTGTAACGCCGAGTTTCAAACTCGTCCCAAATCCATGGCCGTCATATCCACAAAAGAAAATTAATAAAAGTATCAGTCCAGGTAACAATATGGGCCAAACTGACTGTATAACATTGAGTTATACATGTGTTGTAAAAAAAAAAATTCCCTTCGTCATGGGACTCATGGTACTCTCCCGATATGAAGGGGGGGGGGGTGGAGGGTGTGTACGTGTTCAAAATGATAAGCAAACTGCTGGACATATTTTACCCGAATGTGATGGGGTTTTATGCAATTTTCGGAATATCATTTTCCTTGTATTTAGCTGGAAGGGAACTCCTGTATTTATTTGGAAGGGAACATTTGAAAGTTACTACTCAAACTCCAAGATTTACTCCTATCTGTGCTGATACATGCAAATACTGAAAATCAGAATTAGGTCCTACAGCATTGTCTAGCTCCGCCTACTTGTTGGATATTGAAATGTTGTATATTTGCTCCCATGTGCATCCATGGAAAAAGTGGGAGAGAAAGTCGGCATGATCCACAACCTTTTGAAAATGTCCATATTCATTATTTGCGAGAGCCAAACAATAGCTGTCAACTGAAAGTAGACTGTGATGAAATAAAAATCTTCTGCATATAAACTTACATATGTACGTTGACATGGTTGATGTATTAGTTTCAATGGGCAATTACAAGACCGGAAACGTTTATGGTAATATAATAGAACAAGGCCTACAGAAATATTACTTTTCATTCTCTGTCATACTATCGACGATCCATGGTCATATCAATGCTACGCAAAGAACAAACAAATAAATAACAAACAACATATACTTACCCCAGTTGCGTAATCTCATCTGTAAATGCCATCTCTCCCACTGCAACTAACTCGGCGCCTTGACGTTTACGTAACTGGGCTTTAGTTTCTTTGTTCATTTAAAGCATTTTGATGAATTTGCTTTTTGGATTTTACACCTTCTGTGCTCTTGACTGTACTGTCACTGTGTGAACATGAATGGAGACTGATTGTAAGTTAGTCAGCTAGATCATATATGAGTGCCACATTGGCACCACCAAAGTTGAACCAGAGAACCACCGAACTCACAATGTTTCGTGTTCAAGTGAAATGCGATAATAAATAGGAAACCCATGATGAAATTCAACATAATGAAGGACACCAGTATAATTGTTAAATTTTGCTGAATACGGTAATGGTTTCCGGGTGTTGCGTATCAGTATTCGATCGCAAACCAAGATCAAAGGACTCCGAAGTCAGGATCGTTTATGTTCCGTTTGGAGAAATCACACATCCCGAAGTTCATATCACAAATAGGGACACCCCGAAAACATGAAAGTCATCCAGTTTTACATCTTTGAACAGCCGGTTTACATAACGTTAATCGGTTCTGTAGCCTGATCAGCTCCGTTTCACTTCAGCGTGCCGCCATTGTTCTGGGTGATGGTCGTGTGCCCCTTCCCGTTGCCAGGTATGTGGACGATCGCGGATTCCTGCAAAAACACCGTTGCAAATTACCATATCCAAACAAACAGAAACCAGCACATGTACTAGACAGCTAAACTTCCAAAAGTTTATACGCAATTTTCTCATATAAATATTTAATTTTTTAATCTGATTTTTGGTGACAATATATTTCAAGTATCGTGCTTTCAGGAAATAATAATAAAAACCCATTTTGTGATACGGGAAAGTTAGGACCCTATGCCACAACGATGCCGCTACCTTAAGCATTCTGCAATTGTAGTAGAGTGTTTTATATATCTTGATGATATAATTGACTTTTGACCAACTGTGAGAGTTTGTCTTGGAAGACTACATCATACTCTACAGCAGTTAAGGGAAGCTGGGCTAAAATTGAAAAGTAAGAAATGTTCTTTCTTGCAGCAGGAGGTTGTGTTCATCAAAATATAATCATTGTGGAAGGGGTAAAAACTGACCCATTTAGAATCTGCTGTGCAGGATTGGCAAAGACCTACATCCAAGAAACAAGTGTGTAGTTTCCTTGGACTTTGTTTGTATATCCAGCCTTTTGTCAATGATTTTACTGAGATCCTGAGACCACTCCATCAGCTCAGAAAAAAAATGCCCATTTTAAATGGTTGGATGATCATGAAATGGGCTTCACTATTCTCAAAGAAGCTTTGACATCATTACCTGTTTTATCGTATCCAAGACCAGAGGGGCAATATATATTCTTGATACAGATTCTATTGATTCAGCTCTTGGATCTGTTCTGTCACAGATCCAGGAAGGAAAGGAGAGAGTCATAGCTTATATGAGCAAGGCTGTCACTAAAGAGGAAAGAATTCATTGTAATTACTAGGAAAGTACTCTTAGTGGTAGTTATGACAGTAAATGACTTCAGACAGTACATATATGGAGGACCTGTAATGGTTATCACTGGCAATTCAACAGTGAGTTGGATCTATAGATTGAAAGATTCAGAGGGGCAGATGGCTAGATGGTTGCAGATCCTTGGGCAATATGACCTCCAATTAATCCACAGAGCAGAGAGAAACATGGGAATGCAGATGCTCAGTCCAGAATCCCATGTAAACAATGTGGGAGGCAGGAAGAAGTGAAACATTATACTTCACAGCACACATCAATCTATGTGTCATTACAAAGCAGAACTTGCCAGGTCAGATGGATGATCTCAAGGAAAATCAGGGATGTCTCCCTGGCTGGTTGCCAGAGGAAATACAGGTGATGTGGATCGCAGTTAGTGAGAGGGACCAACAAGCCAAGAGGGAGATGGCTACTTTGCAGAAGCATTCCTTCTAGAAGAATTGAGGGCAAAGCGTCATGTAAAGAAGACCAAGAAACATAGGTCAAAGGTCATGTTCATCAACTCTGAAGATGATAGCAGTGCAAAGTCAGGGGAGACAGCATCTGAGCAAGAGGCAGCTGAACTGCAGAAAAGCATTAGCATATGCTTAGACAGGATGGACAAGGAAAAGGAAGACTCCTTCAAGAAGGACCATTGCGGCAAAGGAGGTTTCATCTGAAAGCACAACTGATAAAACCAAAGAGAAAAAAGCTTCTTCTGGCAAAGCTCTGCAGGTATCCCCTGTCATGAAGGAGCCCAAGATGAAAGAAAGGACTAGTAACTCAAAGAAGGAAAAGAAAGTTTCCCCAGCAAAGACTTCAGAGGTGACCATGGCTGTGAAGGAGCCCAAAAAGGAGGAAAAGGAAGCTCCCTTGACTAGAACTCCATAGGTGCCCTGGACAACCAGGGAGCATGATCAGAAGGAAAGCCAAAGGAAAGAGTAGGAAAAGGATGCTCTTTCAGCTATGACTCCAATAGTACTTGATGCTGTGGTGGAGCCTGACCAGGAGGAAAGCCATCAGAAACAAAGAGGAAAGAAAGCCCTCTGATTTAAGACTCCAGAGATATCTAGTGCTTCAAAGAAATCAGCCAGAAAGAAAGCCTTGTGAAGGGGACAGGAAAGAAAGCCCCTTCAGGTCCAGAGGAGGCCTGTGCTGCAAGACTCCACAGATGTTTAGTGCTTCAAAGAAATCAGCCAGAAAGAAAGCCTTGTGAAGGGGACAGGAAAGTAAGCCCCTTCAGCTCCAGAGAAAGCCTGTGCTGTGAGTCACCCTGACCAGGAGGGAAACCTTGGAAAAGAGACAGAAAGGAGGGCCTCCTCAGCATCAGAGGAACAGAGTACTGTGAATGAGCCTGACCAAAAGGAAAGTGCAGATAAAAAGGACACATAGAAAGACAAAGGAAAAGGAGCTGGCTCAGCCAAGGTCACTACACTCTCAGCAGTACAGAATATTCTTTCAGCAAGCTGAAGGCTTCTACGGCCTCTAGATGGGACAAGAGTAATGCCATAAACCAAGAGGATAATGGTGCCACTTATGAGCTCAATGTCATAGTGAGTGATGATGACTTGGATAAAGATTTGTTGGACTGCCCAAAGTGGGCGGGGAAGACTGTGGTGTATGTCAAGGATGAAAAGCAGCAGTGAAAATAGGTCCATTGGGTGAGAGAAAGAGGAAAGGATTCATTTCAGGGCACAGTGCCTTAAGGAGAATGGAAGGTTGGAAGATATCCAGCACAAGGGTGGCCCAGAATAGATCCTTGTTTGGAAGATCCAAGACACAAAGGAGTATTACTGGATCAAGACCAGGGTTGAAGTTCATCAGGACTTCACTTGCACATTCTGGTGAGGCAGCAGGGACTCCTTAGGGGAAGCAGAGGTAGGATACCAGCACAACTTTGATGGGAGTGGCTGACACTTCAAACCTTTGAGGCAGAGAGATCATCACTGGCAGCTGCCTTTCAGGTCCATTCTAGTACTGCAGTTAAAGTAAGGATCCAGACAGAAAAGGTAAAAGGAGGGAATAGTGGAAGAGCTTTTGGAAGGGCACCTCCTTGAGTACAATGTCATCTCTGATGACACCTGTGCCATCATCACCACAGGGTCTCTTTCCCACCACCAAGAAAGTACCATCCCCAAAGCTGCTGTGGCACCAACACTAGTGCCAGAGGGACTACCATATGATGTCCCTGAACTGTCTGAGATCACTGGGCCCATGGGTGTGATGAATACATGTAGGGTCTTCCAAATCACGAGGAAGGCAACAAACCTGGGGGAAGATGTTGAACAAAAAAAAGGAGGAGACAGCCAGTGGTGAAGGTTCAGGAAGGCTCACACCAGACCTTGAAGACCCAACAAACTCGCCGTGCCAGTCAGCCCAGAGAATTCTGCATGAGCAAGCTTGGCCAGAGGTGCTGCCTTGCAGACGTGACTGGAGGAAAGCACAGGCAATTGCACTTCCAAAGGTGGATCTGATATGGCCACCTCTCAACTGGAGACAGATTTCCCCAGATAATTTACTGTGGGTGTGGAAAGTGGCCCCTGCCATGTGTTTGAGGGCCTTGCTTCCAGATGGACACTTCCCAAACTGACCAGCAACACAGTCTGGATCACTACAATTTCTTGGCTCTCTCTGGCACTTACGATAGGGTGGCAACAAGTGCAGCTGAGGAGGTTGGAGCAGAGGCTTGAAAGCACAACCATCTGTCCACCTTACAAGACCCAGATGCCCTTCCAAAACATTCTACAAATCTTCTGCTGATGGAGGGATGGAGCAGCATGGACCAAACTGAGTGCTGGTATGATATACATTCACAGCTGGCCCAACACCTTGAAATGGTGGCTCTGTATCTAGAGAAGGTGAGCCTCAAGAAAGAAGATGACCAGGCCATGGACTGGAAAGTAGTTGTCAAGATCAACGAGGAGTCAATTGATTCCAGGAACTGGCACCAACTTTTCAATTTGTACAAGTTGTCATAACTGTTAATGAGACCAGCATCATTGCAAGCCCTGGTTTCTACTGGTTGTGCAATTGTAAACCTGTTCAAACACATGAGCAGTCAATACTGGTGAGTGTTGGTTTGCCATGTACTGTAGTGCCATTGTGTGGAAGGTATTCAGCCCTTGCATCAGTAATGCTTTAGGTGTTGCATGTCAGATATACTGCAATTGGATGTAATAGACTTTTCAGTCAGTCCTGGCATCAGTAATACTTCAGAGGCTAGGTGAGATGTGTACCACAGTACCATTATATGTAATAACATTTTCGGTCATTCCTTGCATTAATAATGTATCAAATGTTGTATGAGGAATATATTTCAGTACTATGTATGTAATATGATTTTCAGTGCGTCCTGGCATCAATAATGCTTCAGATGCTGAATCAGGTATATACTGCAGTACTATTGTATGTAATAGAATTTCCAGTCAGTCCAGGCATTAGTAATGTTTCAGATGCTGCATGGTGTATATACTGCAGTACTATTGTAGAATTTCCAGTCAGTCCTGGCATCAGTAATGCTTCAGATGTTGGATGAGGCACATGCTGCAGTACTGTTGTAGAATTTCCAGTCAGTCCTGGCATCAGTAATGCTTCAGATGCTGGATGAAGTATATCCTGCAGAAACATTTTGTGTAATTGCATGATGTCAGTCTGGACATCGGTGAGGTATTAGATGCCAATTGAGATATATCCTATGGTACTATTTCCTGTCATTGAATTGGGCCAGTCCTGGCAGTAGAAATGCATCAGATGCTGGTTTGATGCATCTACCAGTCTTGGAATAACAGTGTCAAACAGGAAGACAAAAAGTTGTAAAATGAACCCTTGTGCAATTGTTATACTTAAAGAAAAAAAAAAACAGAAAGAAAAGATTCTTATGCAAGCACACTATTGTGTAGTTAATACCCGATAGCAGTGAATCAAATCTTTGTAAATGTGCATTCATATTCAAATATAATCAATACTTCGAAAAATTACATTGAAAAAGTTGTAAACACATGTGTGCTTGTTCTACATGGGAAGAAAAGTTAAACTTATCCTGTGTTTCATCGCAAGTATGCTTGGGCCGACAAATGGAACCATTGTACAGAATAATTCCAGTGTACCACATTAACAAATGCGTGCTTCATTCCATGGGAAAGGAAGAATTGTAAGTCAGAGATATGTTTAAATGTAAGTAATACTTGAGCAAATTAAAGGGAATGTTGCAAGATGGAAATGAGTGCTTGATTTCAAATATACAGCAAAATCTAATATGTTGGACTTTTGTCTGGATGTAAGTGATATTCAGACAAACTATGTGGGACAGAAATAATAAAATGTGTGTTTGTGTAAGCACACCAACCATTGAGTCAGTATGTGATGGTTGTGAGTTCAAGCTTTGTTCAAATGGAGTATTTGAATTATTGGTAAAGCGAGATGAATCTTCATGAATCTACATTGGATTGGTAAATTGTGTACAACTTAATGGTGATGGGGATGTTGTAACCTTTTAAATTTGTGCCTTTGCTCTGCACCCCTTTTTGTTCAACCCACCTGAAAGCAAGGTCTGACAAGTCTTTGTTAGAGAAGGTTACTAAGGCATTAATTGTATAAAAGGGACATAAAAAGTTGTCCAGATGGAAGAACTTGGAGTATTCACCAATTGTGTGAAGTTTTGTATTGAAACATAAAATAGGTTTTAAGGTTTCTGGGTTCTAAGCTGTATGGTGGAAATGCTCGAAACACACTGGACGAAGTTCTGGTCTGGCGTAAGGCTATACAAGGCCGCACCCAATGTAATGTCGGCATTTATACTCAGGTGGGTCAACTGAAAGGTACTTGAGCTAGCCCCCTGGAGCCCTCCCTCCAACCTTCTGACTTCTTTTGTCTCTTCACTTATGCTTTTGAGAACGTTTTGTGACAGTGGAACAGTTTCTACATAAGATTAATTTAATACATCTACATGCAAAAAAGTAACATTGGAAACAATTCTGATCATGGAATGTTTGAGTCTTCACCATGGCTATGCATGCAATGGAACACTAATCATTTTGGGGTATTGACATGGCCATAAGCATTGGCCTATGTCCTGTAACTGCATTAGATTAGTGGGAGGTAAACTTGACTTGGCACCCATCATTTGGTATACCATTGCTTCCGACAATAGAGAATAGATGTAGTTATTCATCTTGAATCCTTTACTGTCTCAGTCATATCTAAATAAACTCAACCAAAAAAATAAGTCTCCGTTTTTATAATTTGATATATGTTTCATAGTTGGTTAGTTTTCTGACAAGTATTTACATGTATGTGTAGAATAATCCCTAAGTTGCAACATGTGTCGAGACCAGCAAATTGAAAGTGCATGCTTGACTACATATGTGCTAAATGTGAGACAAAGTCAGAAACCACACTTTGCAAAAAGGCTATTTTGAATGGGGTGGTTTCAGTGAGGTATCATGTCCTTGTCTGGGCACTCTGGGTCATTGTTTTAGTGAACTTTACCTGTATAATATGGACAGAAACTGGGCTAAGCATGGGTATAAAAGCATGGGGACCCAGGTTCGGGTATGAATTTGTCCATCTGTGGTCAAGACATGATGCCAGGGTTATCTGAAGTGGACAGGGCTAGAGCCATAGGAAGACAGACCTTGTCCTGAATGGTACCATGACTGCCAGACGCTATATCACAGAGATCCTGCAACTGCATGTCGTGCCATATGCTTGTGCCATTGGCAAAAATTTTATTCTCACGCAGGACAATGCAAGGCCTCATGTTGCGGCTGACGTTAGTGAATTCTTGGCCAGGGAAGGTCTGGAGGCGATGGATTGGCCAGCTTGCTCCCCTGACCTTAATCCTATTGAACACCTATGGAGCCACCTCAAGCGAAATGTATACCAGAGGATGGATCCCGAGTCAAACTTTGAAGACCTAAGACGCTATCTTTTGGAGGAGTGGGACAATATGCCTAAGAGACTGATCAGAAAATTGATCCACAGAATGAGAAAGCGCTGCCAGCAGTATGTCAACAATCATGGTGGATACACATCCTGTTGACCGAAAGTCAACCATATACAGTCATCAAGTCATCAGACATTCTACTGACCAGTTTAATTCTTTCCTTCCTGTAAAAATGTGACATTTTAAAACTTAAGCACAGTCTTGTGATACCCACTACAGTGCCCTATTCAGTTCACATTGAATGCTATTGCCATATGGACAATCTTGCGCACCTGTGATACAGACTTTGTTTTCAAGTGTTGTGCAGTGAAGTGTAGATTCATTTGTTCTGCACTTGTGTCTGAAACCAAATGTAAGGTGTATACCAGATATAAAAAATATGAGATATTACAAAAATATGTGTTTATTTGTTTTTTATGTGGACTTTTCTAAGCGGAGACTTACTTTTTTGGTTGAGTTTAGTTAAGTAAAGATGAGTAATGCAGTCAGCAAACATTGAAATGACAACCAGTAACGACCAGAGTAGTTTTGATCTCATTTATTCAGAGAAGTAAATTGGTAAAAGTTCAACTTGTTTCCACACCACCTACTGGCATTCCCTTAAACATAAACTGTATGAAACTGACATGAAATTATACATAGGTAAATGACTGTGAAATGAAGTAATTGATAAAAACGAAGTGAATAAATTCTCGACTGACTGTGTTAGTGGCGTCCCCGGCATATGTTTAGTCTGAAATAGTGTTTTAGCAAATGCTTGTTTGGAGTAATGGTTACATTATCTACAATTAAAGCCCAACATGGACCAAATTAGATGAAAATTGACTAAGTTATGGCTAGATGAAAATTTCAAATGGCCAAATAACTTTGAACTTTGGCTTTTAGAGGTCACGTGTAAATGATAAAAATGTGCAGTGTTACAATACCTGTAAGTAGAGTCAAACATGATTAAAATGGGATGAAAATTTAACAAAATTATGGCTAGACAAACCTTTGAAAGTCCGAATGACATTGACCTTTGACCTTTAGAGATCACATGTTAACCACAAACCTATGCAGGGTTGTAATACCCACAAGTTGGGTTCAACATGAACAAAATTGGATGAAAATTGACCAAGTTATGGCTAGATGCAACTTTCAAATGTCCAAATGACCTTGACCTTTGACCTTTAGAAGTCACCAGAAATTTAAAAAATATACAATTTTAAAGTATCTACCACTAAGCCGAACAGGAAACAAATCAGATGAAAATTGACCAATTTATGGCTAGATGAAACTTTCCAAGGTCCAATTAGCTTGACCTTTGACATTAAGAGGTTACATGTTAATTACCAAAATATGCAGTGTTGCAGTATCAATAATTTGAGTACAACATTGACCAAATTATGGCTGGATGAAAATTTCCAAGTTCCAAACGACCTTGACTTTTGACCTCAGAGGTCGCATGTAAATTATATAAATGTGGAGTGTAACAAAGATATAAATTGAAGTTGGATTGGTTACCTGCACATATAATAGTTTTGGAGATATTAAAGATTTATGCCCTTAATTTGCATAATCTTTAACATGTTTTGTCTTATATATTTAAAGGCACAAATTCATATATAGACCTACAATCATGCCAAGTTTGAAGTTTCCGAGCGTAGTAGTGTTCGTTAAATTTGGGGAACAAAATTTGGTAGTAAAGAAAAAAGAAAGAATGAAACAAGGAAGGAAAGAAATAGAAAAGAAGATTTGTCTCAAAGCATATCTGTCTGTGTGCCTTCAAATTTTAAATATGGCTGGATGAAAATATCAAAGGGCCAAGTCACCTTGACCTTAGGTCTTTAGATGTCACATATACGTTACAAAAATGTGCAGTGTTGCAATATTTACAATTTGAGCCGGACATGACTGAAATTGAATGACAATTGACCAAGTTATGGCTTAATGAAAATTTCAAAGGGCTAAATCACCTTGAAAATTTACCTTTGATGGTCACATATAAACTACAAAAATGTGCAGTGTTGCAATACCTACAATTAAAATTGAACTGATTAAAATTGGATAAAAATTGATCATGTTTTGGCTAGATGAAACTTTCAAAGGTCCAAATGACCTTGACCTTTGACCTTAAGGGGTCACCTGTAAATTACAAAATTGTGCAGTGTTACAACGTTTACAATTAGAGCCTGACATGAACTAAACCAGGTGGAAATTGATCAAGTTATGGCTAGATGAAACATTCAAAGGTCCAAATGACCTTGACCTTTGACCTTTAGAGTTTACATGTAAATGACAAGAATGTGCAGTGTTGCAATGCCTACAAGTTGAGCCTGACATGACTGAAGATGGATGAAAATGGACCAAGTTATGGACAGATAAAACTTTCAAAGGTCCAAATGAATTGACCTTTGACCTATAGAGGTAACACATAAATTACAAAAATGTGCAGTGTTGCAATATTTACAATATGAGCCCAGCATGACTGTAATTGGATGAAAATTGACCAAGTTATGGCCAGATGAAAATTTCAAAGGCCCAAATGACCTTCACCATTAAACTAGAGATCAAATGTAAATTAGAAAAAGTGTGCAGTGTTGCAAAACCTACAATATGAGTTTATCATGATTAAAATTGGATAAAAATTGACCAAGTTATGGCTAGATGAAACTTTCAAAGGTCCAAATGACCTTGATCTTTGACCTTTAGAGGTGTAATCTAAATTACAAAAATGTGCAGTATAAAAAACCTATGAATTGAAGTGGATTGGTTACCTTTACCTATAATAGCTTCTCAGATATTCAAGATTTAAAATTTCATATGCCCCTAATTTGCAAAATCTTCAACATATGTTCTCCTGTATATTAAAAGGCACAAATTCATGTATAAATGTATAGTGGTGCCAAGTTTGAACTTTCTGTCTCAGTGTAATAATGTTCCAGAAAGCTGGCGAACAAAATTTGGTGGTAAAGAGGAAAGAAAGAACTCTCCGAAAAACATGATGTCTGTGTTGGCACACAGCCATTAAAAAAAAGAACTGCACGAAAAACAGAATGTCTGTGTGGGCATACAGACATAACTAGAAAAGAAAATTTGCTTCAAAGCAAATCTGTCTGTGTGCCTTCAAAAGTTGTAAATATTAAATGCTACAACTTTTGTCCTCTGCTACTTCATATTCCATTAAGCTTACGGCTGGATGAAATTTTCAAAGTCAAAATGACCTTGACCTTTGACCTTTTGACCTTACAGGTCACTTGTAAATTTCCAAAGTGCATAATGTTATAATATCCACAATTTAATCCCAACATGAACCAAATCAGATGAAAAATGACCAAGTTTTGGCAAGATGAAACTTTCAAAGGGCAAAATGACCTTGAGCTTTCCCCTTAGAGGTTACATGTTCTTAAATGTGCAGTGTTGCAATACCTACAATCTGAGTCCAACATGATTAGAATTAGATGGAAATTGGCCGAGTTATGGCTGGATGAAGTTTTCAAAGGTCCAAATGATGTTGACCTTTGACCTTTAGAGGTCACCTGTAAGCTTCAAAAATGTGCAGTGTTACAATAGCCACAATTTGAGCCCAACATGTGCAAAATTGGATGAAAATTGACCAAGTTATGTCTAGAAGATAGCCATCATCGAAAGTGGCCTTTGACCTTGAAATGACATTTGACCTTGAGATGACCTCTACCTGAAGTGAACCTTGACCGTTCAGATGACGTTTTGACCTAAAATTGACCTTTGACCTTGACATGATCTTGACATGTGAGACGACTTTTGCCTTGCTTTGATCGAACTCTTATACACTTGGGATCACATATACTATAGTAAATAAGATATTGAAGATTCAAAACTTTGATTAACCCTCATTTGCATAATTTTGAAATGCATGACTTCTCATTATAGAAAGGCAAGGCTTATCTATAGAAGTATAATTATGCCAAGTTTGGAGTTTCCACGTATAACACGTTTCAAATGAAATGTCGTACAAATTTGCCTGTAAAGAAGGAAAGAATGAATGAAAGAAAGAAAAAGAAAGAATTCATAGAAAAACAATATGTCTGTGTTGGCACATATACATAATAAGTTCTTCGAAGTCACAAGGGAGGCGCAACAGGAACAAGCGAAATAGCTTCTATGCACGACTGATCATATCAAACCGCGTGCACATTTGCCGGGAAAACGCAGATATCCAGCAAGCCTGTTGCACCAATGCGTCAAGACGTTTCGGGGTCAACTTTATTGTGAGAGCTGAATCGTGAGCATTTCCGAAAAACTGTGTCAGTACCACCGATTTTCCTGCTATCATCAGTAGAACATGCACCTCAATGAGAGAGATGGGATTGGGTGGGTGCGTTCGGGAAAGCTTCATTTTATACCGAGAAAAAAAATTATCGCCCAGCCGTATATTAAGTGTCCGCATGTCTGCATGTGCGCAACATGACAATGGCCTTGAAGAAGCATGTGATTTGAAAAATTCAGAGATACAAGTGAAATTAATTAATGTACTAGTCACAGGGGTGGCTATATGGTGACAAAAAAATGTGATTGGTGCAATATGTGGAGGAGATGTACGGTGGCTGTGACACCCCTCATCTAGTTCATTGGTACATCAGCACCGTACCTTTCTGTGCACGTTCTATTTTGGTTCGAAAACTTTCTGCAGACTGGATAGTAACTTGATATTTGTTTGCCGCTTGCGGCACTCCCACAGAGCAGTGCGATTTTATGGTGCACTGGGTTTGTTATAGTGTATATATATAGAAAAAAAAAGAAGAAAAAAAAATGAAAGTTTTAATTAGCACATTGAAAAAACCTGGTAAATACATGATTCCCAATATTTTGGCCCGGGAACAAAAGAACATGAAATACATATTGATACATGAACTTCACTTGGCGATGATAACCCGATAATTTTACAAATTCATATTCAATTTGGGTTGGGGTGAAAGTTGGAAAAGGCAGCTCTTTTTTGGTTTAGATTTTAATGCTCAATTCACAGAGTTTGAGTGACAAGGCAACAGGATAATGCCCTCACACTGACACGACATCATTACAAATAGGATGGTGTGCATGGGGTTATATTGGGACCTGGTCATATTGACTTCTTTGAATTTCTAAAGTAACACTTGATTTGCCGAGAAACAGGAAATGAACATCATGGGAGCCTACCAGTGGAATTAAATAACTGTTGTTGTTGTTGTTGTTGTTGTTGTTTTCTTTGGTGAAATTGGAATTGTCAATTTTCATTTCCTGGAAACTGAGAGCTGCACCTCCATGCAACGCCCTATGTATGCTGAAAAACATGTGGCCCAGAACACTTAGCATCCATACCTTTCTCGAATCTGAATTAGGCCGTCTGAAGTCCGCGTCGCCAAATTGCCAAACATTATCTGAGCGCTTTTCCACATTACATCGGGCGGCAGCCTCCTGGTCAATAGCAACGAATCTTGTGTTGTTGTGCATTTCATCTAACACCGACTCTGTGGTCATCTCATTTGGAAATTTACAAATATGAGTAAACACTTTAATAAGTTGGTTGGAGGTCTTACCGACATGACCGGTAAGGTGGGCAAATTCGTTACTGATATTGGTAAAAAGTCAGCCACGGTAAATGCTGACTTCACCATTCACATTATCACGGGCAGCAAACTTGGAGCCGGGGTTTACACAGACGTGAAATGTATCCTTATCAATAGCAAGGGAACCCAGTCTCGAGAGCTGACGATGAATGTCAAATGCAGCAACGAACTCCGAAGTGGCAACAAGGCCAGCTTCCACTACAATAACATTTCCGAATTTGGTCCCATAGTAGAATTAAAAGTCTGGCGTGAAAGTTCTGCCACCGACTTGGTCAGCAACTTATACATCCAGTGCATCGTCGTGGAATGGCCCAGAGCACCTGAAGGAGAGAGATCCGAATTCATTTTCCCCATCAATAGGTGGATATGTGCCGATCAGCACATATATGTTTCAGAGTACGACTTCTGCCTTCCTCAGTTTGACGCCCGCCCAGATGAAAGGGCGCAAGAGCTGGAGAAGAGACGCGGTGTGTATGAATTCACACGGTTTCAACACAAAGACTTCAAATGCGACGCCATATCACCGATGGTAAGTATTGGCTTCATTATTACGCAATTAAGACAGGATGCGCAAGGTGAATTCGTGATACGAACATGTGCGAGTCTTATTGGCCCCCTACACAGATCAAGCCCCTTGTCTCCATTACCACACATGTGGAGTGGAAGAGACACAGAAATTGGTCTTTTCAGCAGGCGAATCGAACGTAGCGGGCCAAAAACTTGCTTCCAAGGCAGACTTTCCAAGGGGCGTTAGCCTGGCTTTGTCCCAGCCACTTCTTCAGGGGAGGAGGGGTCGGTGGGGATAAAGCGTACCGCCCAGAACGTCCGTTTAACAGGCAAGCCAAAAACGAGTTCGTTTAAACATGACAGAACTCTCTTCTGATAATTAAAAAGCGTCTCTCTGTAAAAAAATACAGTTTTCATAGTATCATTGGATGTTCAGATGTGAAATTTTGGGACTTGTTTAGCCAGAAGAGTCAAGACACAATTCACTATTTAAAATAGCAACCAATCACCAAAGCAAACTGTAGTTTAACCCGGAGTTTAATTCTTCCGTAGAGATGTATCTCCAAAATGTGGAATCTAGGAATACAAATTTGACAAACACGTTAACATTTATCACTGAACTCTTAGTATTCATGCAGTGGTGCGGAAGTTCGCACTTGACAATTTTCATTTGTTCCAACGTAGAAAGACCACAGATTTGTTGCAAAATTACCATGTGAACAGTCTCAAAATTATCTATAATTATGTGCGACATATCATGAATTTAATTGAGGGCTTTTAATATTCACCCTTGTTTTGAGCATAATTTTACACTGTGACAACCTATTTGTTGAATTGTATGATATTATGTTTTCTCGTTACCATTTCATGAAGTCATTTCGTATCAGGTCTATCAAAAATTTACACTTAATATCTTTTTATCGCATTGGGTACCATACTACATTGAAAAAATACTTTCGATAATTGTATCCCGTGTTAATGTAATTCAAGTTCTATACCGCGAAAGACAAACTATCAAATATCCAGCCTTGTTAAGGGAATCCAATTGTCGAGGTTTAGTAGAAGCAACATTGGCTGAGAGTAAAATTTCAAAAATATAGATAATGATGGCAAAATGAAATTCATTTTAGTTTGGTTTATACATATTTTATTTTCAATAGCAATTGGGAAGTACGCGAAGCCCATATTAACCCCTCTAGCAAAAAATGAAAAAATGTACAATGAGAAAAGAAAGTACACGCACCACAGGACAAGACTTGACATGGATGAACAAATGGGAATAAGGGAGACAACACATGGACTCAACAGATAGCTATAGTAAGCATAGTGTGGTTCCCGTTGCTAGCATGGCAAGTTGATATATAATACCTGCTGAGTTAAACGATTCGTATCTTGTG
This sequence comes from Hermodice carunculata, assembly GCA_964020975.1. NCBI lineage: Eukaryota > Metazoa > Annelida > Polychaeta > Eunicida > Amphinomidae > Hermodice > Hermodice carunculata. The sequence goes on from OZ026625.1 coordinate 22,295,056, forward strand.
TAAACTTTATAACAGCTTCATACATTTCGATATTCAGTTTTGTCCCATAAGGTCCAAATTTTACTCTCGACCAATCTTGCTTCTGCTAAACCTCGAAAACTGGATTCACTTAACAAGGCTGGATGCTTTATCCACAAACTCTGTTCCAAATTATGCACAGAAAAGAACACAAGCTACTTCATTAGTGGGCACACACCTAGATTTATTTCAAATACTTGCTGCTGACTAGAAATTCTGTACTTTTGTTTTGTGCAGTCAATTATCACACACAAATAAGAAAAGGAATGTGTGGCAAACACAACAATTCTTTGTCGGGCTCATTTGATTGGGTATCAATTGTAGAAGTCTTCCCGCCGTAAAAGGATAACTTTTTTTTTTTTTGATAAGAAACAACAATAGAACACACACACCATACACATGCACATAATACTGAGAAAATTAAACTGTTAAACACAAAACAGCAAAACGTGATGGTTTGGTTTTCATGAGTCACAGTATTCGACTTCATTTTTTGTATTGCCATCTGAAAGCTTAGACGTTTTCCTTTTATTTCAGCTGAAGGAATTGCCAGTCGTGGAACTACCACCCCCTGATTATGACGTAAGTTGTAGTTTGGCGTTTACGACATGAAGTCAGAGCTTGACATTAAGGCCTGTTCATCTGTTCAGGGCAGGCAAGCAAATCAACATGCTCTAGTCTGACAGCCTAATTGTAATCCATACCTGACGTACCGGCAGGTACTCTTTTTAAAGTACAAATTTGGGGAAAAATGTCAATTTTCTTATCAAAGTGCTATGTGAGTATTGCTCCTTTGATCCTCGTAAATCAGGCAAAGATTCAATCATTAATTTGACCGAGAAAGAAAAGTGGCATGTTTTGTGTGGTATTTAACTGAGCGACACAGTGTCACTCAATCATACACAACTATAAGAATATCTGGACAAGCGAAACTTGCCCTCTGCCTGCCCAGTGGGACAGGTGAGGAAAAATTTAATGTCTACTGGCATATCTACCTCTGGAAGTCGTTGTCAGTTTGTGAGTAAATGTGTATATGTATTAACATTTTCTTCACCGCCAGGGTCATATTAATTCAATTTGCACATCAAGATGTAAGTATATATTTATAACCTTACAATGTACTTATACCACTCGACTTCATTTTTAATCCTTTACCCCCTGATAGTTAAATCAATTTTTTTTTGTTGAAGCCATGAAGGGACTTCTTCATTTTATTTTGCAAATTTTGTACCAGGCATTATTCCTGAATTTGTTCCTTTTCCGCACTTTTTACAAGAGTAAAATTATTACCTATACTAGTGTATACTGAGAGCCCTTTACCCCCGTTTTCTTGCGATCATGTTGAAGGACTGAGTAAATCAAACTTGTCACTGGTGCTATCGGCGTTGAAAGCCAAACACAACCCACATAAAGCTGTTGACAAAGGAAGGGTACTCTCAGGAGCTTCCCTTCACACGTCCATTAAAAACTTTTGAAGGAAATGCAAAATTTGCTAAACAGGAAAAGACTGAAGACATTAAAAATAATTATACGGTATCGGTAAGTGTGACCGAGAGAGCTAATGTTCCCTTTTTCTACAATTATTTCTATCAAAAGACTTAGATCTCATTCAAATTACCAAGCGTAGAAAGTACCCCCCGCATTAAAGAAACATCTCTTTGTGTCTCAAACATTATTTTGAAAAAAAAAGCGAAGTCAGGAAATAGTTACGACTGCTTGAAGGTCGTGAATTGCGGTAAGGTGCACTGTATGCAGCATACCCGCTAACATTTTCTCTTCACGTAGGATTTGTACTATTTTCATTAATGAGCTTGAAATGAGAAAAGTGTGTTTCGAATGTGTGATATTTAAGATCTTGTAAATCGAATCTTATACCACTACGAACTTTTCTGTTGACAGCTTCAATTCAGAGATATTATGATTGAAACCTGTTCACCCACTTGTCGCTATGCGCTTTATCAGTGGTTCGCATCAGCTGATTGTTTAAGCAGTGATGGCATGTGTTGAAAAGGCCTGGCATGGTACTTTTTTTCTCGTATGTAATATATCTGATGATTCTATCTGATTTTGGTGAAAGTTTTCAAAATGAACTAACCACATATGAGTCAATTTTGACCGGGCTAACTGCATATAAATTGGCTGTAAAGTTATGCTGCTGCATTGATATTTTTCAAGTATTTCATTCAAATTATCACTTACAAATCACCTTATGAAAATGTCGAATTTCCTTGGTACTGTCTGAAATTACAGTGTTTGCACAAATATGGCTGCAACATGTACATGGTTATGGCATACTCTTATTGCCAACAACAGTAAACCTCCTGTCAGGCCACGTCATCAGGTGTAGTCGAGATATAGCGTGAACATGAGACCAACATTACAATATATTTATTGTCTTGGCTTTGAAACTGGTTTGTTGATTGTGTCTGTTCATATGAAATTATGGATATATTCATCGCAGTAAAATTGTTTCATTACTGCTGAGCAATTTATTTTTTTATGCATGCTTCGCTTTTTTTCAAACATGTTGTTACTCGTGTTGAATTTCAATTTGAAATTGTTTCAACATGTCTGTTCAGGCAATGTCAATAATATTGTATTATCTAGGTTGTGATTCAAATGTTTTCTTTCTATTTTGTATTTGATACTAAACTTTCGTTTGCAAAGTCATCTTGAAGAAATTACTGCCACACGTTTGTGTGTGCTGTTCGGTATTGTAGCAACATTAAGAGTAAAGTTATATACAATTGTCATATGGCTGGTAGGAATTAGCCAATCATAAGGCTCAAAAAGTGTTGATTATATCCCATAACCATTGATTATGAAAAAGAATGTATTATGAAACTTGATAATGCATCTTTTTGGGCTGACCTTCACCCTCAATAATCGCAAAAAGGGCCCGTTAAAAGAGTGAATTAAGTAAAACCTGTAACTCACTCTTTCCGAATTAACCCTTTCAATGTCTAACAATAAAATTTGAAATGATTTACCTGAATTTCCATGATAAAAACTTTCCATTCAAGTACCAGCACGCATTATATCATCAGCCACAAAACTTCTCCGGGTCAGTAGTCTTGATGCAGTAGCATTATATGAACACAAAGCAAACTTTGATTGTGAAATTGTAAAAACACTACAAATAAAAACCAACATACCTCCCAGTACTGCCGGTGCCGTCATTTCTTTGGAAAAATAATTGCTGAGTTGCAATATTATCAAGTTCAATTAGAGGCACGTCATCTTCCATTTTGTGGCAGCTAGCAGATTCACGAACTACCTGAACGCCTGAGCGAAATCACGAATGAAGTGACTCAGAAGTGAAATGACACTGTCACACGTGTGTGTAAGAATTTGATTACGTAAATGACAGATAATACGCTTTCAATCATGAAATCACTGATCAGATCTAAACACAAATGACCATTCCTACCAGCCAATGACAATTGTGTTATAACATGAAAGGAGACGATTATGGCTATTACAACTGTCTCGTGGCTTCGCCACTCGACAGTTATAAGCCATAATCGTCTCCTTTCATGTTATAACTCTCACTTATCTCTCTTTTAAAATTCAGGGTTGTTTAATTCATACAGACAAACGAGGGGTCGACCTTGAATCAATGCCAGGCCCACGCCTCCGACATGCTGCACAATGTTGTTGACGTGTCCTTCCATTTGGACTTCCCTGCTTGATGCACCATCTTTTGTTGGGGGAAACTATATGGCTTCACATGAGTAGTTTATATGACATGTCGTGTCCGCAGGAACTCTTTTGTGCAACGAAATGTCAATAACACACACATAGATGGGATAAGATTTAAAAACAATAGTATCCGCAACTGATTTTTTATGCATTGTTATTTTATGGGTGTGTCACAATCATCAAGAAATTTCACAATTATTACTGAAACATGATAGATAGCCCCACTCGACATGTTACAATATCAGGCTAGGGAAACTCTTATTAAACGTCAATGAACAAGTGCATTTAATCTATCCAATCAAACAGTCCAAGTTGGGCGAGTAACATCCGGAAGGCACCGTCACGCGGTTAAATCCAACGATATGAGCTCCAGCTCAAGTTGACGTACATAAGATGAACTTCTCTAAATTTTCAAATGGATAATATATTAATATTCTTTGTAAAATGACTTTTCATTCAAGTATCAGAATGCATATAGTCACACAGAATACAATGTTCCGGGTCAATATCCCGCCGAAGAAAGTTGTTTACTCAGTTTAAAATGTGACAGTGAAAGCATTTAAGCTGTGTAGCAGTGCCGCTGTATCTGTCTTTTCACGTACTGTTACCTCCGTTAGAAGTGTGTCGTCTTTCTTGTTGTGAAATGTCTAAATACTCCACCTTTTTGTTCAAGAGGGGTTAATATAGGTGTAAACTGGAGTCCCCCAAGGATCGATCCTCACATCTCTTCTTTTTCTGATATATATATATATATATATATATATATATATATATATATATATATATATATATATATATATATATATATATATATATGTATATATATATGTATATATATATATATGTATATATATATATATGACATTGTCGATCTTGTTCCTTATAACATTAAGCTGTTTGCTGATGATACAACGCTTTGTCTTACTATGGACAACCCTGGATCTGCTAGCCAAATTGGAAATTCTGATCGTCTAGCCATTGGTGGATGGCCAAAAGACTGGTCGATCACTTTGAATCCCCCCCCCCCCATAAAACCCCAGATAGTATGTTAATTTCACGCAAAACGGTCCATTTAGACTGAAATTTCAGGGACATACATTACAAGAATTTAACAGCTACAGACATAAAGGTTTGACCATTCGCAACGATCGAGATGGTTAGATTAAATTACAAGTATAGTTCTTAAAACTGCGAAACTGCTGAATATAATGAAAAAAAAAATACAATACCTCCTTGACCGCCAAACTCTGCAAACTATATGCTTCTCTTTTATCGAACCTATGGTGGGATTTGGTAGTACTGTTTGGGATGTCCTCACATCAACTGATGCAGACTTAACTTGAATGAGTTCAGCTGCATGCTGCCAGAATAGTTCCAGGCGGGATACATGATACAGAAAATGCCAAATTATACAAGGAATTAGAATGGCAGTCTTTAGCCAGTCGTCAAGAATACGCTAAGTTATGATAAATGTACAAAATAGTTAATAAACTAGTTCCAAATTATTTTCGGTTTATTATTCCACGTACTTTCAACCCAGATATTTCAGATTATATTACTCGTCAGAGATTGATTTGCCTCATTTTCGCACCCGAAGATTTATTAATATTTTATTTTACCCTTTACAGTGCGTCTTTGGAACGAACTGCCCTTGGCTATTCACAATTCAATCTCTTTGTCAATATTCAAATTCGAAGGGCTTGATTATTACCGCCGTCCGAAAACCTGCTAATAATGGTGTAGTTTTGGTGATAGATATGCTTATATGTTGCATACATACCTTCGCTTAGGCAGGGGTCAGCTGAACTCTCATCTTTTCAAAATCGGAGTTAAAACTAATTCCCGCTGCGAATGTGGTGCAAAAAATTAGGAATAGTGGCTTTTCTTCTTTCTTGTGTCTATTTTATACTTCACTGTGATCTAAGTTACATAATCTTTTTTCAAAATTTGCTCCCTTTTCATTGCAAATTTACTTTATGGTTTGCCTAGTTGTACACTCCGACAGAAATTATAAAACTAGAAAAGAAAGATTTGCTTGAAAGCAAATCTGTCTGTGTGTGCGTGTGAAATATTTGCACAATTACAAAAATATGCAGTTGCAACACTTATACAATATCAATAATTTGAGCCCAACATGATCGAAATTGGATTAAAAGTGACCGAGTTATGGCTAGATGAATGTTTCAAAGGTCCAAATGACCTTGATCTTTGACCTCTAGAGGTCACATGTAAATTATACAAATGTGCAGTGTTACAGTAGGTACAATTTGTGTCCCACATGATCAAAATTGGGTGGAAATTGAATGAGTTATGGCTGGATGAATATTTCAAACGTACAAATGACTTTGACCTTTGACCTTCAGAGGTCACATGTAAATTACAAAAATGTGCAGTGTTACAATATCTACAAATTGGGTCCAACATCATCAAAATCGGATGAATATTTTGGAAGCCAGAAGCAATTAAATTTTTTAATTGCCTTAATTTGCATAATTTTCAAAATCTTGGCCACATGTATTCAGAACGATATGCAAAACTTCACTGTAGGGGCTATAGCCATGCAATGTTTGAAGTTTCTAGCTTGCATGGTGTCTGAGTTTAAGACGACACAAAAATCTGGCGGAGTGAAAGATAGGGAAGAAAGAAAAAAAGAAAGAAAGAAAGAAAGAAAAAGAAAGAAAGAAGGAAAGAAAGAAGAACTAGAAAAGAAAGATTTGCTTGAAAGCAAATCTGTCTCTGTGTGTGAAAAATTTGCACAATTACAAAAATATGCAGTTTTGCAACACTTACAATTTGAGTCCAACATGAATAAAATTGGATGGAAAGTGACCAAATTATGGCTAGATCAAACATTCAAAAGGCAAAATGACCTTCACCTTTAGAGGTCAAATGTTAATGAATACTATCTGGATATCAGAAAAAATTAGACTTTGCCTGTAAAAAGTATTCTTCATTTAAAAAATATCAGCAACATCCCGCCTAGTCACATAGACAAGTGCCCATCTGTAGCTACAATTTGTGTCAAACACGATCAAAATTGGATGATAATTGGCCGAGTTATGGCTAGAAGAAAATTTCCAACGACAAAATGACCTTGACCTTTGACCTCTGGAGGTCACATATGCATTACAAAAATGTGCAGTATTACAGTATAAACAGTTGGAGCTCAACATGATTAAAATTGGATGAAAATTGACCGAGTTGTGGCTGGATGAATATTTCAAAGGTCCAAATGACCGTCACCTTTGACCTTTAGAGGTGACATGTGATTACAAAAATGTGCAATGTTACAATATCTATAATTTGAGCCCAACATGATCAAAATTGGATTAAAAGTGACCGAGTTATGGCTAGATGAATATTTCAAAGGTCCAAATGACCTTGATCTTTGACCTCTAGAGGCCACATGTAAATTATACAAATGTGCAGTGTTACAGTAGGTACAATTTGTGTCCAACATGATCAAAATTGGATGATAATTGACCGAGTTACAGCTACGTGAATATGTCAAATGCCAAAATGACCTTGACCTTTGACCTCTAGAGGTCACATGTAAATTACAAAAACGTGCAGTGTTACAGTAGCTACAATTTGTATCCAACATGATCAAAATTGGATGATAATTGACCGAGTTACAGCTATATGAATATTTCAAATGCCAAAATGACCTTGACCTTTGACCTCTAGAGGTCACATGTAAATTACAAAAACGTACAGTGTTACAGTAGCTACAATTTGTGTCCAACATGATCAAAATTGGATGGAAATTGACTGAGTTATGGCTGGATGAATATTTCAAACGTACAAATGACCTTGACCTTTGACCTTTAGAGGTCACATATATAATACAAAAATGTGCAGCGATACAATATCTACAATTTGGGTGCAACATCATCAAAATTGGATGAATACTTTGGAAGCCAGAAGCAATTGAATTTTTTTCAATTGTCCTAATTTGCTTTATTTTCAAAATCTTGACTATTCAGAACGATATGCGAAATTTAACTGTAGGTGCTATAGCCATGCAAAGTTTGAAGTTTCTAGCTTGCACGGTGTCTGAGTTCAAGACGGACAAAAATCTGGCGGAAAGAAAGAAAGAAAGAAAGAATATTGGGTAAAACAATATGTTCACACACAGACATAATTATTCTGCACTGCAAGACTATATCATGTCTCCTATTAGATTCATCGGCCTGGTATTGGCTGACCTAATGTCTGCCTGGTTGCACCCTTCCATTTTTATATAGCATTTACCAATGCAAATATTATCTAATCCTGAAGAAGCAGTATGCCCCACCATCTGTTTTGTGCCTGGTTGTGAATGTCCTGTGAATCTTGTCCTGCTGTATGGTCAGTCAGCCGTGCAACCAGGCTGACTGGCCATGCAGCATTTGTGCGTCTGTTGATGTCCTGTACATGCGTCGCTTGCTTTTTCAAAAGAGGTGGTTAATATGGGACAAAGCCCTTTTTCCAGTTGTTCCAAGTTTCTGAAATCTAATCTTTATATTGCTGAAAATAATATAGGTCTAAACGATCAGAGGACCATGCCCTGATTCCCATCTTTTTTCAATAAATATGTTAAACCATTTTATATCATTGCATGTAGGTCACTTTGTACGCACCAATGTATCTGGCTTGCGTGCATAATACAGCGAGACAACAATATGGCCCTTGTGATAATTTCCTTTGGGGAGTTGAACTTACGCACTCGATTTTACCCTTCCTTTTATTTACTTGGGATCAGCAGCCCATATTCAGGGAGGAACAGGGGTATTAAACTCGAGCTGTGAATGGCTTTTTTTTAGTTGTTTGAAGTTAGAATGGTGAGACCTGGGATTAGGAATAAATAATTTTCTGAATGGGTAGTTGTTTGTCCAACTAAGTATTGTACACCTGAACAGAATCATGCGTGATGTCATGTTTTTAATATTTTTGTCATTATAAGATCACCATCTCTTCTTTTTACGTAGAGCGAATGTTGTCAAGTCGATTCTTAACACGACAGAATTTATATGTACTGTAGGTGGTCACAATTTGTGCATGTCGGGCATTTCACTGAAGTTTTAATGTCACTTTTTCTGATAAAGGTCCTATTAAACCTTTTATGTTAAAAAGTATTTCATCGTGCCTTTATTTTCACAATTTTGTGCCGTCAGCGAAAACTCAAATACACCTAGATTAAGTGAATTCACAATAACCAGTCGGCGTGTTGCGGTCTTTGCTTCCCATACTTGTATCAGCACATAGCCCTATTTCAAGTGAAGCCTTTAATATTTCTAGTGGTGTTATTTCGTGTGCATGATGAAGGTCAGTATCTAGTTTAGTCTCTGTGGGAGGGTTTTTCTTTATTTGCACTGGTAGTTTTGCTGTCTAAACCAATCTTAAGGTCACAGATGTAGCTGTAGAAGAGATGGGCTTACGACCTCATTTGAACGCAGAACCAATATCCCACGGTGTCAATTATAGACTGTTGACAGTGTCTAGACATACGGGTTGATAGCCTGGGAGTGACGGAGATCTTAAGGAGTAAACAAGGACTTCTGGGAGGACATTTAAGAAGGGGGTTAAGGGGATGAGGCTCCGTGTACGCTAGTACAGCTAATACTTTTGCTGTGCCACAACATACGTGAAATGAGAAAATTGTGAAATAATGGCTGCAACAAAGCGTGGAAAATAAAAGGGCTAGGACGCCAGTATGGGAAACCCCTTTACCCTCCATTTATGGTCCAGTTACCCTGCTTCAATAGCTGACTTGTGACATATAAATTTTTATAATGAAATATTCACCAGCGCCAAAGTTAAGCCTAAAAGTAGTCAATTGGGATATTAGGCTTTGCCGCTTTCTTGTGCCCGAGATCGACAACGAATTAAGGGTGAATGCTCAGTGGACCAGACTCATGTTCGTATCGTCTTCCCAGGGACGGATCCAGACATATCAGAAAGCGCAGGCACCTGACCACTTGTTGGGGATTCAGGGGATAAAATAGCAGTGGATTGAGCCAAGAAAACTTTTAAAAAAGACCCCCTCCCCCAACCCCCATGAAAATAAAGGTTTTGTAAAACAGGAGGGGCGTCGAAAGCGCCTCCCTCTGAGTCAAACTGTTATTAGGGGTGGCCATATTCTCGTGATCAGATTTGTTTATAAGTTGTACCGAAGCACAAATGTGTGTTATAACAATAATAACTTTTAAATGATATGTAACCAAGTTTCTAGATGATCAAAGTGCTTCAGACACTTTGACAAAATGTACAAGTAGGACTCGCCTCATGGAATTTTTGATTATAATAATATTAAATTGCCTCTGGTTGCAAAAGGCGGGCAGTGCTCATGCGCGCTTAGATGGATTACAGAACTGAAGGAAGCTTAGCGGAGGCGAATCACCGTGACATCGCCTTCTGTCCAAGGTGATCTGGTAACAGAGGCACAGCTTTTTGACTCGCTGCATGGTAACTCAAGTGTCCGTATAGAAACATATATATTTAATTTTGCAAATCCAGATGATGATGCAGGCTAATTTGTGTGCTTATATTGTGGAAACTCCATGCTTATTTCCCAACTATGTTCAACTTCTTTGGACATATATAGAGGTAATTTTAAGATATTGACAATTGAATTCAGTGCCGATGAATGTTAGATTCAATTGAAACTACACGGAATAAATTGCTCCAATGTAAGTGTACATGAAATGCAACTTTTCTAGTTGAACCTAAGATATATTTACTTGCATGTGGGATATATGAAGAGGATACATCCCAAGTTCAAGGGATTTATCTGGAATCCTGCTTTTTTAAATCCCGGAGCGAAGCGTAGGGATTTAAAAATGCAGGATTCCAGATAAATCACGAGAACAAGGGATGTATCCTTTTTATACCATGCCTTCTTTGTTTTCATAAATATAAATGCGTTTTAAAATGTATTCACCAAAGCAAATCAGTCCTGTGTTAAAATTTAGCCATAGAAATTTAAAGCAGGGATATATGTGTAAGCAGGTGACATATATATCCCTTGAGAAAACAAAGGAGGCATGGTATAAGTAGTTCAAGTTTAGGTCTCTTTATTTGAATTTAAGATAACTACATGAAGTCACGATATATTTTTTGAATTTAAAGTAATTTTACTTGAAGGTAAGATGCAAGATATGGTATGAATGGCACGTGTGTGTGTGTGTGTGTGTGTGTGTGTGTGTGTGTGTGTGTGTGTGTGTGTCAATGCGCATACCACCTAGCTTATTGCAGTAACTTACGACAGCTTTTCCACAAACACCCTGGACGACGTAAGCGGTTGACAAATCGCATGTTACTCTTGAAGGCAAAAAGAAGCTGAGGACTTTCATGACATACGATGCTTTCTCATGATTTCAAATGGTAAAAAGTTGCGTGCCAATATATCGGTGTTAAGAGTCTCAAGATTAAGCAGGGACGGAGTGCTGTGGTGACATAAAAAAGGAAGTCGTTTAGTTACCAGCCTTTTTAAAAAGCCTTTGCGGAATGCTAATACGGATTTCATGCAACTGACGTTTGTCATAACAATCCACACATTTTTATTCCAGTGGGACATACTGAAAAAAACATTTTCTTCTGGTCTTGAGAATGCTGTAACGGGTCTGTCAAGGAAGATGATGGATCTCTTTACTGGGAAGATGAAGAAGCTGGACGAACTCGACGGGTTGTTTAAGCTCACTTACAGTGTGCCCAAGGTAGGTCCCAAGGCAGCATAAATGACAGGCGGGAAGGTGCCTAACGCCCGAGCTGAATAATTTTACTTTCGTGGAACTTTTGACACTATTACCCGGCCATTCACGATCAAAAAAGGAGAGATAGAGAGAATATATAAATAAATAAATAAAATAATAAATAAATAAATGAATGAATAAATAAATAAATGAATGAATGAATAAATAAATAAATAAATAAATAAATAAATAAATAAATAAAAAAATAATAAATAAATAAATAAATGAATGAATAAATGAATGAATAAATAAATAAATAAATAAATGAATGAATGAATGAATGAATGAATGAATGAATAAATAGATAAATAAATAAATAAATAAATAAATAAATAAATAAATAAATTACATCTCGTGTAGCAATCGCTGAAAATGTACGGGCTTGTAACACTTCAAAATGCGGAATCGATATTTGGTATCCTTGATTGTAGAACCGGTAAAACTGATACGTTTTGTTTATGAGGTTGATTCTGTTTTTCGTTTACCAAATAAAACTTCTTGTGACTACTGCAGCTTGGGGGAAATGCTTTTTGAAAATAGCTGAAAATAAGATGTATTATTTCAGCAGGCACTGTTTGTACATCGTTAATCTGCCCATTTATACTTCGCCAAAAGGTTGCAGAATCTACACAATGCGGGCAAACTGACAACCTCCAGCAACGCAAGTTGAAGAGCGTGGGCTTAATGTAGATGAGGTGTCCTTGTCCCTCTATTTTTTTGCTTTCGACAGGAATATTTCAGTCGGATGCCAGTTTGTTTTTAGTCTCAAGTATCATAGTTCATCATAACATCTACGTCAAGTCATGTACTGGCTTGAATTTTTAGGCAGTACAGGCCTCTGTAGGCTTTAGTGTTCTATGCCAAATTATCAAAAAATGAATGAATAAATAAGTCAGTGAGTGGGTGACTAATTAGACAGATCGATAGATAGATAAACAAACAAACACATGAATAAATAAATTAAATAAATGAATGAATGAATGGATAGATAGACAGATAAATGAATGAATGAATGAATGGATGAATAAATAAATAAATAAATAAATAAATAAATAAATAAATAAATAAATAAATAAATAAATAAATAAATAAATAAATAAATAAATAAAACTCCTTACCTAACTGTATCGCAGGGATTGGTTTTTGGAGTTCGAAAGCGTGATAATATAAGTGTATGACAAATCATCCTGCATTAAAACTATACTTAACTCTTACTATTGGCTCAAAACAATCTGAGTAACAGAACACATCCAAGCCTAAAGCGACTACATGGTCACAAATTTGTTAGAATTATATGATTGAAGCTTTGCAGACGACTGTATGATATAAAAAGTATTATGATAAATATTGGTATATTTTGGATAATACCACAGTCTAACCACCAAAAGGAACGTGTATTATTATACAAACAGATGCAATAGTGCTGTATCTTGCGTTAAGTTCTGAACCAAAAAATAACAATGCAATCTCTCCATGATGCCTCCCATTATCTCGCGCATGGATCGATAATGTAAGACATCAAAATAATTGTCGTGAAATATGACGCATCCACCAAATTGAACAAACTCTCCTTTTCCATGACACTGCTATTATGCACAGAATGTTACCTTGTTACCTGCCTATTAGCTTTATTTCTAGTCTATATATATTATTGTTATTATAAGTATCATTAGAAACACGCTTTTGTTGATTTTATCATTTCTGTGTCTATCGCGTTACAGTGCAAGGATTATTGGATGACAGAAGAACATTTTGGTCGTCAACGTTTACAGCACAGTTCCCCAAATTTGATAAAGCTCTGTACAAATATCCCTGACAAGTAAGTTGGGTCTGAACCGTGATTTACCGCAGAACCGTTTGTGAAAACATAGAATATTTATAAACTTGGTAAGCTAATATGTCGTCAGATAACAAAATAAATCGACGACCTCGAAAATTTTATGAGGATGTACCTTTGCTTCAGCATTAATAGCTGTTTCGAATTTTCTGATCGCTTTTTTATTTACCACCAGAAAGTGTTGTTGTTTGTCGTGGTTATACGCATTCGTGTTTTGGACTCCTTTCGACATATCCAGAAGTGCTAGCAAGATAATGTTTGAACGTTTATGGGGATTTTCATCGGCTGTCTTCTATTTTCATAAGAAATAACGGGGATTTGGTCGAGTGGATAAGTGTGTTTCCCATTTCAGCTAGGCGACTGGTACCAAAGGTTGCAGGTTCGAGTCCCGCTCGTTCCGAACATAAAATATATATTTTCGGCATTTCCTTAATGCTGGTGGATTGAAGTCCCCGATTCTGGAAATAAATGGCAACTCATTACTTATACTGCATAACCGTGTTGATATGGCACTCGCACAAAACTGCCTCCATTGAACCCTTCTTTTTAGAGAATGGGGATTGGGTCGAGTGGATATGTGCGCTTCCCATTTCAACTAGGCGACTGGTGCCAAAGGATGCAGGTTCGAGTCCTGCTCGATCCGAACATGAAATAAAGTAGGCAGTGCTCCATACGTCTTTGAATATTGTGGAAAGGTCTGCAAGAGTACATGTCAAAAGTAGTTCTATTAGTAGCAGTAGTAGTAGTAGCAGTAGTAGTAGTAGCAGCATTTAAATATATAATGTGCACTTGCTGACCAGGCACTTCGCGGATGTTTAAACGCGGTGCGGATATAGCTTGAATAAGTCTCTTCCATGTTTTTCTGCAAGTCACTGCAATGATTGATAATTCTTGGGTTTCTTTCACTATGTTTTCTTGTTTAATTTATTAGAAAAATGTTTCTTTTCAAACCATCTATCAATTACATGCAAATTACAAAGCAACAAAGGCGCTATTTTTGTAAAGTGACTTTTCCCTCCCAAAGCGAGATGTAGTCGTTTCGAAAAACACTTTGTGGGGAAATGATCGTACGTCAGATTGCAGTTTACTGTCTACAGTCCTTCACAAACAGCATGGGCGCACTGTGCAGATTTACTCACGATTCTTTCAATTTTCATTTGAACGGATCATGACAAAAGAAATTAATGATTTATTTAAATTTGCTCATCATCATCATCATCATCATCATCATCATCATCATCATCATCATCATCATCATCATTTGCAGTTTTGCAGTCACTGCAGAGATGGTATCTCCCTTTCTGGAAGGCCGAGACTTGAGCGAAGCTATAGGGGAAAAGAGAATATTCCTTACTGACCTGACATACCTGGAGGACATCGAGGGTTTAGACGGGAAAAGGGTAAAGTTCAGTACACTAAAGTGTAAAGTGTTTGCAAACGTTTTTTTTTGCGTGTAGATTTTTTTGCAGCGCAAGCTATTTGAATACAAGATATATAAAACTACAATCACATCTCTAATCTTTCACTGTAAAATTATATGTGACATTATATTTGCAATCTTTGATAACAGCGGCGTCAGGAATAGTTTTCATGGATGCTCAAGATGATGAAGATTCGATTTTATGTAAAACATTTCAATTATGGCTGTGACAAAAGCCTCACTTTTGAACACTTAACTTCACAAAAAATGGCGAAAGCCTCACTTTTGAACACTGAACTTCACAAAGACCAATTTTGAATGTTCTATTTTGACCTTGTCCTCATTTGCAGTGTTACAATCTGATAAACATAATTTTCTCCCTCACGTAATAACCATAGTGTTTTTTACCTTTATCCCCTACTTTGTACCACATTAAATTGAAAATCCATGGTATCTGGCCAATGTGATATTGTTTACCGTATCCCATTGGTGGCACTACATTCTCCATGCATTCCATATTAGAAAATGAGCAGTCCGTCAACAATTATGCAAACTGCAAGCAGAAATCAACAGCACGCCATGTGCAGTATTATCCAAGGAAATCCTTCTTTTCAGATACCAAGCTCTGTTCAAAACACTCCAGCCAGGCTATATAGCGCCCGCTATGTCTGCATCGTTAGTCCCACCTGGCGTAGCTGGTACCAGCACCCCGTTCCTTCGGGCAATGCTCGCACTGCTGCCGTCAGGGATGGGTCAATCTGACGACCCTCAGTCATTTGAGCTCCACGGGTGCACACCTTGGAATGTTTGCTGGTGCTACATTCCAAAGGCAAAGCAACGTGACCTTTCAATTCTCCTCTCCACCAAATGGATTCCATGTAGAAATACGAAAAATGTAACTTTTCGTTAAGATTCTTGGCTGAATCGACGGCTGTTGAAAAAAAACCCCGGCCATTATGATTTACGGCCGACCGCTTTTCTTTGTTGTTTAAATTTCATATTCATACGCAAGGCATGCCTGTGGCAAAGTCACAAAGTAGGCCTAATGTAATGTAGTGAAATCAATTGTTACAAGTGATATAAATTGTCTTTTTTCTTTTTGAATGGACCGTAGGGGATAAATACAAAATAACCCTCGTCGTAAATCTGCCTAAATCAAATCCCCCTTGTTGTTTGCCTGCCTGCGCACCTGATCACCCGCGCACACGCTTGGGTGATCAGGCGAGCAGGCCGGCAGACAACTCGGGGGATTTAGGCCTATAGTTTGGCAGTTTTTGCGACTAGGGTACTTTGTCTATGAGTACAACTTGTTGTATATGGGATTGCGGCTGCTGGCTTTAAATGGTTTCATGGTAAATTGGTTGCTTTGCTAAAACACTTCACGATTCTGAGTTGATATGCAAATTGAAATATTTCCCTTCTATTTACGTTCTCAACGTGAAGATGAAGCCATGATGTGGCTTCATCGACATGACCGTTTGCTAATCATGATATGACATAATTATGCAAGGAAAAAAAGAACACAACAAAATTGGGAAACTTTAAGTATATATTATACAGGGCAGGAGACACCGGAGCATTTTCCAGGTAACCACCATCTTTTAGACACATGGACTGAAAAGTATCGATGGAAACATATTAAAACTAAATATTAGGTCACTGGAAAGAGCATGATCCACACATTTCAAACATATTAATGTAATTTCAGCTTTCTGATTTAACTGTTAAATAAACATTGAACTCCATGACAAAATTCTGTAATAAAAATAATGCACGTTGGGGTCTAAAAAGGTATCCAGTGATTTTTCATACCTTGTTCGGTTTTCTAGGTATTTGCTTTCGAACATGGAGGGAATCCAAAGCATGTAAACATCAAGTTTGTGCGGTCCTAATTGCAAGACAAACACTAATGAAGAGACACATTGATACTTGTTTGAGCCAGACTGGTGTACATAATTTCGTAGAAACAGAAAAAAATTAAATAACCCCGACAGGAGAAATATCCATTTGAAGACAGTCGAAAATTGGACACCATTCTCGCGAATCTGAATGTTTATTTGACATTTAGTGAAATATTTCTAAATGATAGTCAGATTTAAAATATGTGAATTGGGCCGTTTCCAGTAACATATAGTTCCAAAATGTTTTCAGCTTGAGTTTTCAGTCTGGGGGCCTTGTAAGGTGGTGGTTACCTAAAAATCGTTTTGTTCTATCAAGTGTCAAAGCTACAAAACAATGAAGTAACATCATGGCTTCACCATTTTTGCTCTGTACACTTTGCTTAATGTAGCTTTCATTTCTCAAACGGCTTTGTTTTCAAAATATCGTTATATTTTAATCGCAAATGCTTCTGAAGTGAAAATGTTTATCCTATTCAATTAGTGTCCAAAAAGCAATCTTGTGTCTTTTTTTGCAAATGTAGAATTTGCGTAATTGCTCTTATCAGTCATAAATGGTTGACACCCGTAATTATCAAGATCCACAAAACAGTGTACACGTTTTCAACACGTCAATTCCAGAGCTGTGCCCCATTCGCCTTGTTCTATGTACGCGATGACAAGCAACTGGTTCCCATCGCAATTCAGTTGATGCCCACACCTGCCGATGACAACCCTGTGAGTCTGTGTATGGCGAAACGTCATCAACATCAATTTTAAAATGCTGAGAAATGCTTCTCTCTCTCTCTCTGTCTCTGTCTTTCTCTCTCTCTCTCTCTCTCTCTCTCTCTCTCTCTCTCTCTCTCTCTCTCTCTCAACTTAAGCAACTGGTCATATGTTCCTCCGTGTAGTGTAAAATATGAAAGGAAACGTGTAACGTTTCAATATAAACTTCAGCTTCTTGCTTTCATGAGGGAAGGTCACGCTGGATTCACTTCAGCAGAGAGCACACGAACATCATTTTGTTAACAGCATATTGGTGAAAATATGTGATATAGAGAAACATCTAGAAGTGGAAATCCTGTTTTTGTTTGATTACAACTGGAATGGCATTTAAAAAAATCATGCTTGATGGTCTTTCGCCAGTTGTTTTGTCTCTTTAAAAACAACCCATTGAAATTGGGTGGAAATATACCTTGACGTAATACCTACAGAATACATTCTCTGCGCACCACTTTCTGACTGCGAATTTCTGAAATATGACATTGTAGCAAAAAGTTTGCTTCAGTAATGTGTTTGTTGAAATGTCATGAAAATCAAAGTCGGAGTGGCACTAAGTAAACAATTTTGGTAGAAATTGAAAGGTTATTTCATTTAACTTCAGTATTGTGGTTATTACAATGTCTTTAAAATCAGAGAGTCACAGTGTCACAAGATAAGCAGTTTTGAGATTAATTAAATGTGCATTTCATGTTTGAAGAGAATTCAGCCAGTACCGAAGGAGAAAATTATAATTGAATAAACAATAATAATGATAAAAATGGCACTCCTAGAGGATCAAACGTAAGTCTATGAATGGTAAGCAGTTACCCTGCGTGATGTTGAAGACTTCGGCTTAAGGTTTGGAAAGCAAGTTTTAAACATAATTTACCCCAAAATTTGGAAAAAATCACTTAAATTTCTGTCGAAGCTCCATCTACTAACCGAAAGAAATACGCAAAATGAGGAGGAAACCCGTATGAAGTCCAAAATGTGAGTAATCCTAGATGAACAAAGGTGGAAAAAACTTAATGAAAAAGGTGACGAAAGATAACTGAAAAACCGAACACATGTGTGTACAGGCATTTAGAAAAATTTTCGTGTTGTCCCGCACCAACAATGCTAACATGTCATCTTATTGTCATAACATTAATTTTCCAACAGACAGGAAATAACAACAGCATCATAAAACAAATCTGCTGGACCCACAAAAAGTTAAAGTGTTAACAGAATAAACGTAGCAAGCGTTTGCCCTTGGTATACCCCCACCAAGCTTCAATACGAGTTGTCTTATGGTTATGTACGAAAGAAACGTGTGGAATATGAATGTATGTTCACATGGATGCACGCTAAAGGTGTCCAGAGACACACAGCCACCCAACAAATAAGCCAATTAAAAGAGCAAGCACCTCACATAAATGCCAAAAATGCATGTAGCTGGTTACTTGCCTCGAAGTATACAGAGGCATTGCGGGAGAGCCTCTGGTCTCAATTTGTTCACGGTGGTGTTTCAATTTCTTTTCAACTAATCTTCGCGTGTCTACCACTTTCAACACCATTACCAAAATATTGCTGGTTCGATTTCCTGAAAATCACCGCGGTGTACGTATGTTGATATAGAAAGAAGATCTTATCTTGATTTTAGGTCTTTTTGCCATCTGATGAAAAGCACACATGGATTCTGGCGAAGATGTATTACAACGAAGCAGAAGCTCAGATCCACCAAACATTGCTTCACCTCGGTATGTGTTTAGTTTACTGCCACAGAATAGTATTATAGACAATTTTTTAACTGTTTCTGCAATACCACTGATCGTAGTGTATCGAATTTGGAGCCACAGCAAAATGTGAACAACAAGACATTTTCATATGACTGTGGACCTGAAATAACGTGGGATGAAGTATTCACGGTGCCCCTCCAAGTAAAAACTGGAAGCTGCTCTTGCTTCTGTCGCGCATTTATCCGAAACCCCAGGAAAAGGTCTTGCTAAGGAAACATTGTGCATAGTGACATGTACCTCTTTCAGTGCCAAGTTTGAGTGGGTCAACAACCTTCCCTGCCGTGCACTGTGGGCCCAAAGAGAGTGAGGTTGTTGATCTGGATCATTCTTATAGACTCTGCAATTTTAGGCATGCTGGTATTGAAAAAAAAACGGTTGGTTTATAAAGAATATGAATCAGTATCGTTAAATCTATTCAGAGCACAGGAGGACGTCCGTCGAAATTGGCAACTAACGAGTTACCATATTTAGCTTACACATAGCTCACTGACAATAGATGGCAACTACTGATCATGCAGAATAGTTGGAGTGGCTGTAACTAATTAACATATTTTAATATGCATTGCGATACAAACGCATTCACGTAAATGTCTCAACCACTTCATTTGTTTTAATTCTAATTGTTTGAAGAGAATTCACTGGTGACATGTTGGGCAGCCCAACTGCCATAAAAGGCCATGAAAAGGTTTCCTTCTACAGCATTTTAACGTTATTTTGTTAGAAAAAAATATGAATTGGTAAGCTCAATCTACAGTTAGAAAACGGTCCTAGATCTACTTGAATTCATTAAAGAAGATGAATGTTACATATAGACATTTAAATGTGCCATGACGTCAATTTTACAAAAATTGAATCAATGCATTTGATCATTTGCACTGTATATTCATATTAACTGGGATCCTGTACTGCCACGTAAGCTGGAGCAGGGAACTTATTATGAAGGAGGGCGGATTCATGCATTTAGTTGTGCCAACAGTTCCGTTGCCTAGCAACTTAGGGGGCAAGAGCAGGTCTGCATTTAATAGAGTAAAATATAAATAGCTTCTATTATATGTGAACGGGCACTCTACAGGTCACAGATAGTTGTTAACTGCTAGTTGCACTCGATTTTACCCCTGTTTTATAGCGACTATAACGGCTAGCTGATCTCACTTCCCGTATGGTCAATAAAGGGTGTATGTAAGCTTAGAGGTAGTACAGGCGTGTGTGGAGCAATAAATCGCTTTTTTTTTCTTTTACATTTACCAAAACCATCATTTCTTTGAGAAGATGGAAACTTGGTGAAATCTTAAATACTTTGTCAATAATCAGTCGCACAAACCTTTCTATTAATGTTGTTAAATAATTTTACACAAATCTCCCATTTCACACAAACGGGTATATCTTTACATCACCTTTACCTGTTACAATAAAACGCACAATTTTTTTTCCTAAGAGACTGAAATACTTTCACGAAGGCTCAAATTCCACTGTCAGTTCCCAGTTCTTGCGCAGGAAAACGCTTCGCAGACAACCATGACAGCAAGCGCAGTAAAGATCAGCATGAGTCATTTCACAATTGACATTGAGATGAAAGCTTCATACATTTAATTTGTTTTTTCAAGCGTTCACCCATTTAATAATGGGAACGGCAACCATCGCAGTTCACCGCCAGTTGTCCCCATCCCATCCAATATATAGGCTTTTGGGCCCACATATGTACTATGTGCTTCCCGTAAACGCGTAAGTTTTTTCTTTACTTTACTTATTATTGTATTCGGTGCATCAAGTGCATCTGATGTCCACAACTAATGTCAATCAAATTAAATCAAAATTGAGGCAGTGACCACGATTCGAACAACAAAGGGCAACATGTTTGATGAAGTTCTGGATTGACAGACATTTCTTCTTCTTCTTCTTCTTCTTCTTCTTCTTCTTCTTCTTCTTCTTCTTCTTCTTCTTCTTCTTCTTCTTCTTCTTCTTCTTCTTCCTCCTCCTCCTCCTCCTCCTCCTCCTCCTCCTCCTCCTCCTCCTCCTCCTCCTCCTCCTCCTCCTCCACTTTCTCTTCCTTTTTCTTCTTGTTCTTCTCAGATATAATTGATTTTTTAAGCTGCATGTGTTCGTGTCATCCTCTTGCACGTTTTTCAAATAAAATGTCATTTTACGCCGCTAATTTAAAATGAATACATGAACAGCGCTGCGGCCAGGTTCCTCTTGTCAAAAGGAGGCGGCATCGACAAGACCCTCCAACTCGGCCTAGATGGATCAGTCAGGCTTCTGCAAAAGATTTCTCCACTATGGAGAATGGACGTGGATGGCATATTTCCTGCTAGTCTGAAAGAACGAGGGGTGAGTATGCCTGACAAGTATAAATTAGGCTAAACCGAAACTGTTTTCAGCACGTCATACGTGGTCTCAGAAATGAACACAAGGGGCCCACAGCAGATGACCACGAACCATTGGACAAAAACGTTAAAAACTTCTTCAGTGGGTTTCAAAACACTGCAAAAAAGACGGCTCATACAAATGCCACAACCCGGTCACTGATAATTTTTAGATTTTTGGCTGGGATAATTCTGTCATAAAAATATAACATTTACGCACTCTTTATTTAAACTCAAATGTCTTGGAACAAACAGTTACCAAAAGCCAAAACAATAAACAGTAACCAGAGGCTAAATCAACAAACAGTTGCCAAAGTTTAAAACAATAAACAGTAGCCAAAGGCTAGAACAACAAACAGTAACCGAAGGCTAACATGACGACGTAGTGACAGACGATCCCAGACGAATGACAAAGCATATGGCATGGGTAAGTGGGTAAATGTTATTTGAGAAATGAGAGTCGCTTTTGTATGTGTCATGGTATAATGACGCGGATGATTGAAGCTAGTAACGTGGGCGTGGCGCACGCCAGTGCGCCTCGCGCGATGCCAGCTATAATCATCCTTATCATTATGCCATAACAAACACAAAAGCGACCTTCATTGCTCATACATACATTGTCCCCTTGATTTTTCTGCTCGATTATACGAAATTTAGTACATACAATTGAGAGAAACGACCAGAAACTGATTTGCCCAGCATGCTCAAGGGTTTAGTTCGGGAAACTCACGTGGGGGTGGCTTATTGGAATGTGGGCGGGACACAAGTGTTATAGTCCGATAACACACAAGGCTCA
This sequence comes from Hermodice carunculata, assembly GCA_964020975.1. Classification (NCBI taxonomy): domain Eukaryota; kingdom Metazoa; phylum Annelida; class Polychaeta; order Eunicida; family Amphinomidae; genus Hermodice; species Hermodice carunculata. The sequence goes on from OZ026625.1 coordinate 22,317,342, forward strand.
TGTGTTATACAGTCTGCATCTTCATACAACGCTTTAACAAATTCAAGAACATTTCCACCAAATCCTAGTCCACTTAGTTTTTACAAGAGGGCATCTCGCCATACCCTGTCATAAGCTTTCCTCACATTTCATGAAACCCATCAAGAGTTCCTACCGCTTTTGTCTTGCCAATTCCAACACCTGGGTTAATGTGAAGATGTGGTCACTTACCCTTCTTGCTGGAATGAAGCTATTGTGAACTTCTCTCAGAAGAATGAGCCTTTCAACTATTCTACTAAGTTTCCGGTACATTTTCCTGCTGAATATTTTGCAAACATTTGACCAAATGGCGATGCTGCTACACTGGTACTTGTTTTTTCTCAATAATGGATACGACATTTCATAACGAGTGACAAGAGTTCGTGGTTGAAGTTGCAACTTACAATAAACCATTTTGTCTCATTCCGTTCACTTTCGTCAATGAATATAGTGTGTAGTTTGTCACTTGTTCTACTGGCTCGTAAAATTACTCATGTAGTAGTCACAGCTAGTGTTGATGCGCATTATCTCAAATACAAATCTTGGTTGTAAAATACGTTTCATGTAACAAAATATGTGTCAATCATCAAACAAAAGTCAATTTAGGCGAATTTAAATTACTTTCATGGAAATCATCAGCGTCTATTTTGACAGCAAAGATTTCATTGTGAGCTTTTTAAATGGTGTAGAATGTGTACAGAAGAAATACGAGTTAGTCGTGTACAGAATACTAAAAGAGTAGGAAGGCTGACTAAAACATATATTAAATAGCAAGGAATAGTATCTCCATATTTTTTTCGTGAAATCTTTCCTGCAGAAAAGATAACTGGTCTGTTTGAATTCTAGGTTGACGACCCAGACGTTCTGCCTAATTACCGCTACAGAGATGATGGAATATTAATGTATGACGCCATCAAGAAGTATGTTGCAAATATCCTCGAAGCAGTTTATGGTAAATGTGAAAATCTTTAATTATGTTATTATCAATAATATGTGGAAGCAGTAGATGGCCATGCTTTGGATGAAACCATTTGCTGGATTTTTTGACAAAACACAAAAATACTTTGCCTAGAAAGTTAAATCGATTAGCCCGTAAAAGGTCATGTCATTGGACTGAGTCGACAGATGTCCTCGGCCTACCATGGGCGCTCAGCACCTAAGGTGTGCAAGCATAGCTGTTGATTATTGGTATACTACCCTGGTAAGTCTTCTTTGAAATTTCCATAAAAGTATGTTGATAAAGGATATTTTTTCATTGAGGGGATGAAGTGGACTGCCTTTTGAATTATCCATTGTTGTAGACCGGTTTGACCGGTAAAGTAGTTGCAGTTTACGGCATAGTTCCTCACTGCAGGGTTGAACTTTTGTCAAATAATTTTAGATGGCATAATAATATATTCCATGTACATGTAGGAGGTAGGGGCAGTCTCACATGGTGTATGTTGCACTTGAGATAGTGTGCAGCATACCAAAGAAAGCAGTTTTGAAAGAACACATAGCATCAATCAGTCTTCAGTGAGATTTATTGTTATACTACATACAGCAAATGCACTTAATGAACAAAAGATCCTTCCCCAAAACACACAAATGTACCTATTGATCAATAACTACAAATGTAAAGCATAATTCTTGCAGATGAGCCATCCAAAGTGGAGAATGACTTTGAAGTTCAGGCATGGGCTAAAGAGCTGGCCACATCGTCAACAGAAGGCGGATGTGGCTTTCAGGTTCGTTATGGCAAATACCTCATAAAACAATGATTATGTCATCTCAGGCCATTAATTTAAGAACTCTATGTAGTATGTTAACTGTTCTGAGAATTTATGGGAGTGTTAACCACACCAGTTTACAAATCTGTCTCAAAAGGCAAGAGAATTCCGAATTTGCTCCAAATAAAATGATTTTATATTCGTAATGCCACTTTTACTGAATATTTTTGACTTTGATTGGTAACTTTCATGACTTTTCAGTTTCTTGACGTAGAGTTTGCTTCATGAGAGTGACCATGTAATTTTGAGGGTTATGTTCATGCTGCAGCAATATATAAATTAAAAATTCGAAATAACGCACTTAACCCTATGGAGACTGAGCCAAAAGCTTTCACCAGTGCACTCTGAGCACAAGGTGCCTAGGGTGGAATGAGTAAAGCTGTTGACTGAAGGCATTTTATTTGTTATTAAAAGAAAAAACACAATATCTACGTCATCAGACACTTTATGGTAATTTTTATTGGGAAAAGTTTCAGATACATGGGCATTAGATTTCTGAGGGTTATACAAAACTAAACGTAATTTCTATCTCAGACCAGATACATTTTCATAATTTCTTATCCTACAGTTACCATCAATCTTTCCCATATTTTGGGTTAATTGATTAAACTTAAAGTATGTGAAAATGTAAATTTGCTAACTTTGTCAAGACGTGGGAACAAAATGGTTAACTTAAACTTTATTAATAGTTGAGTTTTGATCTTACGCTGTTGACATGTGAAGGCCGCAATGTGCATTGCCAACAGTTCATGGTTTGTCCATGTTTTAATACATTCAGGGAGTCCCAGGTGGTGGACACATCAGCAGCCGAGAGGAACTTATTCAGATTGTCACCTGTATCATATTTACTTGTACGGTGCAACATGCTGCTGTCAACTTTGGCCAGTATGACGATTACGGTTTTCTTCCCAGCTTCCCAAGTTGGCTGCACCGAAAGGGGAGACCAAGGAACAAGGTATTGAACATAGAGAATCTGGCATTGCCAGGCCATGGTGGATAACGTTTGGGGCAAGAGATATTGGATTTTGTGGTTTTCTTGAGGCTTGCCGAGTGAAAACCACAAAATCCAACAACGAGTGCCCCAAACGTTATCCACCACGGCTTGGCAATACTAGATTTTGTTTCTCACATGCCTCAAAGTGACAAGAATTGCAAAAACACATTGCTAATTGACTCTCTTTACACGCTTCAAAATGGCCATCTTGTTTTGATGATCTTACGCGCACTGTGCACCACTTCAAAATGCAGAGCTGTAAATGCGCGTTTCAGTGAACTGTAGTTTCATGGTTCTATGGTGAATTTGAACGTAAAGAGTGACAAAAGACTAACATTAGATCAATTTATTTGTAACAACAAATAATAATAAAGATTATTTCTAATTTTATGGTTAACAGATCATTATCACTTCAGGACCATCGATGTTCATTCTGCTGACCTCGTGAATATGCAAAAGGAATTAATCCTCACCACTTTGTAAAATAGACCGATCAGAAATGTTTTGCAACTATGGGTAAAGTTATCCACACCGTTGTTGTGGATAGAAATGGTAATTGCACAGGAACACCCCCTAGGTATGTGAGAAAAAATCTCTTTGGACATCAAAAATACTACATTCATCATACAATAATGATTATCGAAAATACATGTATTGGCTATGGAAGGTGTACCTTACGTACATACAGACGTCATGGCCTGTCTTAAAGATTATATATGGGCTTAGCCGAGACTCAATGAGCAGGATTGTATATTTCATCCCCCACCAACAGAGGTCTCTACTAGTCAGATGGCAAAACAGAATAATAAGAGAGACAGCAGTCCTTAAATGATGGGGGAAAATCACTTTTGACAACGGTTTATGTTTAATTCCAAGTGCCGTTTCACGGATCATGCATAAGGTATCCAATCATACCACAGTCATATCAGGTTGCATTCATCATCATCATCTGAATCACATTTATCCACTTAATAACCACCTTCATCACATATTGAACTATGACGTGTCTTACATAGAATTTCATAGCAAAAATTCACCAACACCGCACGTGGATTTCAGAAACTTTTATTTGCTGCCAAAAACTGTTAGACCTTTATCAACCCGTTACAAACTTACTTAAATTCTAACCAGGTGGCAGCACAAGCTGGTGTCATCAATGAGTGCTCAAAACACTACAACTCCACTGTCCTTGATGGAGACCCTATGCAGGTGTGCATGGTATGGTGCCACCTACTCTAGGTATGAAGGTAAACAGGAAGAAGTTTTTAATTTTTTTTATATCATTTAAACTTAAATTTGGACTGAGATGGGCTTCTGCCCATCACTGTATGTGGTGTGTTGTCTGTAGTGAAATAGTATATCTGATAACCGATGTTAAAGAGGTATGTTTTGGTTGGCTTGTTTTTAGCCTAGCAGAGCTCGCATCACAGACCTTCGTCTGTTGTCCAGCATCCTTTCACAATTCATATTGTCTCAAAATCCATCTGTCACATTCACTTCAAACTTGGTGGCAATATACCTTGAGTAGGTCTCTCCCAAGTTAATTCAAATGGTTATGCTCAAGTGATTTTTGAATTTTTTATGATTTTTTTTTTGTTCAAATGTTAAAAGATTTTCTCCGAAACTGCCCACCCAATTGCTTTGATATCTGACAAGAACATTTCTAAAGACTCCCAGTTCTTAATTTGTGCACCAGGGGTGCTGCAATGTTTTATTTTTTATGCTTGTTTGTGTATTTTCACTATATTCAACTTCTCTTCAGAAGCATCACTCAAATGCAGGTGAAATTTGATGGACATGTTCCTTGTGGGAGGGTCAAACAAAGTTGTTAACTAGGTGGCACTCCTGTGGATTCATGATTTTTTCTTTTTACAATTTTATCAATTGGGGTACTTATCACATTTCTTATTGACTACTATACATGTACGTCAATGGGCATTCTAATGCCTATTTTACATTTTCGACTTCTTCCCGGACACTGACTTGGAACTTGCTGGCAATGTACTTTGGGTGGGTCTCTACCAAGTTTGTTCAAATGGTTACGCTTCAATGAATTTTGGATTTGTTTATGATTTTATTCTGTTCTTTTTTCGGGCAAATCTTAAAAAAGCTTCTCTAAAAGCCCCTGCTCAATTGCTTTGATATCACACAGGAGCACTCCTGGGAAATCCTAGTTCTTAATTTGTTCACTAGGTGGTGCTGCAATTTTTAGCTCAGCTGTCATGTTTTTCAGACTGAGCTTTTAGGAGGCTCAGTTGTCTGTCTTAAAAAAACTTCTAAATGTCATATGCCTTCAGCCAAAGCTCAACACAAGTCTATTGAGTTGCAACCTTGATTTTGTGAGACACGGTTAGGTCAGCTGAGCATGGGCAGTTCATGCAGCCCTCTTGTTAAATGTTTGTACACTATGCTCAGCTTGGCTATTACTTGATCCATGATAAACTGGCTGCCGGTTGTAAGGGGTGCCTGCAAGCTTCAGGAAAGGTCCAAATTTGTCCCCATGTTAGCAGGGGTCCATGATCTGAAACATTGCTGTGTCATTCCATTGGCAGCAAATGGCCCCCAATTCCATAGTTGTATTATCTGTTGTGGTATTGTTCATGCATACTGCTTCTACCCACTAAGAATGACGGTCAGATACAGATAAGTAAATGTGGCCTTGCTTTTTAGCAAACTGTATGTGGATCTGCTGCTATGGGTGTGTTGCCCAGGGCAATGGCATCACTTGAGCTGTTCGTGGAGTTTTCTTTAAGGTGGAACATTCAGGGCGGCTTCTTGTTTATTCCGTAATGTCTGCATTTGGTCCAGGCCCCCTAATAAAAACCTTTAACTATGACTTTCTGCGGATCATACCTGGGTGTATAGTATGCAACTCCTGGAGCAGTCGTTCCCTGTAGGTGGGTGGAATAATGACCTTACTGCCTCAAAGAAAGCATCCATTTTCCATGGAGTATGCTGCACAGCACAAGTATTTTCTATACAGTTCATCTTCATAGGCACAGCTGGGTGGCCATCTATGTAATGTGAAGTCATATACTTTTGCCAAGTTGTTATCATTGCTGGTAGCTTCAGCAGTTTTGTGAGATGTTTCTGGAAGCTCTTCGACTAATAACATGAAGATGTGTTCAGTTTCTACAGGTCTTTAAAAGTTTTGAAAACTATTTCCAACTGATAGCCAGCAAGCAGCAGAGTCCAATGAACCATTCTGGCAGGGGCTGTAGGAGGAACTCCTGTTTTGGAGCCAAAAGTATGACTGATAGGACGAAGATATGTAATTAGCAAACAGTTCCATCATACAAGTACTCATGAAACTATCTAAATCCATTGCTGATGACCAAGGTTTCCCACTCAATTTGAGAATAATTCTCTTGTACTGCACACAATGTTCTAGAAGCATATGCAATGGGTTATTTTGCTTCCATCATCCATTTTGTGGCTAATAGTCGCACATGTTATATAAGAACTGGAGTCCGTCGCAAAAATTACAGGCTTAGTTTCAGCATAGTATGTCAATATTTTGTCACCACATAACAGTCTTTTGTACTGATTGAATGCATCATCACATTCTCTATCCCATGACCATGGAAATCCTGCCTTCAGCCTTGCACACAGAGGGTCTAATATCATGGATAAGTTTGGAATAAACATAGTATAGTACTGACTCATTACCAGGAAGCTCTGTAACTCATTGGATGGTGTTGGTGCTTTGTGGATCACTTCCACTTTGTCTTCAATTGGTTGTTTGACCTTGGCACTTACAGTGTGTCCCAGGTATTGACCTGAGTGTTTGGGGAACTGGTACTTGCTCAGTCAACTTAGCATTGTGTTCACTCAATCTAGAGAAAACTTGGAACTAATGTGTGCATGTTTTCCTCCTCAGAGCTTCCCCATGTGAGAGTATCATCCACAAAACACATGGCATTATAAATTCATGCAAAAATTTTGTCCATCGGGGCTTGAAATTGTGAAGGAGCAGTCTTTACACTGTAGGCCAAATGTTGCATGTGGTATAGCCCCTTGTGGGTATTTAAGAGAGCCTGGATGTACGTCAAGCTGATTGAAAGCACCAGAAAGGTTTTCAAGGGAGAATGTATTGGGTGTGTCACCATTGTGAGCCGGCTTTGTAAGCAAATGTTGTACTGTGGGCATAGAATATTGTTGTCTTCAATGGCATTGTTCATTCGCTGGTAGTCACAACATATGTGCACCGATACTTTGCCCTCTTACTGTTTTGGGACATTTACAGTAGGAGTTGCTCTGCCACTTGTCTCTACAGGATATATAATACCAGCTTTTTCACATTGCTCTGGTACAGTTTTAACCTCATTTCTCAGTACATGTGGTTTTGGGTGTGCTTTTTCCAATACAGGCGTCTTGTCTGGCTTCAGTTTTGGCTTTGCCTCATAACCTTTCATGGAGTCTCTTGTAGGTTAGAATAAGTCTGCATGTTTATTCAGTTGCTGGTCTAATTTACCTGGTGTCCCTAGTTTCACATGTAATATCTCGTTCCAGTTGAGCCATAAGATTTTCTGAAGCCAGTCCCACCCTAATAAAGTTGGCAAATGCTTCTGCTCACTTTAGGAAACAGGAATTATTGCTTTGCCTGCTAATGGAAAGATGTCACCAGTATATTGTCTTAGCTTTAGGTCTGTACTTAGTAAAGGATACTTTGCGTGGAAATTCTTGAACGGTTTTTCCGAGATGATTGAGACAGCAGCTCCTCTATCTAACTGCATAGGAACTGTATGTCTGTCAAGGCATATATGTATGCCCTGTTTTGTGTCATTTATATTGCCACTAGTAGCAGTGTACACACCATCAAGTCCAAACACAGGTGGGCCTTTATGATTTAGACCTAAAGTATTCTCACCATGGAAGAGATGACCCACCTCTGTAGCATTCATTTGTAGGCCTTTACAATTTCCTTCCCTGAGGCTTCCGTTTATTGTTAGTGTTGTAAGCAAGATGTACTTTGCTTACCCAAGAATCCTTTTCCACCATATTTGCCACTGCAGCTGCAGCACCCTCTGTCGCTGAAACTGGGATATTGAAATCAGCTGCACTTTTGGATGTTAATTCCTCTGCAGCTGTGATGGCATTTGCATCCTCAAAGTTATAGTGTTGTATTTTAATAACAGCTTCAACTGCACCTCAGACAAGTTGAAGCAAATCACAAACACATCCCGGAGAGCATCATGGACATATTTATTGGGGTATTCACATTCAGAATACACCTCTTGAAGGACAAGTGTGAATTGTGCTCTTTTTTCACTTGATTTGGGAGTACGATTCATAAAGCCATTTTGTCTACCAAGTATGGTCATTTGGGGTCTCTAAATCACCTCACTGGCCTTAACAATGTCATAATACCTTTTTTCAGCCACTGAATTGGGTTTTAGTTGTCATTTAATTTTGGCATAATACTTAGGGTCAACACTTGCAAGGAGTAATGACTTTTTACCTCTGGTGTGACGCCATTGGTTGCCACAATGAAATAAAATCTTTCTGTGTAGTTTTTAAACTATTCATTTTCCTGCATGCAAGGTTCGAATTTCAGGGTTCTGGTGCTCATTATTATTCCATCCTCGTCACCAGTTGAAGTGTCTTGCATAGAATTTTGTAGCAAAGAATCTGCAACACAGCACATGAATTTTAGAAGCTCTTATCTGCTGTCAAATAGTACAGAAAAACCTGATCCATATTCATTAATTCCAAACCCAACAATGACAGCAAAGAGATTCCAGACTTGCCAAAGCATCAATATTTCTTTTCCAAAACCAATATGAAGAAACAAATTTCTCTCCTGACTTGAGACAGGCAGTCACCCATAAAGACAACTGGTGGTTTTAAATCGATCCTCTCAACCTTAGAAATATTCATCATTAACTGCAGACACTAGTTCATTTCCAAAATGTATAGGCCTAACCACCAAAAACACAAATTTCATTACTTCTGCCAAAAATAAAAAGAGACCTGTTAGGCCTATCACTAAAAACTGCCAGACCTTTATTAACCCATTACAACCTTACTCAAATCTTAACAGGTGGCAGCAGTAGCTATTATCATGAGTCAATGTTCAATATACTACAAAATACCAGAGTCAAATAACATTTCAATGCACTTTCAATTGATTTTATCATGAAAAACAGGGAATTGTCTCCATCATAGATCACGATTTTTGTTTCATTTCACTTCATTCACAAATAGTAAGTAAATGCGCCCAACTATGGATAACGGAATAGGTTCCCCCTTCCTTACTTTGACTTAAACTATATACAGATCGATGTACAGAGTGCATCTGTAGCTATGTGTATGCTACCCATTGAATGTCAAATTTTCCCATGTGGACTGCCTGACACTTAAGCTTCCTGCGTTCACATTTAAAAGGGAATGGTTAGTGCTGCCAGCACCAGGTGGCTAATGATGTGGTACTAGTATCACAATTGTCTCTTGTCAGCTCCAGAAGTGTGTCACACCACAGCCAGGGGTACTCTGGTATGCCCAGGTCATTAAAGAGAGATGAAAGAATAGTTGATTGCCACATAATGGATTTAGAATGATATCACAGCGAGGAGAGCCCACACGGGAAATAAAGAGTGACCCATCTTGTTTTCTAACCACTTCCTATTACCTTTAACCTAACCGAGACCGCTCCTCTTCCTGATATATATATATATATATATATATATATATATATATATATATATATATATATATATATATATATATATATATATATATATATAAATGATATTGTAGATATAGTTCATTCATCCATTCGGCTTTTTGCCGATGACACAACTCTGTTCATCAAAGTGGATGACGCCTTTGCTGTGACCAATTCTCTCAATACGGACTTGTAGGCAGTTGAGGGTTAGTCTCGGCAATGGCTTCTTTCATTCAACCCTGTGGAATCTCCAATATGTTCGATCTAATTTTTATGAATGAAAAGCTACCCGAAGTTTCTGATCGCAAACATTTAGGCTTGACAATTCGTAGTGATCTGTCCTGGTCTAACCATATCAAAAAGATAACAACTAAGGCAATGAAAATGGTGAATATTCTTAAATATCTGCAGCTTCGTATAAATAGGAAATTCGTGGAGATTCTTTATCTCTCATTTATCAAATCTTGCTTGGTGTCTGGGGCAGTGGTATGGGCCCATTGCACGCTGCAAGAGTCTTAACAACTTGTCCAATTGGCAGCAGCCAGAGTAGTACAGGGGCCACTTCTAGGACTAGTCATGATTTAATTTATGAAGAAACAGGCTTTGAAACATTATCTCGGCACCGTGAAAAATGCAAGCTGATCTTATTTTACAAGATCATGCACAGTGTAGCTCCTTCATACTTATGCAACCTCATTCCTAACGTGGTCAATGAAAGAAACAGTTATAATGTCAGATCTGGTACGAATCTCTCTGTTTTTCAAGCACGAAAAACCAATTGAACACTTCTTTCTTTCCATTGGTTGTACGATTGTAGAATAACTTGCCTACTGATGTGCGTAATTCCATAGACCTTACATCTTTTAAGAAAAAAATAGATCAGGGGAAAAAAGTGCAAACAAGCTATCCTACAGAGGTTACAGAAGTCTTGTTGTTTCCCACGCACGGTTGCGTATGGGATGCAGCAAGCTAAACATGGATCTGCTCAAAAAGGGTCTGATAGACTCCCTTTAGTGTGCCTGTGGAAACGTAAATGTCGATGTTTTTCATTATTGTTGCGAGTGTCCTTTTTATATAACTCAGAGAAATTCACTTCAGAACCAAATTATGTCCTTCACGCCATTTAAGGTTTCAACGTTAATTTATGGGTCCAAAACATGTACCTCCAAGCAAAATGAAATTATTTTTGACGCAGTCCACAACTTTATCAAAACAACAGGCAGACTAGGAGCCGTGACGTAGTTCATAGTATGGTCAAAATCTTGAAACCAGAAATGTATCGTCTGTGTATATAGTTAAGTGAAGGTGGACTTCATCTTCCTACCCTCTATCTGTGTCGTCTTGTGTCTTTCCCCTTATGTTCATGTGGCGCTCTACCTGTCCTCGCCTTGTGGCATTCTTTCTTATGGTGAATTGTCTCTGAACCTGTGATACGTGACACCTCTTCTTTAAACTTTTTTATGTGCAAGAGAGATTTATATAGGGCTTTGCCCTGTTTCCCAATTGTATTCTTAGGGAAATAAAAATATGTTTAAACCACGGTGTGATATGTTTTGGTGCAGCTGACTCTGCTGACAACATGAGCAATAGAGATAAATGGTGCTTAATGCTATGTTCGCTACTCATCGGCTCATTCAGCTTTTTGCAACTTCAGTTTGAACTGGAAAAGAAAAATTGCTTCAATGCACATCTGTCTGTGCCTTCAAAAGTTGTTTTTGTGAAATGCTACATTTGTCTTTTGGTACTGTACATTCCATTAAGCTTATGGGTGGATGGAAATTTCAAAGTTCACATGACCTTGACCTTCAAAGGTCACATTTAAATTACAGAAATGTGCAGCGTTGCAATATCTACAATTTTAGCCTGACATAACTGAGATTGGATTAAAAGTGACCAAGTCATGTCATGCTGAAAATTTCAAAGGGCCAAATGACATTGACGTTTAGAGGTTACATGTTATTACAAAAATGTGCAGTGTTGCAATGCCTACAGTTTGAGTCTAAGAGGGTTAGAAGTGGTTGAAAATTGGCCAAGTTATGGCTGGATGAAAATTTCAAAGGTCCAAATGCCCTTGATCTTTAATCTTTAGAGGTCACACGTAAATACAAAGAATGTGCAGTGTTACAAACGTATTAATTGAAGTTGGATTGGTTACCTGTACCTATATAGTCTTGAAGATATTCAAGATTGAGATTCTCAAATGACCCTAATTTGCATAATTTTCAAAACTATTCAACCTCTATTTACAAAACCTCAAGACTTTGTGTATGGAAGTATAACCATCCAAGGTTTCTTCGTGTAATACTTTTCAAATGAAATATCGGACAAATTTGCCCATAAAGAAAGAAAGATAGAAAGAAAGAAAGAAAGAAAGAAAGAAAAAGAAAGAAAGAAAGAAAGAAAGAAAAAAAGAAAGAAAGAAAAAGAAAGAAAGAAAGAAAGAAACAAAGACAATATGTCCGTGTTGGCACACAGACATATAAAATAAAGAAAGAAGAAGAAACAAAAAAATATAGAATTCCTAGAACAAACATTATGTCTGTATTAGCACACACACATAATTACCTTTCTTTAAACTTTTTGACTGGACTTTTTTTACCGTGTACTTGTGGCACATGGGAGTAGTCAGTACAACCTTTACTAGATAGATGGCACTGCAGGCTACTTATTTGCTCAGCAAAGCTAAGACAAAGCACTTTCCTTAGAGAGTGATAACTGTGGGCCAGTTGTCATAACTGCACAAAATTTAACATGCCACTGACTTGGCTAAACAGCCTCCTCTTGGTTTTTATGTGCAATTATCATCACTTATGAGACCAACATTTTTGGTTTTTAGACAAACGTCCCTTTGAGTCTGCTTGATACCACCAATTCTTGTCTAACCCCCGCCCCCCACCCCCCATTGTTAAAGGTAGTTTTTGTTAGTTATATTTGCATTGTTCTTCTAACCACAAACAGAAATGTTTTTAACTGGCCTGGAATTTGGATCCGCTGAGCACAGTATGTGGCAGACGTATTGTTTTGCTTCGCAGGAGCCCAAGACAGAGCAAGATGTTATTGATGCCTTACCAGACAAGGACACGTGGTTGGAGGTGATACTACTCTCACAGATTCTCACCACTAGAACAGAGCGAAGGCTGGGAGATTTTGAGGAAAAGTTTATGTATGATCCAATTGGAGAGTCGGCTCACTCACAGTGAGTTGAACCTCTTTTGGCATTGTTTAACATGTAGGAACGGGTCAAATTTGTAGGACTGTAATGTGCACTTGGAAAAACTTTTTGTGCCAAGTCGCAAGATATTGTATTTTTTTTCTCAAAATTTAGTCACAAAGCATATGCCAGAATAAAACACCTATTAAGAAATAGTTTTGATAATTTTTGCTCACATTTTGATTTCTTGTCATTTTGGAAAAAAATTATAGTACGCCTAGCATTGCAACTATGGTTCCGAACAATTCTTTAAGAGAAAAACGAAAAAAAATGCGAATTTTTCGGTCGAAGCTGCTGGATTATATTATGTAAATTCTAGATTAATAGGAGAATGTATAAAATTTAGGTGAATATCAGAATGGGTGAATACAGAATAATATTAGTTCTCTTGAATCAGGGGAGAATGTAAAGAAACAAGGTGAGTACACTGAGTAAATACAGATGGAATAAAATGAATAAGTTGAGAAGAAAATGTGTATAATTGTATAAATTGTCTAGAGTCAACGGAATAGGTAGAGAAGTATTGAGATATCACGAGACCATAGTCAGTGCCTTAAAATGTATTTATCCAAAGACACATATATAATTATACATTTTGAATAGAGCATATTCTGAATATATTGAATGTATGGAAGGTGCGCTAAAGTATGGTTCAAAACAATGCTTTAAAGTTATTACTTTAAGCAGAAGTTTAAAACTGTGACATTTGTACACAAAGGTTATTATTTTACTGGGTCAGCTAATATCAAGTTTGCATACAGTGCTAGTATTTTTTGCAAATAAGAGTTATTTTTATCTTTATTATATTTATGGCATTATACATAACCTCTAGAACACTAATGGGTACTTGACCTCTTAGGTCATGTCTCTCCAAACATTTATAACCACAGAATCTTTTCTGATTGTGCTACTCATGGTCATTGTCTGTTATAGATGGCAGTCCCATCTATACAAGGCAGCTGACCTCCAGCATTGACCTAATACACCAGTTTATCCCTTTTGGTGGCCATATTGTCAGTGGCCTTACTTTTTCAAAAGAGAGTGTTTCATTTCTGCAGTTTGATGCAGCATCAGTTTTCATTGCTTAGACATTTGTTTCATCAATACAAGCTGCAAGTTACGTGAGAGGTATTTTGTGGCACAATAATGAACTTTTGTCACACAGGGTGGAGAAATCAGTTTTCGTTTTACTCCCGGTTGATGAATTACACATGCACAGACCCTAACACTGGCGGATACTGGCCGTGTTAAACCAAAGCGGGACTCCCATGGCCATTTGGTGGTTAGCTGGGACATGCAATCTTTTTTTCGAGCATGTATGGAGAAATTACAGGGATATAAATAGAGCGAAAGTTATACCTGTGATGTGTGCGGGGGATGGCCATCACAAATTTGTGAAAAAAGTGTGTCATACTGCATGATGTTAAGACTGCACAAAAATGGCCTAGCTACAGAGACAGCGCCAGGCGACTTTTACACATAGTCAACCTGCCCTGTCCCCATTCATGATGTTGTCCCATGCATCATCCGTTCCCACAAGACCAGCTTTTTCTTTCACAACCACCAAAACAGTCACCTTCATCCACATCCACACAGGTTAGTGTTGTTGATGATATTTTCACATCATAGCAGCAGGTGAGAGTGTTGGCAACTGGCATGGAAATGATGCCATATAAGACGAAACCTTCAGTTCCTGTTCAACCCAGCACAACATTGTCTGACAGAACCACAGTGAAAGCTTTTTCACATGATCAGCTTAAACTTTTGTTACCAAGTACTGGCTGTTGGTGGAGTGGTGGTAGATGCAACAGGAAGAGGAGAATGAGAGGTGGTGATTCCCCTCATTTCTCGGGGAGAGGTCGAGGTCGAGGTCGAGGTCGAGGTCGAGGTTACAACTGCAGTGGCAAGGGTGGCAGATGGGGTCCAGGAGCTACTTCTGCCTCTAAATGCACAACCAGTCAATCCTGATGGTCAAGGGGAGGAGGAGTCCAATGTAGAGGCAGTTGGTGGATAACTCTTAACTTACTCCCACAGATGGTGTTAATGCACCGATGACCACTACATTTTTGGTGTGGTAAGTGGAGGTTATACTCTTACTTTTAAAGATGAGGACCCCCCCCCCCATCAAACTTCCCCATATCCTTTCAGCAAAAAACCCCAACAGGTTGTTGGCTTGCAGGTTACAGAAAGCAGTGGAAAAACTTTGGTCCAAAAGGGCGATAGAAATGGTGCACAATCCACACTCACCAGGGGTTTACAGTTGGTTCTGTTTAGTCCCAAAGAAGGATGGCGACTAACGTATAGTCATAGACTTGAAAGCCTTGAATGAATACCTTGTCAACCACAAGCTCAAGGTGGGGATCCTGGTCTCCATGGCTGTGTTCATGAGACAAGGTGATTGGGCCACGTCCTTCGATCTGAAAGAAGAATATTTTCATACAACGATAGCAGGAAGGTGCCATAAGTATTTCTGCTTTGTGGTAAAGAAGTAACTTACCAGTTTCAAGCTGTTCCATTTGGTCTGGCTATGGCTCCTCTGATTTTCTCCAGAGTCATGGGAGTAATCGCAAGTTATGCACACCGCTGAGGCATATGTTTGCACATTTACCTGGATGACTGGCTGATGGGAGCATTATCTTAGTCTATCCAGAAATGGGATTCCGCCGTGATAGTGATGACTTAGAGCTTATGGTGGATTTTCCTCAATCCAATCTCAACCTGACATAGAACTTTGAGTTTCTTGGGAGGCTTTATCAAACTGTCCGATTCAGATGCTATCCCTCAGAGGATAGATACTGCAGATTTCAGCAGGTATTGATAGTTTTCTTGAACCACAATACCTTAAGGGCCAAGCTGTGGAGAAATCTCATAGTGACTTTTAAGTTGCTGGACTACCAAGTTCCCCTTGGAACACTACACTGCAGGGTGGTCCAACAGGCCTTTTTTCAAATGTGGAACAGGGAGTGTCAGCTCCAATTCATTCTGATCAGTGAAAAGGTGAAAGAGCGACTCCCTTGGTGGCAGAATCATGAGAGTGGCAATCACTACATCCATTCAAGGAAGACATAGTGATGATTTGCAGATGCGTCCCTCCAAGGATGGGGGAGTCATGTGCTCTCTTTGACAGTATCCGGATCTTAATGTCAGAGATTATCCAATCAATTAGCTGAGCTGCAGGCAATTTGCTTGTCACTTATTCACTTTCAGGATCTAGTGCATGGCAAACAGGTGTTGATAAGGTCAGACAATTGCACGGCAATTGCATACATCAACAAACAGGGACAGACAAGGTCTACAGAACTTCTCGTGCCTCAGTGGATTTTGTCCTGATATCTTCAACATCAAGTATAGATCTGTTGTACTCACATGGCCAAGGCCCTCAATGTGAGGGCAGACAGATTGGCACGCAAGCCCAGGTGTTTGCACCGAATGGTTCCTTCATTCTTGCATGATGCAAGTCTTGTGGGATCTGTGGGGCACCTCTCACATAGATCTCTTTGCAACAAGTCTCAGCCACAAGCAACCAACCTTCATGTCCCTGTTTCTGGATGAGAAACCATGGGAGGTGGCTGCGTTCTCAATCAATTGGAGTGGGATGTGGGCATATGCATGGCCACCAGCTCTTCTTCTTCCAAAAGTACTTTCGAAGATACCCCAGGGGGAAGTAGCAGTAATAGTAGTGGCTCCTTAGTGGCCTTGGACGCCTTGGGCAGTCGAACTACTAGAGCTCAGCCTGGAGCCCTCGAGGGCTCTTCCAGACTGGAACGCCCTCCTTTCCAAACTAGCAACGTTAGTGTGCCTCTAAAATCCAGAAGTTTTTCATCCTAATGCATGGGTGCTGTCACGAAAAGCTTTGTTACTTCTGGCTTTTTGCAGAAAGTGGCAGCACAGGTTGCAAGAGGGAAACTTGGGGCCACTTCTCTGCCAAGTGTATGAAGCTAAGAGGTCCCATTTTGCAAAGTGGTGTCCGATTGATCCCTGGAAGGCCATAGAAAATAACATCGCAGAGTTCTAACACAAACTTTTTCATATTAGCTGAGAGGTACGCAGGATAGCTGGTTAGCATTCTGCTATATTCTCTCCTCTTGTCTTAAAAGGGTGCAAAGTTGGTTTGAGTTCAGTCTTTTCTGGACTCATTAAGAGTTTTATCTAGCTATGCCAATTTGCAATAATATCTTTCCATGATGAGACTTATCCATTGAGCTGTCAGAGCTTCAATTCTACTGCTTTGAGAGGAGACTTATGGACCAAGTTCCCATGAACATGTTGACATAGAAAACCATTTGTCTCATTGCACTAACAACAGGAGCTAGAAGAGGAGAAATACATGCATTGGACCATATGAAGACCAAGTATTCTTATGATGGCTCTTTGGTTTACTGAAAACCTTATCTTCATTGGAAAGAATTAGGCTCCGGATAAGCCACTTATGGCTTTCTGGGGCTTCTCCATCAAGGCCATCTCCATGAATAGGAAAGACAGCAATCCAGATACGTTACTGTGTCCTGTTTCCTCTGTGAACTTTTGCTTGGACAGGGTAAAATACACCTTTAAAGGTAGGAAGCCTTTGTTCCTCCATTTGAAAGCTAAGAAGGCACAGATCCATCCTAACATATTTCGAACTGTATTAATAAGAAACGCAAAGCTGCTTTTATATAGTCGCAGAAAAAGTCCCTCAACTGCTACAGGTGCATGCCTAACTCCCTCAACATATTCAAACTCATCCAATTTAGATTATACTTACAGTGTGACACAGCTACTCAAAATGTTCACAGCCTGACCTTTGTCTTTTAATGCTTACTTGATCTTGTTGAAGGTATAATAATCCTCTTGTAGATTAATTTTTCTTCTGGGTTTGTTAACCCACCCTTTTTGATGAAACCAGGCGTCTTTCGGTGGAGATAGGTTACTTTTTTGCCTTCTTGTTATGGAGGTTCGTACACTTCTGAGGCCAAGAAGATCATCATCACCCGCCTGCATTCTGCTGGTGGGATAACTACCCATTAGTGTTCTAGAGGTAATTAATTATGCCATAAAACTAGGAAATGTAACTTAATTTTCATATTTATTAAGAATACTTACCTCTAGAACACCTTGAAACCCATCCAACCTCCCTGCATCAGATCATTCTACGGGTTAGTCTGCCAAAAGAGTAACTGATGCATTAGGTCAAGGTCGGAAGTCAGCTGCCTGGTATCGAGGTCGCTGCAGTGGCCCTGAACTGTGAATAGCACAATGAAAAAAGACCCTGGTGGTATTAATCTTTGGAGAGACATGACCTAAGAGATAAAGTACCCATAAGTGTTTTAGAGGTAATTAATATCAGTAAATATTAAAATCAATTTACATTTTCCAGGTTTGTTCGTTTGAAAGGACCATTAATCAAATGCTAAGTGTCCTGACTGTGTCATGCTTTTCTTTGTGCAATTATCCAGTTGAAAATCAGGTCAAAGTTGTGACAAGCCGTTAATGCTGTCTCTTGCCTGCCGTTATTTACCGTCTGGAAAGCTTTCTTATATGCACTCTGAACGCATTTGTTATGACTACGCAAAAAAAAGGTTGACTCATTCCCCATAGTGTCAGAAAGGCAAAGAAAATGTGTTCAATAAATGTGGTATTTTGAGCTCCGTATATACGTTTACTTGACAGGTTTTTGGAGGACCTCGAGAAAATAGAGGAACAGATCAAGCAGAGAAACGAATCGTCCGACTTCCCATATACTTATTTGATGCCCAGCCAGATGCCCAACGCTATAAGTATATGAGGAACACGCATACCTTGGTTCAGCACGCATACCATGGTTCAACCGTGTTCTGCATCTGGAAACACCAATTGCAGCAGGATGTGCAGGAATGACTGATACAGCTTAACTTTTTCATAGCCAATTTTCGTTATGACTTTACAGACCATTGCAAGCATTGCTTGAATTGACCGACATGACTGGCTTTTAGTTCATCCAGGTCTTTTGTTATATAACTTTAAAACAAAGGAGATAGGAATTACAGATACATGATCTGTCTGCAAATCAGTTGTGTTTCATAATAGAATAACGGATGTAGCTGCATGTTCATTCTGCTTCAGCCATGTCCTTGCCACCTAAGGAAAACCTGGGCATTTTGTAAACATTTGCATAAAGTGTTGCATAGGTATATTCAAATGTACCATTAATAACGACGCTCTGTTTGGGCAGTGGTCTCACTTCAAATGCGTCAAGCAAAACTTAGCTTGAAGTTACGGAAATAGATAAACTTCAATGGCATATATTCATATTTAACCACATTAATTGTAGACCTGCTCTGGTCTCCTCAGTTGCTAGACAACAGAACTCTGCTTCCTCTATTATGAGGCCACTTGTACCAGTTATGTTATTTAACCATGCAGAAATGCACTTCTTCTACCAAACAAATATAATTTTCTTAGGACGTTTAGCATCTGCGATGTTTTAAAACTTTGTGAATGTGTTCATAAGTTTGTGCTTTCTAGAGTCGTTACTTGAACCTCAGAATCTCATGTGGCCCTGCTAAATACATGAATCTGCCCATCTTCCCGTCAAGTTCCCTGCTGCAGCCTAGGTAGCAGCACGGGATCTCAGCTAATATAAATACGTCCTATTAATATATATTTTGCCCTTTCGTTCTTATCACAAGCCGATGTATATTACAGTGCCAGTTGTGAAAATGAAGCCATTGTACATGGAACTGTTCATTTTGAGATTGTAGGACATTTTGGTAAACATACATATTGTGCATCAGTTGTCCAAATTTGGTGGTTCTAATCCCAATGCAGTCTGACGAAACTAATAAAATACTTTTAATGCTAACATGATAGTCAATGGACAGTGTAAACCTTTGAATCTTGATTACAGACAGTATTTACTTGCCAGATAATGTCCAGTTCATGTAGGTATTTCTCCAAAACTCACTATCCGATTTTTATCGAATAGAAACTGATTTTTGCATCATCATAATGAAAAAAACAGATGCAGTTATAAAAATCCCAGATAGATTTATGTAGATACTTGTATGGCTATCTAAAAAAAGCACAAATTTAACCATTCTCTCTTGAATATTTAAAAAAAATCGAAAATTTCAACAGTTTTTTTTTCAAAAATGCTTGTGTTAACACAACAACTTTGAATGAAGAGTTACCTTGCCAGGTTGGATATTACCTTGAATGTATTTGTTATCCGAATGTTACTTGGATAAAGTAGTTCTATACTTATACAGGATGTTAAAAAAGTAGGCAGTCGAATGGGACAGACAGAATGCCACTGGCATACCGTACTCAATAGTGCAAGAGCTATTTTGTAAGACTCATACTAATATATAGTAACGTACGAGTAGCAAGCGTTATCTTGAGCTTAGCGTATAGACATTATAAACCAGAGATAAACAACCGATCGAGGGAAAAACTGAAAAAAATACTGAATTGAACCCTACGGGACCCGTGTTTATATGGACAATATTTTGTGGCATTATAAACAAGATATCACCAACTTATCGAGAGAATAATTGAAAATTTATAATGTAATGAATTCTATGCGACAGATGGTTATATGAACTCTACTTTTGTGCATTATTAACAAGATCTAAGCAACTGGCTGAGAAAATGATTGAAATTTAATGCTGAAATGAATTCTATGTGACCGATCGTTACATGCACATATTCAGTCAATAAGTAAACAAGTAATTTTCTTCAAATGAAAGCTTCCTTTATTTGTTTATACAACTAACATCGCAACTGCCAGTTGCAATTTTGAATGAATACACCAATTAAGGTGACATATAACATGACTAATTTGCAGTAATGACAGAAGTCAATGGATGAAGAGAACACGTACAGTCTTTGTATGACCTTCTCTGCTTTAAATGGAAATTAAGCATGAGTATCTGACGCTAATGATCAGCTGCTACACCTGATCTTCAGATATCCCAAGGTCCTTTCTTTGTGTGAGGTAGTAGTCGGCTCTTAAAGATCCCTAGTTGGCCGTGACTGGTATTTAAGTGGCCTGCCAAGAAAACGTGACAGATTTTCTGCGCAGCTAATGTTAGGATACTTGACTGATCATGTCCGACATTTAGTGTTATTATGCCGTGGACAATACACCTGGCGTAGTATTATCTTATTGGCAGCACTATACGTGGTGATATACCCATTTTTAACTCCATAACACAAGCAAGTCCGATCGGCAGTGTCGTATATTTCATCCAAGGGGATTAAGTCATTCATATATTCAGCCGTCCTTGGATGCGTAGGGGCTGATATGGTCCAGTGACCTCCACAATGTCAAGGTCACCTTTCTATAATACATCATCACTGTTTGCAACATCAGTCTTCATCACGCAACAACAACAAAAAAAGCCCAATTGGTACTTTCCTATTAGAGTTTAACAGTAACCATGGGCCCAGGATCCACCAGTACCGAGATAAAAGCCAATTGTCATATTTCTTGTATTCCTATATTATTCTTGATTTTCACAGGTCTTTAAAAATGATGAAATGCCAGCAGCTCCTGGTGCCACTCAAGGTGTGTTACCACCAAGTTTTAAGTGGATCTAGCTAACAAGTTTGGAGGAGGCGAAAATGTCAACTGTGGGCGGGCCACTAAACATCCTATTATCTCAGCTGACTGACAAGTCGGATGAGCTTATAGGACAATGACAGGCCACGTATGCCCAGAACTGACCCAAATTGTCTACAGCCTATGAGCACTGGATATATCCCATGCCATGTTTTGAATTTCTTTTCGAAGGAAAATGTGTGGTATATTCATGCTTACTAATTACTTAGAAACCCGTCCATACTATCGGACCTGTATCCACCATAGGGGCAACCTTCTCCACTAAGGTCCATCTTTGACCAAGTGGGAGCACTTGGCACTTACGCCCAGTGCTGCTGCTTAATTCATAGCCTGAGGGTGACTTCAGTGTCAGAAACAATATTCCTACTCTGGGGCTCACCATCGCTCACAACTGGTAGCTTCAAAGCATTGTGTTTACATTTTCAGTTAATGCTCACCGTGGAAAAGTTCGATTTTCTATTTTGCATTACATTCATTTCACATATTAACCTTCCGTTCACACTAATCACACATATATTTTGGTGCCACCTATTCAAAATATCCAAAATGGGACCAACGCACACTGACTTGGCTGTCAATTTGAAAATCATGGGTTCCCTACCCAATGGTTTGTAAATGAGGATAGGAATGGGACGATCTTGGGGGACGGGGTTAAAAAATATATGAAACCAATTAACTTTGATATCCACTCAAATGTATTTTTGTGCGACTGTCCCGCAATGCATTGTGCCATGTTTAAAATGACCTTCGCCAATGTGAATGATTTGCCAGAGTATCATGTTGCATTTGGATTTGTAACTAACGATAATAACTGCTTGAGACACAATCAAGCAGATAGATTAAAGTTACGATAGTAAGTCATGTTTTAAAAGTACTTTAACGACCGTTTGTCCTGGTAACTTGGAGAACGGACACCTGGAACCCAGGGAAATATTACGATAACGATCCCCAAACAACTGGGGCTATGCTGTTCCACCAAATAACCGTGGCTATGCAGTTATGCGGTTTCTCCCGCCCAAATTAACACTCCAGACAAGTTGAAATATAATGCTGTGTTTGAGTTGACTTCACTGCCAAGTAAAGGCACATGACGGCCACTTTCTCGATAAAATCTTTCAATTGGGGCTATACTGTTTCACCGAACAGTATAGCCCCAATTGAATAACCGAACAGTATAGCCCCCATAAATAACGACTTAAAAAGACTAAAAATGTATTTCAATGAAAACAGGCTTAGTGTCAATATTGACAAGTGCCAGTTTATGCTGAAAGGGACATCCCTGTCTCTACGTAAAATACCCGAGCTGAATATTCATATTGATGATCAACATGTGCAACAAGTTAGCTCGGCGAAATATCTTGGAATGTGCATTGATTCAAACCTGAAATGGGATCTTCACATTGATAACATGGTTAAAAAAATATCTGCTAAAATTGCAATTTTGCGATCCCTGAGAAAGATTGTACCAGTGGAGATACTCAAACTTCTCTACAATGCTATAGTACAACCGCATTTTGATTACGCTGATGTAGTGTATGATAATGGTTTAAAAACAGATCTTGACAGACTTCAGAAACTTCAAAACAGAGCTGCAAGATTAATATTGGGGTCGTCATTTAAAACTAGCAGGAATGACATGTTTAAAAAGCTGGAGTGGTTGTCACTTCACAATAGACGTAAAATGCATAAATGTATAATGCTCTTCAAATGTTTAAATGGCCTGGCCCCCAGTTACTTAACTAAAAAAAATCAAACTCAATAGTGATTTCCATTCTTACAATACAAGAAATGCCAGAGACATAGTAATCGAGAATAACGCAAAAACAATATGTTAACAATAGTTTTAGAATATCAAGTACCAAACTTTGGAATGAACTCCCACAAGACTTAAAAACCTGCTCGACAATTGGGTCTTTTAAGAACAAGGTGCTTAACCATTATTGGTCAAAGGTACAGTTTGAGTAACTGACTAGCTTTTTACCACTCTATGGATTATATTCAGTAGCCTATGTTGTATCTCTAGTTACAATTTGTATATTTTAGTTTTGTATTATATATTTTATATTGTCGTATTTGAATGTATGAACGTGTGAGTGAGTGTGGGCGATTCGGCCACCAAAAATAGTACTTGTACTAAGTGTGTCACCGAATTAAGATAAAATTTTTGACTTGACTTGACGACCCTGGCAATGCAGCTGAATTTATGCTGTTTCTCCATCCCAAGTTGACCCTCCAGACAAGTTAAAATAAAATGCTATGTTTCTGTGTCTCTGGATAAAATCTTTCAGCCAGGGTTGATCAATTTTTATAAGGGAAGGGTGGCTTGCAATTGTTTCTTTTTTTTTGTGGTTCATTAGATTTATTTAGGATCAGACCTTTTCAGTAGGGTCTTTCGGGTAACTAGAACCACACATGTATTTTTGTTAGGCCTTAGGTAACTTTGAAATTTGTTGAAACACATTTAAAATGGTTGTCCTTTCCCCTTTTACACATTACCTCCTTTGACGTCAGTTTAATTTGTTACCTGGGCACAGCCGGGGGCACTTGTAGGCCACTTAAAGATCAATTGCCAAGATATTCTTTATCCACTTATTTTGCAAATTGTATGCCAGATATTTATTAGGTGATCACATGTCCACAAATAATCAAGTATCGTGCTTCTTTGCATATGTCAAATCAATACAAAGTATGACTTCCTAGAGCAAAATGAGCTTCCTAAGATATCTTATTTTACATATCATACACCGTTTTCAAGATGCCGAAAAGTGATTTGATAAGATCCTAGAGTAAAAGGGATGGTGGACATCATATTATTGCCCTATTTGCAGCCATTTCTAAAATACCTGAGACCTTGGTGAAAATATTTAACTGCACATGACATTTATTAGTTTTGTTTTTTCGAGGCTATCTATGTAATTAGAAATTTTCTATCATAGTTTTCGATCTTCTCAATATCTTATAACTAGAGCCACAGCAATGCAAAGCATTGACTGATGGGTCCCCGTTTACACATACATGGCTCATGTGACCTTGAAAATGAAATCTAGGTCACCAAATTGTAATCATGTGACGAAAAATTTATGTCCAGGTACAAACATTAATTGGAGTTTCAGGTGGCCTGCAAGTCTCGAGATACTCATGTTCACAAACAAGTGATGGGCATACGGAGCCTCGGACGGAATGGTAGAAAGACGGACAGACGGATAGACAACCTTAATGGTCCCCATTGGAATCGACTTATTACAAAGAAAAAGATATATGACAACATGGACCCATGTTTGTCAATGTGTTTCCTGCAAAAATTCATTTTGTGGGAAGGGAATATATTTCGAGGGTATGCAATAATATTGTATGGGAACGTGTTACGATGCCCGCCTTCAGAATATTCTAGATTGTAGCGGAACTCAAAATAGAATGACAAAGATGAGATTACGTCAACAATGACAATATAATAACAATCAACAATAAATACAAAGTTGGTACATGAAATTATACTCTTAACTATGCTGTTACTCCAATAATGAACAGTCTGCAGGTAAATCATAATCCCTGGTGAGAGATTCTCCACTGGTATTGTTTCACAGTTTCAAGTCATATGGTAGGTGCCAAATAGTCTGGTCCAAATCCCACACAGGTACAGGTTTCTTCCAATGTGGTACAATTAAACACCAAATATACCAGTCCACTCAAAGGCACTGTCCACACTCCACAGGTACAATGTATAAATGAGTATCTCCCTGGAAATAGCAATGCTCAGAGTCCCACTGGCTTGAAGTCACACAGCTTCTGTCAGATGTCAGAACTCTCCTCCCTCAGTCATAAAGGTTGCTGCTTTATATACGCATGTCGAGAACTCCCACCAGTACTCCAGAGTTTTCCAATGAGTCGCACATACTTCTCTCTGATCTTCTAGACCACATCAGAACTTTAAATCCCCCTTGTTTGCTACTGCGCTTGTATGTAGGTCATCACATCAGACATTCTATTGTTCACAAGCTACATGAGAGTCACCCCAAACAAAGTAGGCCAACTAAGTGACCTGGCACACACTCAATGAAAACAGTGACCTCTCCAAATCAAAACAAACAGCTATACCCACATTCATAACAGAATGCTGTTAAATTGTTTTACTCTTATTCCCTGTCTGGGGCTCTGCAAATGTCAAATAGTAAGATACTCAATTTAATATTGGTGTCTGTTTCATGTGAAATCTCAAGAGCAATTCTGATGATCACTGTCATTGTCTGAACCCTATCGTGTGTACCTAATATATACTCTGGAAAGTACATTACATATTGTACTTTTATGACATTCATTTATGCCATGATCTGAACAAATTGAATGAAAGGAATTGAAAGTTGAGTACCAGCTCATTGTTGCTTAAGAAGGCTACAAGTATTCAAGAAGCTACTGTCTCGTTACGTTTTGTGCAAAACTGCAATTCCAATGGTTTATACTATTGAAACTTGGAACTGCTATATATATTGTAAAGCACTAAGAAGAAGCTGGCATTTTTATTTACAAACAGCGCTCAGTAAACTGTAACAAAGCCTGTTAGTCAATTCAGCCACACGGTCCAACTTGGCAACCAGCTGCCAGGCCTCCAGCAACAACTTGTCATGTCTGAAAGAGCACGGCCATATCCCATCCTTCCCTGGTATAATTGTCACTTTGGATGATAAACAGTAAGCAAGATTATATAATGGCAATAAGATATTTTTGAAAAACCTCTCTATTATGATATTCAGGAAGGCCTGTCCATACAGTGAGTAGACCATGTTTTGTTGTGAACATTAGCTGTCTTTGTGACTGCCAACTCTTATGCAAAGATAAACCATTGTACAGTGGCATTGGCCATAGACCTTTGGCATGTTTTGTCTGAGCAAAGGTCTCAACATCTCCTAAAACTTGATAAATGTTTTCATCATATTGTATGATGAATATTTGAAGTTGAAATAAAGAATTGCGATAATAAAGAGATGCTATGGAAATCTTGAGCCCAGATTAACCAAGTTACAACCAATCGACATCTCCTACCTACTAGGTCTTTCTGTGGTATCACTAAGCTGCACAATGAAGGAAAGCAGTCTTACAAGTTATTTGAAGAAATGGAAACGAGCGCTTAAAATGGCGAATCAGTTCAAAGCAACGACTAAGGAAAGGAAAGGAATAAATAGCGAGAGAAAAGCCACTCCCAAAGATGGGTACCTCACAACCTTGCACCAAGGTACGGAAAAACAGCAAAATTACATTCCGACCATGATTATTCCATGTATTCATTGACAGGGAAGCCAAAAAGCCTGACTATCTAAGTGTCAAAGTACGGAATGACTGCTTTGAACTTGAACTAACACAAATATACCACAATCCAACATGATCCTGTGTCTTCACTGAGAAAAGAACTAATCAAATTGTATTCCTAAATTACTTGTTTTGCTTACATTGAAACGCTGCATTGTTACACGACCATTACAGATTATAATCAGTCACACAAACAAAAGCTTCTGCTGGTTGTTGTGAATGTATCTAAACATCGATAACATGATGTAACGCGGTGTTTTAATTGGGAAAGATGCGACCTTTGAGAGTAATTATACGGGTGTGTTTTATTTGATGAAAGTCTTAGCTGAGAAGCTGCTTCAATCAAAACAAGAGGTCAACCCATGTAGCCCTCTGTCCAATATTATTAATTAGAAGAAGTGAAAGAGGTGCAGTAAAATGATTTAGGATTCACAGGTGGTAATTCACAAGTATGATACCCCTGTGACTGGAACACAGCCCGCGGCATACTTCCAACCCCCAGGTAGTTTCTACCCAAGGCAACGGAAAACTGACATGTAAATATCACAGTTTATACCATTTAGCAGCGGCATACTTCTAACCCCCAGGTAGTTTCTACCCAAGGCAACGGAAAACTGACATGTAAATATCACAGTTTATACCATTTAGCAGAAAGTGTAAAGATAAAACTTCTACTTTTACTCAAACTATGTATTTATGAGCCTGTTGTAAACTGTAAAAAAATTGAGAAAAACCAGCAAGTCTGAAATCCTTGAAATATAAGAATTTTAACTGTACAACAAGATAGGGTTATTGGAAACAGAACTTATAAAGACACCTTATCAGTTCTCATAAATCGTTGTCTTCATTTTAGCTTATTTTACACCAGTCTTACTCTGACAACAAAATCTAGAGACTTTAAACAAATTCGACCAAAACATGAGACAAGAAGATATTATAGCCAATATATTCAGATATCTTAATTTCAAGGAACAGATAATTGACAATTTAGAACTTAAAATTGTCAATTCTGTGATGTGTTTTGTCAACACATCTCTTATCAGAAACGTAAATAACTAATCAAGAAAAATCTTTATCATCTTCAGGACTGGTACTCTAAATTGACTGTCAAATCAAATTTCTTTGGAATATGCCCACTGATGTATGTCATCCCACCTTTTACTGGCAGGGTCTTCATTTAGGAATATTCTTGCTCTGAAAACACACCATCCCAGGCTTTTCCTTTGGCAAAATCTGAAACAATCTTCTTATTTGACACCACTTGGCATATTGCTTCAGAGCTTTTTTTCAGAGATACTTCTTGGTATTCCGAAGCGTTGATTTGTTCACAAGGTGGCACAAATATTCACGAATTTTTGTGTTTTTGCTATTTTCAACTTCTTCTTTAAAACCATCTCTCAGAATACGCTGAATCTTGGTGAAATTGTACCTTGCGGAAGGATCAAACAATGTTATTCACCAGGTGGTGGTGCTTGGGTGGGTCTGTCCTGAGTTTGTTCAACTGGTTATGCTTCAGCGGTCATGGGGTAATTTTTTTTCCTTTCATTTTTCAGCAAAAATCCTCTCCGAAACCGCTTGGCCAATTGCCTGAAATTGCATAAAACACATCTTACGATCGCTAGGCCTAGAGTTTTTTCACAGGCAGTGCCGCGTTTTTCTGTTTTAGTGATTTTTGTGTGTTTTGGTATTTTTCGGTAATTTCTCCTGACGCACAAGCTAGATTCTCTTCAAACATGGCTTCACTTGATTCCCACCAAGATGGTATGTTAGATTGGAGTACCGACACTTGCTGATTTTTAATGACGATTTTGAAATTTTCTTAAGGTTGATAATACTACATGCTCCAGTACGTATCTTTTGAAATTTTTTTTTTGTAATAATATTTGTGGAAAATTTTACATATAGATGAAACCGCTTTGCCAATTGCTTTGAAATTACACAGAAAAACATCCGAACTTCCAGATACCAGAATGCAATTTGAACCTTGATGTAGTTTAACATGCAAGTTATATATTGTTGTATCAGTCTTCATCAGATGCTCATGAACCACCAAGGAACAGTCCATTTGTTTTTGTTCAAAGTTTGTAGAAATGTAGCTTGACTCGATCCGCACCAAATGTGTCAACTCCATGGGAGTACGATGATTTGAAATCAGGCAAAAATCTGTAAGAGTACCTGATTAGCCTGGCTGCTAAAACACAATACAGATCATAACTGTACTTGCTGCATATTTTATTTATCTCTGAAAGTATGGACCGGATCTTCAAACTTTGTGGCGATGTACCTTTTCCTCTATCAAGTATCACGCTATAGTGAATTTTATGTTTTAAATGATTTCTGAAGGGAAAATCCTCATTTTGTTTCTCTACAACAACTTGTGTAATGGCTTCAAATTACAGACAAACATGTATAGATGCCAACAGATCATAGTGGGACTTATTGTGCGTTGAATATCAAGGTCAGTTGAGGGCAGACTGTTTAAAGGGTCTCTTGATTCACTATGTTGAAATTTGATACATGGGTGACACATTGGTTGTTCTCGCCATACGGTGCGATTTTGAAAACATTGGATGTGATAATAATACTTTTGTTCACATTTTTATTTAATAACTCACTGCGCCTTCAATCGTCGCTTTCCGTTCATTTCCGACACCCGCAAGGCGCGAAACGCTTGTGACGTCCAAACGCAACACCGCTGGCTGACCGATCCCATACCCATATAGCATTTGTTTGGATAGTTACAACATTTACGCCTCATCTACTCAGCTGCCAAGACCAGTGGCCTTTCATCTTTTTTGGGTTTTGTGCTGGTGTTTGTGAGTCCACGGCCAGCTCCCAGTAATCGCGTGTGCAAAATTCCAACTCATTGTACCTTTGTCGTTCATATGGAAGCAGAAAATAAGTCAGTCATAAGAAAATATTTACCATTGTTACATGATGGATACGATCTGAAATAAAGAATATGACAAACACATGTACTGATGACAATAAATACGGAAACGTAAATTACTGCCCTCCAAGGGTCTTGAGATTACTGCCGGCCAGGGAGGAGTTATGCTGATATTGAAAGCAATATTCATAAATGCAAACTTCTATTAAATCATCCATAGACCATCTATATATATATATATATATATATATATATATATATATATATATATATATATATATATATATATATATATATATATACATATTTATATATATATGTATATATATATATATATACATATATATTCGTACATAATAGTCCGCTGTATTGTATATATCATAAAGATACAAAGATAGAGGTGAAAGAGTAGAAAAAAACACTGGTCATTCAACATCAAAATAATGTACACCTTCCAATAACGAAGCTACTTTAACAGGTGCAACGGAAGTCAACGAAGTCATGGCACTCCTTCTGTGTTAAAGTAGTCTGCCAGCTGCCATCCCTGACTTCACATATCTCGCGGATGGTATTGGCAAGTGAACAAACTTCAGCTGGTATGTATCTAGCATTGTCAACAAATACAAGCAGATCGTGTACATTATACGAAGGCAACTTTGATCTCAAAATATTGTATTTACATAGGATATGATTAAGAGAATTGCCAACGGCAGAGCAGCTGCCCTGAAGAACTAACTTACCAAGAGTTTGTACAGTAACATTATTGCTTTGGTACATTTTACAAAAGAATCTCAGAAAACGCTTGTGGAGTTGCGCCTTTATCTCGGCATCTTCACAAATCAAGTTTAGCAAGTTACATGGGACCGACATGGAAGTCTCCAAACTAATCGGACAGCCTTTCTCCACGCCGTGTAGAAAAGTTCAAAATATTTACTAGACAGGTCCCACCGCTGACATCCATACAGTAGCATACAGTAACTTTTGAATAATTTGTATCTGGTCGATGAAAAAATATGGTAAAATTGAGATATAGTTAGGTTGACTTCAATATTGAAATCTTGAATAGAATGTCTGATATTTTCTTCTTCCACATTGGGACCAATGAGATTGCCTAGATGCTGAAATACAGTAACACGCTTGATCTGTTCAACCTCCATGTAAATGGGCAAAGAGGTTGAGAAGTCATCTTTACCAAATTTTATCATTTTAGATTTGTCTGGATTATATACAACATTATACTCATGTGAGAAGTTGATGCAGACGTCCAACAATTTCATCAAGGAAGTGCGTTTTGGAGCCATTAAAGTAATATGATCAGCATATGCTGCTGTACCCATGAAGACATTACCAATATAGCACCCAAAGGCAGATTTTTTAATCTTGAAAAAAGCTCATCAATGTAAATACTGAAAAGTATTGGAGATAAAACTCCGCCTTGTTTCACTCCATTTGTACAACTGAAAGATCTGCAGCATGCGAAATCCCATTTAACTCTCATATTTTGATTGGTGCACATGTTTATTAGAAGACGACATATGATTGGACTTAGACCTTTTTTTGAGCAGCATCGTAAACAGTTTTATATATTCAACCCCATCAAAGGCTTTGCTTGCATCTAAAAAGATGACATGAGCATTGGAAACTTGTTGTGTACAATAATTTATGGTTTCGGAGACAACAAATGCGCATTGCGTGGTAGAGCTACCAGGCTTCAAACCAAACCGTAGACTACAAGTGTCCAGTACGCTTCCATTTTCATTCAGAATTAACCAATCTAATAATTTTCCAATCGCACTACCCAGTGCAATTGCTCTATAATTGTCAGAGTTATTCAGTGACTTTCTTTTATTCTTGGGAATTGGAATGAGATTACTAATATGGAGATCTTTCGGAACACAGCCATGGATAATCATTGATTGGAACAATAAAGCTAAATGGATAGACAAATTATCACTTCCTAGGATGATATGGTCTGAGTAGTGCCCTGCACCGCCATCATGTTTACCAATTTTGAGGGACTTTATTGCTGACTTTATTACAGAGATAATCGAATGCACGGAATTTATACTTCCTATAAAATCTTCATTAACCAATAAATTTATGTTTTTCTTCAACTTATCCATCTGTGATTTATCATAGGAAACATGGGAAGGGAAACTTAATTATTTGTTTAGACTTTTATATACCGTAGGCGTAGGCCGTAACTGTTTCCGTAAATGTTAGAATTTGAAACACTGTAAGACCTGGTCCATCCTGAAGCAAATTCCAATTTATTGCATTGATGCTTGTTCTTGTTAAACGGAATCTTGTAACTTTTTTATTGGAAATATCTCGCTTGCAACGAATTATCATTGCCCAGCCGGCAAGTTTGGATCGTCTGACTGTACCCATGGAGGTATTGTATCTGTATAGTACCCCCATGCTTTACCACGGCTGCACTCCGTGCAGTACTGGTGACGGTAGAGTTCTGGGCGTACCCCCATGTGTGTAAGGCTGATTCATCTGTTCCTCTGCTGCTTCAGCTTTTCTTATTAATTCTTCATCGTCATCAGACCACGCACATAAAAATCCCAATTCATATTCTCCAGAATCACTATGCTCTGTTATATCTATCGTAACGTTTGGCAAACTGAAGGCACTCTAGCTTAGAGCACATAATAATGGCCAGCGGGTTGCGTTTGTGACGTCAGGAACACTTTCCCACATCGGGCCATGATCGGAACAAATTGGTACCTTTTCTTGTCACAAATGTGACACGCTTTTGGAGCTAAAAAGCACTTTTCCAAAATGAAATTTAACATGTTGGTTTTAGTATATAATTTTCTAATGACCCTAAACATCAACTTTCTAATTTCTGGTACCCATTTAATCAGTAGGACCTTCAAACAGGCATCTTGCTTGTATATTGTATAAGGTCATATTTTTATTGATTTTTGTGTTTTTTTCAGATAATGTTGCCTTCATCTTATTGCAATTGATAGTAAAATGTACAAGGCTATGCCAACTTGGACAAAATAGTCCTTATTTGGCGCATATGTCACTCATGCAAGTTTATTTGACAATCGCGCAATGAGCGCAAAGTGTCCCGTGGAAAGCTGTTGACTCAATCTTAAATCAGCACTTTAAGGGTTAATTATGCAAATGATATGCACTAATCTGTGGGGGATCCCATTGTGCTGAGCTGTTTGTGCCTGCCTGATACATCGCCTTGTACATGTTGTATGGGGACGCACTGATGGGTTCTCAATTTGAGATATACCTTTAATGGGCTTCTAGGCACACCACCATTATGATTATGAGGCAGTATTCATTCTATAGGCATGCCCTTTTTTGTGTTTACATGAATTGAGTTGTTAAATGATACACACTTGCCCGCTAGGCCAGTTTGAAAACTTGCAATCGCAATCCTTATATATTTAATAGTTGTCAATGCAGACTGATTTTATGTGATCTAAATGTGTCACGAGGGGGGACAGGGTGGGGTTGCTGGGTTTACAGGGACCGATCACCGATTTGTGGATTAATATATGGGAAGACTGCTATATCATGATACACGTGTACAGGTGTTGATTACTGCATATGCTGGCACATAGAACATATCTTTTGGTATTGATGCAACATTCCATTATACTGTTCAACTGACAAAGTTGACGTGTAACTGTGAGTTTGACACATTTCTTTGTTGTAGCTGGGGCATCCTCTGGTAGTTTGAGATGAGTTTTTTTTTATTTTGATTTGAGATGATGGTTGATGATTTATTCACTTACTTAATTGCAATTTGTTTTAAGACCGAGTGTGGTAGGTTTCAGAGCTCTTCAACTGTTTAACCCAGGTGCAGGGACACAGGGACTTACATCAGCATTCTGAGGATCAATATGTATCTGTAGACTAGCATGCCACACTGCCAGTAGGATTTGTGTCACACTAAGGTAAAGGTCGAACATTCAGGTTTGAATGCTTGCTCTGTGCATCTGAGCTGTTGTTTTTGGGTTTTTTTTTCCAAATTATGTACGTGGGGGTGCTTTTTCTGCACCGGCCAGACATTATTTTAGGGGACTATAAGTTGGCTCCAACAGTTACAGTATTTAAACATGTTAAAAGTTTTTTGGTCTCTTTTTTTCTTATTTGTTTTTTGGACTGGTTGTCCTTACTTTACATTTGACCGACACACTGCCTAATGCCAGACCTCCCTTGTGTTATGTTTAGCATTATTGTGTTCACCTGTCTGGGTTTGGGGTTCAAGCCCAGCAGGTTTTGTTCTTTTTGTTTTCATGTGGTTGTGCAAACCGCACGTTGGTTTTTATTTTTGTGTAATTATGGAAAAAATTGTGGCAAGATTTGCATAGGGGTCCAGGTTGAGTTTAATATAGTCGAGAGGCATTGTATTGAGTCAGGTAATATAAACAAATTCAATTTAATACATGGCTAAAAATATCATAATTAGTTCTTTGAATGTGAGAGGTCTGCGGGACTTCAAGAAAAGACGAGAAGTCTTTCATTATTTTCAGAAGGCTGAGGCTGAAATTTTGTTTCTGCAGGAAACCCACTGTACTGCAGAAATAGAAAAGCAGTGAAGGGCTGAATGGGGGTATACTATTTTATTTTCTCATGGAACAAATGACTCCAGGGGTGTGTGTATAGTATTTAAAAATACTTTTTATCTGGACATTCATGATGTATTATCGGACCCTGAGGGCCGATACATTATTGCTGATGTCACAATTGGAAGCAAAAGATTATCACTAGTAAACATATATGGGCCAAACCAAGATAAGCCTCTCTTTTTTGAGAATATGATTTCATTAGTAGAAGAAATTCCAAATGATGAGAAAATAGTTGGTGGGGACTTCAAGTTTGTACTAGATATAGATAAGGATAAAAGAGGTGGCAATCCTCACACACATGCAAAAGCCCAGGCAGTGGTAACAGCTTGGATGGAAGACACTGATCTCATAGATATATGGAGAATACAAAATCCTAATAAATTTAGATTCACCTGGTACACAAATAATCCCAATGCTATTTTTTGTAGGCTGGATTTCCTTTTAGTGTCCTTTAGCTTATCCTCGTGTATAAAAAACACAGATATTAGGCCAGGATTCAGAACGGATCACTCTATGATTACTCTGAAATTGTCAACTGAAAATACAGAGAGGGGCAAGGGTTTTTGGAAACTTAACTGTTCATTTTTGACTGACAAGGAATACATCGATTTGATAAAACAGAATATAACAGAAACAGTGCAGTTGAACACTGAAGCAAATGCCACACTTTTGTGGGATACAGTAAAAGCTTTAGTAAGAGGTGAAACAATTAAATATGCATCTAAAAAAAAGAAGGAGAGAATCAACAGGATTAAACAATATGAGGACAAATTGCAGAATTTGGAAGAGTTGCAGCAAAATGATGCTGACCCTGATAAGTTCAAGGATGAAATTCAGTTAACTAAAGATAATTTAGAAAAAGAGATAGAGTATAAAACTAAAGGGGCACTATTCAGATGTAAAGTGCAATGGTACGAGGAAGGAGAAAAACCAACTAAATATTTCTTGAACCTTGAAAAGCGGAATTATAAAAACAAAGTTATAGGACAGTTAAGGTTAGCAAATGGGATGGTAACTATGGATAAAAAACAAATTTTGAATGAACAAGCAAAGTTTTATAAAAAATTATATTCAGCACAGGCAACGGAAGATGCAGTATTAGAAGAGGTGATATCTGATATAGAAAGAGTAAGTAAATTGTCAGAGGATCAGAAAGCTGTATGTGAGGGTCCCATAACAGAGCAAGAAATTTGTAACATTATTAAGACTTTTAAAAATAACAAAAGCCCAGGAACAGATGGGCTTCCAATAGAATTTTATAAAAATTTTTGGAATGAAGTGAAGGATTTGTTGGTTGAGGCTATAAATTATGCAGATGAAAGTGGATCCCTGTCAATTTCTCAGCGCCAAGGCATTATTACTCTTTTACCTAAAAAAGATAGGGATCCACTTTCACTGAAAAACTGGAGACCGATATCTTTGCTTAACACAGACTATAAAATTATAACAAAATGTTTGGCTCAGAGAATGAGGAAAGTTTTACCTGATATCATTGAAAGTGACCAGACAGGTTTTTTACAAAACCGATACATAGGTGAAAATATAATGCGCATGCTGGATATATTGGAACACACAGAGAGTGAAGACATCCCTGCTTTGGCAATGTTTATTGATTTTGAAAAAGCATTTGATAGGTTAGATTGGAAATTTGTACAAAAAACACTAGAATTCTTTAATTTTGGCCCTCATTTCCGGCATTGCATAGATGTAATCTATAGTAATGCTAGCAGCCAAGTTCTAAATAACGAGTGGGCCACAACTCCATTTAGTTTGTCCCG
The DNA here is from genome assembly GCA_964020975.1 of Hermodice carunculata. NCBI lineage: Eukaryota > Metazoa > Annelida > Polychaeta > Eunicida > Amphinomidae > Hermodice > Hermodice carunculata. The sequence continues at coordinate 22,353,155 of OZ026625.1, forward strand.
CGGAGTGCGTCAAGGTTGTCCACTGTCACCGTATTTGTTTTTGATTGGAGCAGAAATTCTGGGAATTATTATTAGACAAAATGATAATATTGAAGGTATTCAGATGGAAGATAAAGAATATAAAATAAGCCAATATGCTGACGATACATGCCTTACTATTAAGGCTAGACAACATATTCTACAAAAAGTTCTTAATGTATTTGAAAAATTTGAAAAATTCTCTGGTCTTAAAGTTAATTATGACAAGACTGAAATAATGCCAATAGGCAGCTTGAAAGACTCGGATTTTAAGCTAAATACACATAAAGACATTAGATGGACAGATGGACCAGTTAAGTTGTTAGGAATAATGATAAGCTCAAGTACAAATAAACTAGCAAATTTGAATTATAACCCACTGCTACAAAAGATTAAGAATCAGTTAAACATGTGGTCACAACGTACTTTTTCATTATATGGGAAAATTACAGTGTTGAAAACATTTGCCTTATCCCAATTAATTTATGTTATGACAGTTGTCCCAAGCCCAACGTCTAATAGTATACGGGATAATTTCTTCAAAAAAGTAGAAACACTTTTATATACCTTTCTGTGGGGAGGACCCCACAGAGAGAAAATAAAACGTAAGACTATTATAGGTTCTTATGAAGAAGGTGGTCTGAAAATGATCCACATCAGTTCACAAAACCAGGCTCTACAACTAAGTTGGGTTAAAAGATTACTTTGCCAAGATAGTGTAGGAAAATGGAAACATTTTACTTCACACCAAATGCCACGTTTCAGAGATATATGGAAATGTAATATTCATTTTAAAGACATGGGTGTATTCAAAAATGTGAAGAGTCTGTTTTGGAAAGTCGTTATTAAAATCTGGTGTATGGTCAATTATTTTGAGCCCAACAATCAAAAGGAGGTTGCTCATCAATGTTTGTGGTACAACTTAGTGATTCGAATTGATAATAAAATAGTTTTCTATGCAAACTGGAGTAGAGAAGGCATAGACATGGTGAGAGATCTAATTGATGTTAATGGTAATTTTATGACTTATGCTGCCTTCTGTATGAAATATCTTAATTTACGAACCAATATTTGTACTTATCAAGGTTTACTTGCAGCGATACCTAGACAATGGAGAATGATACTACATGAATTGGATGCTGAAAATGTTGCACCATATGTATATTTAGTGGAAAAAATGATGAAGGTTGAAAAAGCATCAAGATTTTTCTATTCGCTACTCATTGAAAAGATTTTTATACCACCAACAAATGTACGTAATAAGTGGAATGCAGACTTAAACTATGTAATTGATGAAGAGTACTGGGAAAGCTGCTTTACACAAATATAAATGTACAATTTCTGCTACATTGAGAGCCTTTCAATACAGATTCTTGCACAAAATTATATATACAAATTCAAAACTATTTAATTGTTGTATCAAAGAGAGTGCTGTTTGTTTTTTATGTAATGAAGAAGAGGAAACGTTTATCCATTATTTTTATGAATGCGAAGTCACACAGTGATTTTGGCGGGAGATTTTAAACTGGGTTCAAGAGCAGATGAAAAGTAACATTATCTTTTCCAAATCTGAAATTTTATTGGGAATCCAGACAGAAGGAATGTATTTTTGGTCATTTATCTTTTTAATTGCTAAATACTATTTATTCCTTTGTCATGATAAAGAATGGCCAAATTTGGAAAAATTTAAAAATAAAGTGAATGAAATTAGACTGATAGAATATAATGTAGCAATGAATTGTGACAAACTGAAAATACATAATTCAAAATGGAAATTTTTATCTCAGTGACATATTAGTAAACAACAATGAATACTTAAGTGAATCTGGGATAGTATGTAGACAGACTGTATGAGAGGTTTAACAAACTGTAACACTATATTTGAAAATCTGACTTATTATATATGAAATTTTTAAGTTTGTAATACTGAGTAGTTATTTCATTGCCTGTAAATGCTTGATATTATGTATACCACTCCTATGTTACTTGTTACAGAATAAAAAAAACATTAAAAAAAAAAGTTTATTTGACAATATTAATTAATATATGACAGCAATTTTCGTAATTTGGTCAGCCGGTATGGTATTTTTAGGTCCACAATAGGTAAGGAAGCCCCTCTTAACTTACACGACGGGTACAAGAAGAAACAGTTTTACGTCCGGAAGTGATATTGTCTTACTTCTCAACAGGAAAGATATATTAAACAGACATAAGCGTTTATTGTAAACACAAACTTTCAAATTTGGCTACACCCATTTGCCGGATTACAATATTAGCTCCTGATTTACGGACACTTTGGAATTGGCAACAAATTTACCGCGAGATGGCGTCAAAACAGATAGGAGATAACTTGTTTTCAAGTTTTGAGCTCTAACTGAGAGCGGCAGTACGTGCCTGTGCACGGCGTTATAAATATCCGGGGTTCTTCTTTGGCTCACAAAGATTTCAATAAGTTGAGGAAGGACCTCGATATTTATTAGGCATCTGCGCCTACTAACGTCAGCTGTGAACGCAAAATGCCATTGGTCGTTGCCCACACGCAGCGTCCAATCGTTTTCTAGCATGATGTTCCAAGCAATCCTTCGCATGCTTTCAAAGCATCCATATTAAAGTAGAATATACTACATGCAGCCATATTATAGCAGGATACAACATGGACATCCCTTTCTGTAAAAGCTAATTAATTACTTCAGAGAAAAGAAAAGTGCATAGTGAGTTAGAGCCACAAAATTTGACACGAAATTATACGAATGTAGAATATTGATATTCTCATCAGTAGAGTTTCAACGTGAATCGAAGTTATTGTTTTTAAGAATCACACAGAACTGTGTAATTTTTAATGTTCTGCCACACTTGATTGCTACCGAAAGAGTTATCTGGGAAATTTGAAGGAGGCCGTTTGCAAAAGGAATGCGCAGATGTTGAAAGGTGGTCTAATATAAGACAAGAGGATTGTAACAATAATGTGCTCAGCAGATTTTACATGCACAAAATAAAGTGGTCCTGTGACCTGTGGAATTTGGTTAAGGTCAACCTTCTTGAAGACTGTCATGCACAAAAGGTACTGGCTTAATGGTCAAAGTGCTATCTCAAAAGGCCATAGTTGAGTTTTCAAGTTATAAAGTTAACAGTGACAGTGACCCTGTGACCTTGGAAATGATTTCAAGGTTTGCTCATGTACTGTGTTAACCTGAAGACCATTAAAGTCAAGTCATCAGTAAGTGGCCCTGTAAGCTCTGAAAGTCTACATGTAGGTATTATAAATTTTGTTGTATGATTTGATTGTGAATATCGTTTGCATAATTTCATCGTGGACAAGTAAATGAAAAAAGTCAAGATCACTCATCTACTGTGTAAGCCAACAATGTACCATAGAGAGTGATTTATATACGCTTGACCTGCTTCGCGATCCACGTAAAACATCTGGGTTTATGCTTTTTTTAGTCTCATCCTCATGCCCGGAAGCGCCCCTACGCAATTTCAAAGCAATGTACCATGCTGTTTCGGGGAAAAATACATATATTTAAGGTTGTTGCCCAAAAGGAACAAAATCATTAAAAGGGCATTGGAACATGACCATTTAAAGAAATACAACAGGGGTCTACCCATGTTTGAAGTGAATCTGCACTACAGTTTTGGAAAAAAAGTCGAAAATGTGAATTACCATTACAAGCCCTATCGTCTTGCATAATAATCAGTGAGAATGTCTGAATTTTCTGTGAACGACCCGAATTGGGAGAAAACATTGAAAACCGGGGTTCCATGGCAACACGTAGTGAACAGTTTTGTTTAACTTTCCGGAGAGAATATTTTTGCAATAGTGTTAAAGACCGTTTAGGGAACGATGTGGATAATAGCAACAAAAAAAAAAAAAAAAAAAAAAAAACAAAACAAAACAAAAAAAAAAAAAACAAAAAACAAAACCAAAACAAAAAAAAAAAAAAAAAAAAAAGTCGCAAACAGTCGCAGCGCTACTTGTTGTATAAGTGAAAATTTAGGGGTACCCACAAGTATCCCTTTTTGAAGCAATTGGCTCGGTGGTTTCGAAGAGTTTTTTAAGATTTTGACAAAAGTAAAGATATTAAATTCATTATAAATCATGGAAATGTGACGATTTGAACAAACTTACTAGAGACCCACGCAAGACACATATACACCAAGTTTTAGATGAATCTGGCTGACGATTTTGGAGAAGTCCAAAATGGCACACACACATACACTACAATTTCACAATATTAAAAATAAATAGTAGCGCTGCTTGTTATGCTAGTTGAAGTGAGGGACCCCAGAAGTGTCTTCATATAATAGTGAAGCAATTGACTGAGCGGTTTTCAAGGAAAGATTTTTAACGTTTCGCCAAAGAGTAACTACGCAACGTATAAGCGCCAAGGAGAAAAAATATTTATCGCGTACGTACGAGATAATATGTCTTACGTACGACATAAATCTCGTAAACACGTAATCAAGGAAATTGATGAATTCAATTTATCTTTTCAGCTTTGCTTCCTAATTGCAATAGCCGATAATCTTGCATCAGCGATCAGCTTCCAGCAACATGTCATCCCCCGAGCCCATCAAACCAAAACTAGATGACTTTGTGAAAATCATCATTGACCTTGGCCTATCAAAGTGTCATAGAGCAGTTCATCATCATCAGCTTTACATTGGCAGAAGACTAATCCACATATATTCCCTGTCAAAGGTGCCAATTTATCTGTCTGTCTCTCTCACATTGAAAAACAGAGCATTCATATTAACTGCGGTACTGCTTTGGCCCGCTCTGCTCAACAAGGAATTGTTCACAGCTACGGTAGATCACTGAATTAAATGAACGCAAAATGCAGGTGTTGGTCTTGCTAAAATGGCGATCCAGAAACATTGCATTTAAAAAACGTCAGTCACATTCTCCAATGAATAACCGAGTTTCGCATGGAAAGAAAATTTTATCTGCTTAGAATAAGTATTAATTATTTCTATGAATTGTTATAACACCACCGGCGTATCCATGAGTACGTCGGTGTCCTGGTATGCGATTGTCGCCGTTGCTCAGCGACCGGGTCATAGGAACTGGCAGGAAATTAATACAAATCTCTCGTATTGAGCAGCATGCTGCGGATGCTTTCACTTTCAATTTGTTTTTTCTTGATGCACGAATCACTGATTTGCTTGTGTCTACCTGAAATGGGCACATCAAGTTAAAATATTTACTCTGACAAGGGGCTTATTCCAGTCTGTGCGCTAGTCTGGCGTACATGGTTTCACATTTCTTAGACTTCCCTCTCTCAGTGGGAAACAGACCTGACCAACTGTATGGGCGGCTTATGCATGCACGACTTAAAAACAAGAGCAAATGAGGTCAAGCTTACTTAAAATTCATTTTGATAACATGTAAAAATTTCACAATATAAGAGGCTGAAGCCTGTCTTGCATACATTTTAAGGAATATATATATATATATATATATATATATATATATATATATATATATGTATATATATATATATATATATATATATATATATATATATATATATATATATATATATGTATATATATGTATATATATATATATATATATATATATATATATATTCTATGGGCGGCACTTAAGTACCAATCTCTGGGGTGAAATCCAAAAATTGTAATCCACAGGAAGTCCCATGTCATCCCCGTTGTCCATTGACCAATTACCTATTTACCTTTTGAACTACTCCTGTTTCAAAATGGCGGCACCACTCCCGCCTGAGGGCACAATTCATGGCAAATAAAGTATTAAACACTGCATTTAACATATATTTTATACAAAATCTCACATGGCTGGAGAGTAAGTACTAGTATTATTCGCATACGAGCGATTGTTGTTGGTTGCTAAATCCAGTGACCTGTAACCCCTTTCCCCACCTACAACGGTCGCACGTGAGAGAGCAAAAAAAAAAAAAGTAACTCGCTTTCAGCCTTGCAAGATTCTCCATTTTTCATCATAACTCCCGAACATTTACCAAGGGTTAATGAAGTATGATATTTGAAATACGACTACGATCAAGCTGAAGTACATGGCTGTGTCCATTATTTCAAATTAACTATATTTATTAGATATACACATGGCAAGAAGTCAATAATTGTTTCATGTATTTACAGCTCAGCTGTATTGTTACTTCTGAAGCTTCACTTGACTGGCAGAAGTGGGCTGGTGCGTCAGCAGAGCAATGAATGATCTGAATCATATGATGAACTGAACCTGCCCTACTGAAATACACAAGGGCAGGCATGGCACCTCTGCTCCAGAAAATTTGTCAAAATGATCTCTGCTGTACACGCTACTTGTAAAGCTTCTCCGTAAGCTGTTGGCCGTCAAAAGATAACATGGACCACTATGGGCACTCTGAGTTTTTACTTCTAGATACTTATGGCATTTGGGATCTGACTGGGCAGAACATGAGTATATGGGAACTGTGTGTCCGCATTTCTCTTGTTGATTTTTTCTTCGACCTCCTGCAGGTCAGCCACAAATCTGTAACGTGAAAAAAACGTGCACTTAAATATGTGAGAGGTTAAACCAAGGAGGGTAGAGTCCCTCTACCCTCCTTGGTTAAAACATAACGGGTTCCGCCCTTGGAAATGAAACCGTTTTGTTTTATGTTCCCAAGCATCATCTTCCGTCCCGATACAGCACCATAAACTAAAAGATTTATTAAAGAGTCCAATGGATTACAAAAAGGTAGGCTATTATGCATGATTAAGTTTATTAATAAGTAAGTTGGACATGTTTTATTCTTTATTTGACTTTCAGCGTAAACATGTAGAATGAAAGACTATCCACGTGTATCACATTACATTGTAAGACAAACGAAATGTCCCTTATTGTATGTAAATGAATGAATGAATGAATGAATGAATGAATGAATGAATGAATGAATGAATGAATGAATATGCATTTGTATTATCAACAGCATCACAAGAAATTTTAAGTAGGCCTATGCACTTTTGGAGTTTGCCACAGTATGGTAACGTCGTCAGTTAGCTTCTAAAACGGGTAGATAACTTGGACACAATCCCCAAAAGGACATTTCTGAGCTACTTGCATAGTTTTTTCAGTTCCATGGAGACTATCACTTCACACACATATGCTGCTGGGATACATGTGTTATAGGCAGATGCTAATACATGGCTTGATTGCGGTGATTTGTGCTACTCCGCGGTATAATGAAACTATATGATATATATTTTTAAGATGTCAGCAGACGTGAGGTGAAATATAAGGAAACATATGAAGCATCTTTAGCCAAAACAATCGATGTCATCATCGATTCTGACAAGGCACAGGATTTAGGAGGGAAGATAACTTTGACCCAATAGAAATCAGCTGCAAATTAGTGAAAGTTCTATAATGGTAACTTTTTACTATAAACCCAAACCTTCCTGTTATTCCTGCCGCGCCGTAGGAAGTTGAGACCCAGGCTTTGTTTCTCGCCATGTAGGTAGAGACTTGCTTAAATCTTGTCCCCAAAATGACTGATATCAGCTGACTCATTACTCTTAATCGCATGATCACAAGCTAGCGAAGACCACACATTGACATTTACAACCTTTTTGGGATCTCGCAGGAAGATAAAAATGCAATTTTAATGCTCTTCCTCTGACCTTTGAATACGTAAAGTGTAATGAAACGGTTGAATATACTTTGGGTTACAACTTACAATTACTAAAAGCAAACATCAACCTTGATAAATGCCATATATATTTTTTTTCTTGAAAAAAAAACACACGAAAAACTCACACTTCGTGTGCTTTCGTGCCAATTGGGTGATACAGGTAACTTTCTTCAAAATCCCCTAGCCTTTTATCTGTTTTGATGCTAAGAATTCTGGTGATGAGTATATTCTCCAGCCACGTGTGCTTGTCTGGTAATGCTGCTACGACGTCTTCCTCCGTCCGAGCTTCCTGTTACAGAATGACAAACGTCACGCCACCAAAGCATACATTAACCACACACACAGCAAGCGAGGCACAGTTACAGGCATTCAACATTTCACTGAGCAAACAGTCAGGTTCTTAACTGTCCTTGTGTCACACACTGTTATGTTCTGTAATGTTTAATGTTTTATACTATGGACAGGAGACTTGCCCTGGATGTCCCAGCTGGTGCTGCCACCTGGAGAGGAGTCTGTAATCTTGAGATGCAAGATTAAAACGAGGCTCTCCACATGTCAGCCATTGTGTGTGTTGTTTTTTGATGGTGCTTGCCATAGAATTTTGAGACTTTACATGGTGTCAGAAAGCGGAAACTGAGGAAGAAATACATTATGGCGACAGTATTGAATCTGAAGCCCCCAGTGGGCCTATCGTTTGACGGAAATGTGGCAAAAAACTGGAGAAGTTGGATCCAAAGCTGGGAACTCTTCTATACAGCTTCCGAATTGGACACCAAGGCAGAAGCCGTGCAATGTGCAACATTTTTGCACGTGGCGGGAACCCAGGAGCAAGAAATTTTCGGGACGTTTACCATTCCAGAGGAAAACAAAGACAAGATAGAGCCACTGAAGAAATTCTTCGAAGACTATTGTGAACCGAGAAAGAACATTACTGTATGCAGATATATGTTCAACACAAGACAGCAAAAACAGGGTGAAAAGTTTCCGGACTACTTGACGTCAATAAAAACGCTTGCAAAAGACTGTGAGTACAAGGAATTAGAAGAATTACTAAGAGACAGAATAGTTTGTGGGATAACTGGCCATAAGGTGCGTGAGCGTTTGTTACGCATGGACACTCTAAGTTACAAACAAGCAGTTGACATGTGTCTGGCTGCAGAACTGTCTGCTTTACAAATAAAATCAATGATGCCAATGTGTAACGAAGAACAAACACAGGAAGTTTCTTACATCAATCAACAGAGACGGAGAAGTAACAGGAAGGGGAATAAGCCCCCACCATCTAAACAGGAAAGATGCGAGAACTGTCCATATAACCACGCTGAAGGACGTTGTCCGGCAAAGAACCGATCCTGTGCGAAGTGTGGCAAACTTAACCACTTTGCGGCAAAGTGTAGATCCGTGCCTACAGGGGGCCAGAGACCCCGTGTTGCTGTGCGAGAAGTAACCCAAGTTCCGACCGAAGACGACCCTCATGCGGATCCATACAGTGATGATGAGACCGGTGCTTATGGTGGTGGAATGGACGAGTTCATTATTGACTCTATAACTGTGGAGATGGTGACCGCCAATGTGGACAGTAACATGAGTCTACATGAGGACTGGACCCAAGAATGTAAAGTAGAAGGGCACCCAGTAAATTTCAAATTGGACTCTGGGTCTCAGGTTAATATAATCCCATACTCGGTGTATCAGGCATTGCCAGACAAGCGTAAGTTACTGCACAAAAGTAACATGACTCTAAGGTCCTTTGGTAACCATAAGATAACACCCTGTGGCCAAATGAATGCAGACCTGAGAGTAAATGATCAGGTGTACCCCCAAGTCCTATTTCAAGTTGTTAAGGGCCCTGTATCACCTATACTTGGCAGACAAAGCTGTGAGATTTTGGGCCTCCTGAAACGTCTTTCAGGAGACCAGGTAGTAAACATTGATTCCACGTCCATATCCCCAAGTCCGTCCATGTATTCAAACCCATCGATCCCACCACAGGTACCTTTGTATGAAATACACTCGGCCTCAGAGAGCAAAATGACCATGGACCATAATACAGGTAAGACCCGTGTCAATGCCACAGACCATAATAAAGGCAAGACCCGGGGCCCTGATACAATCAAAATTGTACAACAGAACCCATATGCCGAGAAACTGGTAAGAGACAATGTGGATTTGTTCCAGGGTCTGGGTAGGTTGAAAAACCAAGAATACCACATAAACTTGAAGGAGAATGCAACACCAGTACAAAATCCCCCTCGCACCATTCCATACAAAATTAGGGATCAAGTTAAAGCTGAGTTACATAGAATGGAACAGTTGGGCGTGATTGCTAAAGAAACTGGTCCAACAGATTGGGTGAACTCTATGACAATTGTCACAAAATCCAACGGTGACATAAGACTGTGCCTTGACCCACGGGATCTAAATAATCAGATCCGGCGGGAACACTACCCTATGCCCGTCATAGAAGACATAGTTGCTCGCATGCCTGACGCAAAGATATTTTCCAAATTTGATGCCACTAGTGGCTACTGGGCACTGGCCTTGAGCCAGGAGAGTTCAAAATTAACGACCTTTAACACCCCATTTGGCAGGTACCGATACTTAGTTTTACGGTTCGGAATCTGCTCAGCCGGAGAGGTATGGCAACGTGCCATGATTGAAACATTTGGGGACCTTGAAGGATGTGAGATCCTAATAGATGATATCCTATTATGGGGAAATTCACAAGCTCAGCATAATGAACGCTTGGAAAAATTCCTAAAGCGTGCTCGCAATGTTGGCATAAAATTTAACAAGAAATCGGTAGTGAGTACCGATCGAATAGAATATGTAGGCCATGTTCTATCAAGCGAAGGATTGTTGCCCAGTAGTACACGTGTTGATGCAATTTTAAAGATTCCAGATCCGCAAAATCTGGATGAGATGCGAACATTCTTGGGAATGATGACCTATCTGGGTAAATTTATTCCCAACATGTCCGAAATTACAGCACCCCTTCGCGAGTTAACTCAAAAGGGAGTTGCATGGCACTGGGACGGTAAACATTCCCGTGCGGTACAGAAACTCAAGGATTTGGTCACCAGAGCACCAGTCCTTAAGTTTTATGACGTGAACAAGCAGGTAACCATAGCAACAGACTCGAGAAACCGTGGTTTTGGTGCCCTAATTATGCAGGACGATGCCCCTGTAGCATATGCGTCCCGGAGGTTGAATGACGCGGAGATTAAGTACGCGGTTATTGAGAAAGAAATGTGTACCATACTCTATGCGTGCCGGAAATTCCATGACTATATTTTCGGACACCGTACAGTCATGGTCACAGACCATCGTCCCCTCCTGGGAATTTTTCAGAAACCATTACACAAACTCAGTCCAAGATTGCAGCGTATGCGAATGTATCTGCTGCAGTATGACCTCGATCTCGTGTGGAAGCCAGGTCGTGAAATGTTTGTCCCAGATGCTTTGAGTCGCAATTTACCCCAAACTGTCGCGAAGGAAAGTGAGTTTGATGACGCACTGGAGGTAAATCTAGTTATTAGCCAATTGCCGGTAACCGAAAGCCGGTTACAAGAACTCCGTGCAGAAACTGCTTCGGATAGAGTTTTGCAAGTATTGAAGCAACAAATCCTAAATGGATGGCCAGTAGATCGTAGCGATGTGCCAACAATCATAACCCCATATTACCAGTTCCGAGATAGCCTGGTATGTTGCGACGAGCTAATCTTCAGAGATAACCAGATTGTGGTACCAGAAAGTTTAAGACCTAGAATGCTGGAAAAAATCCACGAGTCTCACCAGGGCATAGTAAAATCTAAACAAAGAGCCCGAAACGTGCTCCCCTGGCCTGGGATGAATCACCAAATAGAGGAAATGGTGTATAAATGTTCTATATGTCAGGAGAGCAGGAACAAGCTGCCCTCAGAACCACTATTGTCCCATGAGATACCTTCACGACCGTGGGCTAAGATAGCTGCAGACGCATTTTATCTCAACGGTCATGACTACTTAGTCTTAATAGACTACTATTCTAAATTTCCGGAAGTGCTCCCACTTCCAGACCTGACTAGCCACTCCGTTGTAGAAGCCATGAAACAAATTTTCTCTAGGTTTGGCGCCCCTGACGAGCTCGTCACTGATGGAGCATCTTATTTCACCAGTCAGCAGTTCAAACAGTTTGTACAAACATGGGAATTCAAACACACCACGACAAGTCCAGGCTACCCACAAAGCAACGGCCAAGCAGAGGCAGGAGTAAAAGTTGTAAAAAACCTCATGAAAAAGGCACAAAGGTCTGGTGGCGATCCTTGGATAGCTCTACTAGAATATAGAAATACCCCCTTAGATGGGACCAATGGCTATGCCCCATCTGAGCTACTAAACAGTAGGTTGCTGAAAGGTCGAGTTCCCACGTCGGTGAATTTATTAACCCCACATGTAGTTCCACCCATGAAACTTCTCCTCAAAGCGAGACAGGAGAAGCAAAAGAAATACCATGATAGGCATGGGGTAAGAAACCTGCCTTCTGTTAACATAAATCAGCCTGTCCGTTTCCTAAATCCAAGAGGTGATTGGGAATACGGACATGTTGCCAGTCGTAATACAAACCCAAGGAGCTACATAATTGAGACTCCCATGGGCAAACACTATTGGAGAAATCGCAGGCATCTATTCCCAACATGGGAGACCCAAACACATATTCAACCACAAAGTGATGAATATGAAGAAAGTTCCCATGCCCCCATCAACAGTGAATATTCCAGCAGTGAGTCTCAAGGGGATATTGCTCAGACACCCGTTACCCCCCAACCTGAAATTAACCTCCCAGTTGACAGGAGGTCCAAAGCAAATGTCATTTATGACACCGTTCCCACAAGACCTGAAATGCAAACTAGAAGTGGCCGCATATCAAAACCTACAACTCGATTGGACATTTAAAGCAAATCAGTTTATATTGGAACTGATTCATTCTTAAAGACTGTAAGCACATGCTACGAATCTACAATCCAGTATGCAGCGAACATTATTGACACTTGTTCAAGTTAGACCTCATTGTGCATCAGGGACCCGATGCGGAGGCTATTACATTTAAATTTATCTACTCATTTCCCAGACACTTTTAATTTTCAGAGGGGAGATGTTATGTTCTGTAATGTTTAATGTTTTATACTATGGACAGGAGACTTGCCCTGGATGTCCCAGCTGGTGCTGCCACCTGGAAAGGAGTCTGTAATCTTGAGATGCAAGATTAAAACGAGGCTTTCCACATGTCAGCCATTGTGTGTGTTGTTTTTTGATGGTGCTTGCCATAGAATTTTGAGACTTTACACACACTTCCAGGCCCTTGACCTTTGATGTAAGCCACACAGTCTGCCGTATTTCCACCGAAATGGCTCTTTCAAGATTGTGATTCGGTAAAATTGAGCACCCAGCCGCGGCAAGTTACACGTTCATCCCTGTCTGAATCAGCAGGACGCTGAGGTACTCAGGCGACAAAATGTTTCAAATACAAAGCATTATCTTTGCTTATCACAGTATTGATGATACATTATAAATCTGGTCTGGCTGTTGGGCAGAAAAAGGGATGGCGCGTCAATTTTAGAAATAATTGGTAATTATATGAAAATAGTCCGACTTTAAGAGTTACCACTTTGTTAACAATCATAGGTCCTAACTCTTTCTGTGCCACATTTTGGACTGAGTTCACCCCTATCCTCGCGCGCTTTGGCCGCAATGCTGTTGACCTGGACCATAAAATTCTATGTAAGTACAGACACACTGGAAACTATGAAAATAGTCCGACTGTGGAGTTATCCTTTTGTTGCCAATCACAGGACCTAAATTCATGTAACCATCTAACATCATTCAAGGAGACAAATGGAGCTTTTGGAATGCAGGCATACCTTGTCTTTGAATCTCTCCTGGCTCAGCCAATTCGGGTAGTTGGGAGCAAACGCGTAGTCATCATATTGTCCAAAGTTGATGGCAGCATTTTGCACGGTGCAGGTAAAAACGATAACAGTAAGGACGTCGATCAGCTCTTGTGTATTGCTGAAGTGTCCACCGCCCGGGACTGCCTCGATCTGCAAAAGGAAATCATATGCATCGCAAACTTTGCGTATCACAACCTGTAGCTTTTCTCAGAAAGAAAAAATCCTCCTGAAGATTTCTAACTCATGGAGATCGTGTGATTGACAGGTATTGCTCGTGTGCAGCATTGAAAGTTTCCATGGAAGATAAAATATAGTCATTTTCTGAACAGTTATGGTGTCATTATAACAACTTTCCTCTGTAGTTTTCCTCGGTCCGGGTGGGGCACATTGCTCCCAAGCCGCGCCGAGAAAAAACATTAAAGCAGACGATAATTTACATCCAAGTGCTTTGAGCTGGATTGATTGCCAGAAATAACCATCGTCATAAATATCGTCTGCTACATTTTTCATGAAGAATGATATAAATGATCAGTCAAAAACCTTCCTTGGTGCATCTGTACCCGAAGTGCGCTGAGGAAAGTTGCTGCTTCCTTAGAGTGCTAAAATCAACAAGGATATACTAACCGTATCCATGCCAATAAGTGCATGCACACAAACCCCATTTTTTTCAAAGTAACAATCGCCAAAATATCTTGTGTCGATACACAGCTTATCATTTGTAGTTAATTTAGGAAATTAGAGTCCAGACACAGTTTATATTTTGTACCGAATGTAGCAGATTGGAGTCAGGTCAGTGTCTATCTATTGTTCTCAATGTAAATTCGACTGGACATCCAGGCTAAAATCGAGAAAATCGTAATGTGTGAAATCAAACATGATCGTACTTATTATATAGAAGACACAGAGTGTTAAATTTGATACATTTAGATGTCTTCTTCGATGGTGTTGTACAATGACCCATTACAAGTCTACTTCCATTGTGCCTTTCTAGTACTCTTAATGCTTATTTATTATGAGCATACCTATCAACCGATGCATATGAAACACGTCACAAATCATGAGACTTGTTGGAAACATATCGACAATGGTGCTAAAATCTGTAATTAATTTGTGCTTAATAAATCAAATCAAATCAAATCAAAGTGGCACGCCTACAGTTTGCTCAAAGGTATGGTGGTTTCATAGACCTCGATATATTGACCCCGCCCCCGAAGGGTCAAATATTTCGAGGTCTATGGTGGTTTTTATGACATTTTCTCTGGTCCTTGGCGCTACATGTAGCCCGCGGAAAATAGGGCAAGCGATCAGTGCTATAAATATAGGCTGGGTGCCTATTTCTCGAGCCATACCACTTCGCCATTCTCTGCCACAAACATGAAGATTATCACGCGTGCACACAATAATAAAATTACCCGGGTCGTAAATCCCTCCAACCACACGACTTGAGTTACGACCGAATTACCCAAGCCGGAGGCGCAATTGATGCGCGTCGGACGAAAGTAGTGTAGTTATTAGGACTGACGACGCAGGCAGTTTTAACCTTTTATTCAGCAGGCCCCACTTGAAGAATAAAAAGAAAAATACATTTTACAGTAGTGCTCACATAAAATGCAAGTTTTATTCGTAAAGACTGTTTTCCTGACAAACAGAACGCAGGCCTTGGTTTGGCATAGGTATTTTGTTGAACATGTTCAGAGACAGTAATGAGGTCAAGCAAAAAGGCGGGAATAAAATCACTTCACCATTGTATTATGCGAACAACAATCTCCCGAAAAAAATCTGGGTTCATCCATGTGATGACAGGTACAGTCTACAGGCTTATACGTGTATCATGCTGATTGAATGATACGTTTGGGATGGTTATGGAAACAGGTAATGAAAATTGAACCGAAAAGATGCCAGAATTGCACGACTCAGTTTGTAGCCGGTGTAGACGCCACATCTGAGCCATTTGCATTTGAAAAGATGGCATCATAAATATCGATTTAGCATCAATTAGAAACAAAAATGACTAGATGTGATGATAAAAGTAAAGCACTGTGGCCGTATCCCCGTTTTTGGGGAAACGAGACTTTAAAAATGCTTTGAATACAGCTGTCATACAGCTAATATGGTTGGGGGGGGGGGGGGGGCGTTCACGAATCATGGTATAAAAAAAAAAAAAAAAAAGGGCTTTGATAGTTCACGGAATGGAAAAGGTATATTTAACAGAATTTCCTGATTCAGTGAAGAAACTTCATTTCACAGTTCACGGGTTATTGAAATCCCGAATCCCTTTTCACGAGCAATAGTCCTTTCACTGTTCATAACGTTTGTCTTTTTCCAGTTCCACAGTTCACGACAAATTAAAAAGCTTTGATGAAAGTTCATGAAAAAAACTCTGCCCAGACCGCTGATATGTAATTCTTGCAGTCAGTTAATTAATACAGTCGCAATAGTATACTGACCTCTTTCTTTCAGACTTGCAGGCAGATTACCATCCACGTTCATTATTCTCCAATGTGGATTCAGTTTCTGAAGGAGCCTGAATCCCCCATCTCGACCAAGTTTTTGAGTCCTGTCAATCCAGCCTCCCACGTTCACCAATTCCTTGGCACCAGTGCTGTCCATAATCACATTACTCTCGTTATGCTGTCAGAGTTTACTCGGCAGCAATATAGTGTGTTTTATGAACACGAAATACTAAGTTGTACAAAGTTACGTATTTTGTGTTTGTGTCTTTTTGTCCAGAGCCACTTCCTAGTAGTCATTACCTATTATATAACTCTTTACTCTCCACAAGCAAACATATCACTGTCTAACCCATTTACATATCGAAGTACTATTGACCATATTGTGCACGTTATTCTGTAGAAATTTGACACAGGCTGTATTAGCCAAAATGAATTAAAGGGTCTTCAGCGGGTAGCTACTCAGAACATGTTTCGGAGCCTATGCCCTTACATGTCTCTCTGAATAGCGGTTCCTTGTGTTTTTCGTTTCTTGGAATGGTTGATTGGTGACATTCCGCTTTTTACATTGAAAGTTTTAATGAACGTGATATGATTGAAATGATACCAGGATGGACGCTAATTAGTAAATTTACATCCAATGAAATACTCATACTATCATACGTAATCAGCCTGGACGTACGGGGAAGGGCAGGCCATCATAATAAAAAAAAAAACCAAAAAAAACCCCCGACCGTTGACACTCTTTAAAGCAGAGGAAATATCCAAATGAACATTTATTTCGGGAAAGTGAGCCGCACATAACAGCGCGTCCACCGGTTCTGTTCTTTGGTCATCGTAGATAATTTCATTGTCACTGTCTGGCTGTGGATGTTTCCACACTGCAAGTTATCATTTTGTATATTACGTACTCAATGTCAATGGACAATTCCGACAAAGACCTCGTATAATTCGTCGTCGCACATCGAGCAACCACCAATCAATGTATGTATGATTTGGAGGATTTGGAGGAAAAAGTGCACGATCAGAGTGTCTCAGTCTTTATGTAACCACCAAATGCTGAATGGCGCCTTGCCGATGGGTTATGTTTTTGTTTGGCATCAGCCTCCCACTGGCGAGTTTTACCCTCATGAGAGGATTTTCTGAAGCAGTTGGGTTTTTGGGTTTTTTTTAAAATCTATCTGTGTCCTCGTGATATGTCAGAAATGTCTATAGGTATCAACCTCTGGTTTTCACCAAGCTGTTTTTAGGTGGACAGAAATATACATGCGGTATGTTCCAAAGATTTACCTGATGTATTTGCATGACCATTCATAAATGACAGCATCATCACTTGGTGCACAGTTTTAGTTTAGTTTAAACGTATTTATTTAATCTGGATAGCCCTATAGTACATCGAGATGACCAATACATGGGTTCTCCAGAACATGGAGACACACAGTAGGTATATACAAGACACACATGACAAAACAAGTGTTACCAATGCATTATATCTGTGTGAACTCTGTACGAATATCAAAGTTTGATTGCTTGTAAGATACAAGTTAAACCAATATGAATTGAGTTCAATATTTACCCGTTAAAGAAGAAAGGTGTGATACAAATAAATTTGCATAGTCCAACCGATGATCACTACAGTAACAGTAACGGAAACATTTAGTCGTTAAAGCGCCTGGTATCAATAATGTACTGATGGAGAGCATCACAGATCTGGATATTCAGGCAGTTAGAAAGCTCGTTACTGCCACGGAGAAATATTTCAACAAACCTATCACTACCAATATGAATTATAAGATGCGGGCTAACCCCCGGAGCAATCAAAGGAATAACAGTATTCAGTAATTTGTTTCTCTGAACGATGTTATAGGAACAGAAGAGTAGGAAATGCTTGGGGTCTTCAGTGGGATAAGAACAGGCACAGGATGGGTCAGGAAGGATGTAAACTTTGTGAAGGTCGGAGTTTAGTCTAGAGAATCCTAGGCGTAATTGCGTGTGGCAAATATTAGCAAATCTGTCACCATGGAGATAAAAATCAGGAACAGGGTCTGTGGCTAAGAGAGTAGTTTTAAGTTTTGATTTGAATATATGTAGAGAAAGCGAATCTCGAATGTGGGAAGGCAGATTGTTCCACTGTTTGATAGCATCTGGGAGAAAAGAGTTAGACAGACGCGAGGTTCTAAATCTAACGGGACGCACTGACATTGGATGTCGGAGAGCACGACCAACAGGAGGACGGGGTACTAGATTGGATAGATAAGAGGGAGTCAGTTTGTGGTACATTTTGTAAAAGAGGACAAGCTTGAAGTATTTACGTCTGTCTGCAAGAGTTGACCACCCAAGTTCATTTAGCGGCATCAGATTGAATCGATTCCAATCGATGAGACAGCACTTTACCACAGTTGTCGAATAAAACACAGCCGTACTGAAGGATTGGACGGATCATAGAACAATATAGTTTGACCAGGGATTTGCGTGACAGTTTATACTTGAACCTACGCAGTAAGGAAGTTCTTTGACCAGCTTTATTGGTAATCCGCGTGATATGGGCTTGCCAGGATAAGTCACCTCTCAAGGTGATTCCGAGATGTGTATGAATGTCTGCCTCAGGAATCGGAGACCCACGCAAGAAAACTGGCGGATGATGAGGTTTCACTCGTTTCACAGAAAATATAACAGATAGTGATTTGGTGGCATTGAATAACACTCGCCATAGGCTGTCCCAGTAATGTATTAGAGACAGATTGGTGTTCAGGTGGCGTGAGGATTGAACAGGGTTATTGACAATTTCGAGTGTGCTAGTATCATCAGTGAACAACCTCACTTCGCACGTGAGATTGTCCACTAGGTCTTTTACATAAACCAAGAATAGGAGGGGCCCAAGGATAGAGCCCTGAGGCATTCCAAGCTTGGATAGGAAGCCAGGCAGAAGATTAACCGTGAATAGTAACTCTTTGGAGGCGATTAGATAGATAACTTTCAACCCAGGTAACAAGATGATCCGATATGCCAAGCTGCTTGAGTTTGAAGAGGAGTCCAGGGTGCCATACCTTGTCGAATGCCTTAGAGACGTCAAGAAATACCATTCTGGCCTCTTTTGATAACTCTAAACCGTCACAGATAATATGAAGTAGGTAGACAAGTTGATTGATTGTTGAGTCGCCTGCCTTGAAACCTGAATTTTTGTGTGTGAGGAGATCGTTTGCAGTTAAATATTCATAGGGGGCATTAAACATTATGCGTTCAAAGACTTTAGAAACATTACAGAGTAAGGATATTGGCCTATAGTTACTTTTTATTTGTCTGTTAGATTTTTTGAAGACAGGACAAATATTTGAACGTTTCCAGGACAATGGAAAGTAAGTTTGGTTAAGAGAAAGTTTAAATATTTTTGTGAGAGAATTGCAGATGTAGTGAGTAGTTTTTTTAGAAGGATGTTGCTAATATTGTCAGGTCCAGCTGCAGAAGTAAGTCTTAGAGACAATAATACTTTCAAAACGTCCGGCTCACCAAAAGTGATTTCAGTTAGTCTAGACTCAGTGCCGTGACTAAATTCAGGCAATGGTGGGGAGTCAATGTCAGAAGAATTTGTGCTCTGACTTGCAAAATAGTTATTAAAAAAAATCACAAATTTTTTTGCATTGAGGGATAATTTGGTCGTTTTCAATTATTGGTGGAATCCCCTCGTGGATTTTAGATCCCAAGACAGACTTAGATAAGCTCCACCATTGTTTTGGATTTATTTCGTTATCGTCCAGTTTAGAACGTAATTTATTAAAGTAAGAACGCGTCGATTTTCGAATTTTGTTAAGGACATGGTTACGTGACTTCTTGTAAAACTGGTAAAACTTCTCGACCTTCATGGACACCTCGAATATATAGGGTCGTGGCTGGTTAGCTATATTCTTAAAACGCTTCCATGCCCGATTGCGGAAACGAATAAGCTTTTTTATCTCGGTAGTAATCCAAGGCTTGTCTGAAGGTCATACGGTGACTTCTCTAAAGGGTATAAATTCCTTGGGAGTGGAGAGAAGCAATTCTGACCAGTATAAAACAATGTCATCAAGGTTATCATAGACTTCATGGGCTGTGTTCCAAGGTGCTGTTAAGAGAGTAGAATTAAGTTCAGGGAAATTGGCTCTATTGTAATCCGAAACATGACGTTTGAACGGGCGGTCTTTAAAGTGTGATAGTGAAAGAGAGCAGAAAACGATCGCATGGTCAGAATTTGACAGAGGAGTAAGGACACCACTATTGAGTACCTGGCCAGGAGAGTCAGTGGTAATAAGATCAAGCAGGTTTTCTGAGTATACGGTGGTTCTTGTAGGTTCCGTATAAGCTGATAGAGGTTGTGTTGAAGAAGCAGGATGAAAAGTGCTGAGCCAAGGTCACTATCCTGATGTGGTGAATTCCAGTCTTAGCATCTATCGTTAAAATCGCCAGTAATAAGGAGGTAGTGTGGGTTACAATGGGCTGCTGTGAATGTGCAATAAGCCATGAGAGGCCAGAAGTAAGTGGCAGAAGACAGGGGTTAGTTTGGATGTGTGTTAAGAGGTCGGAAGGCGGATGTCTGGTGTAGTTTATGGGTGATAGGTGTATGGAAATATTCGGACAATATACCATGGTAACAAAACGAATATAACGACAGTACAGAAGGAGCTCAGAAAATATGGTACAAACCTCTGACACATGAGTAAGTAAAACTGACATTACATGTGAAATCATATTGAAAATAAGGAGTAAGAAAAAGTATATGAATACCTGTAATACAAGTAGTAGAGACTGCACATAACCACTTATGAAATGTACTCCCAAGTACTGAGGTCGATATTGGGAGTAACTGGCCATAAACAAAGTAATATGCCAATTGAATGCCGTACAGACAAGTAATTCTTAGGTATTTTTAATAACATAGTAGCATGCGCATGGTAGCTGAGGTAACTTCCACTTTAATATGGATCGGAAAGGTACGAGTTTAATTGATGTTTTAAGACGTAACAGTATTATGAAATATTTGCATGTGACAATTATATTGTTGGACAGCCGGGAATCAAGAATATACGTGACAGTCCTCCTGAGTAGATTGTTCATGTATTGAAGAGCTCCAACAAAGAAAGACACAGAAAAAGTACAGAAAATACCCGTGAAATACATTGGAATATGGAAACATAAAACACAAAGAAAACTGAAGGGAGGAGATAAACTGCTACAACCGACAACCATGGTTAAAGAACATCTGGATTACACATTATATACCATGTGAGCTTATAAATATAACTTATATTATAACAATTGAGCAACGAAAAATATATGGTGTACATAATATATAAACATGGGATTGGTGATTCCAAGACTACAAGCACGTGATGATGTATTATTGCGTTCATGTGCCTCATATCACTGGACTAAGCTAACTGCGTCCTTTCTGAATCCTATGATGCGCATCCTTGCTTAAGTGTGAGGCAGAGCATCGCTGTTATAATGAATAATACAGATACATATCGATAAGACATATTACCAAACGATAATAATTATAGTAAGTTGACATAGGCATAGATAATAACAAATAGGCATATGCATATCAGGAAAAGTTAAAATACATACACACACAGACACACAGACACACACACAGACACACACACAGACACACACACACACACACACATATATATATATATATATATATATATATATATATATATATATATATATATATATATATATGATGGAAACTAAGTCAACGTACATTGCTGCGTTTTCGGATAATCAGCCCGTTGTTTTGCACTAGTGGAAAATAAGGTGAAAACACACACACAAATTCTTAATTTTGTTTTGAATAATCACTGTATGTCGCCAGCTGCTGATGCCATCATTAGTTAGCCGTTCATAATGATAATTACATTTAGGCCCTACATATCATTTTTCAACATTTCTAACAACTTCGACTGGAATTCTGCATGGGATTCGAGAGAAAGCATGATTCAAACCTGGAAGCATTCCTTGTGATGTGAAAGAATTGGTCAAACAAGTTTCGGAAAGAAAATATTTTCTGCTGAAAATCAGACCTCAAAATACACTGCAATGTTACCAGTTGAAGGCACTGGGTGTATGCTCACCCAGGGTACACCCAGCCATGTCAGAAGAGGATTCAGCCACTGATTTTTGAGAAAAACTCGATAGTCTGAGTTGAGGAGGGGCGGTCGACAGATTATAGACGGACGACGTCTGACTCACTCATGCTTTAAGCATTTGTTATTCATATATTTTCTTATTGGTACGGGCCTCAAATTTTCATAATGACCAAGTTATTCATACCAGAGCAGGATTTTTTGTTAGTAATTATTTCACGAAGATAGGTCAACGAACGAAAATATGGTTTTTAAAATTAGTCTGTATACTTTTCCAGCTTTTTGTTCGTGGCTATTGTGTGATGCTTCATTCATATGGACCAAATAATCATTTCCATTGAATTAACAAGGCACATAAAGAAAATTGTTCAAAGAAGAACGCTTACTCGTTTATGGCCAGCAGGTATATCATATGAGGACCCAGAAACCTATACACAGGATGTGATGGTGACAATTGTCTGTGAACTGAAATGATTGCTGCCCCCATAAGGAAATGAGTGAAACCTGTTAAAAACAACAGAAGATCGTATTGTGATGTTACCGAAAAGAATATAGAGAAAAGAAAAAAGAAAAAGAAAAATATATGACAAAAGAAATACTGCGCATGAACGATGAATGAAAAATGATCGTATCATCATCATCATCATCATCATCATCATTATTGTTATTACCACCCAGATTTGCTGATGTGAACATATTGTTTAGATACGTTAATTCATTTGTTTTTACTGTATGTTTATATGTTTATAAAATTTATTACTCACATACAGACGTTAAAGGTGGGCACGGACATCGTGATTTTATATGGCAAAATTGAATAAATATGACGGCAGAAATAGTTGTACACTTACAAAACAGGAACTCCTTACTATCTATATATTGAATCATATTATGACATTATTTTGACATATTTCCTTTTCGACGAATGCAAGGCGAAAAACGCATATCACTTTTCAAGATTCCCACCTTTGACCAAAGTCTAGAGGTACCTGAAAGTGTCTTTTGTGTCGAATCAAAAGGGAAAAACACAGAACCAAAACGTCAGCTCAGCAGAGAAGAGAACAAATTATATGGCTTGATTTCAAACCTGAACTACTTTCCCGTCATATGCGTGAAAAAGTAGTGTATATACACAAAGAGTTGAGTGTGCACACAAGGATGATTTGGTTACACAAACAGTTGCACCATTTAACACTTTCAGTGTTGTCAGAGTCGAAGTGGTAACAACCTAAATTTTATCATTGTTATGATGATGATGACTTTAGCTTGAACTTTTTCATTGTCATATTTTGGATTGATTCAACAGGTTTCTTCGGTGCGCTTTGGGTGTAATGCGCTCAAAGCGCGCCAAAAAGTTGTTGACCTAGAGAATTATATTCTATGTAACTACAGGCATGCTGGCACTTGAATGAAAGGTCTTTTTTTATTCTTTTTCTTTCATTTTTTGACAAAAAACATGAAGCTAGCAGACTTTGCATAATTCAGTTCGTTTTAAGTATTTAGACTTAAGTCCTAGCTGCCATTGAAAGAGAAAAAATCCTTGCCAAGAAGATCTTTCATTCAGAGAACAGTTCCACAGAAGATAAGCATGGTCCAGGTTATCGTCTTCCTTGGTGCGGTATTGACACATTGCTTCGCAGGTGCGCTGAGTAAAGCTGATAGGTCAGTCTATGATCTTGAACACATACCAAGGTGAACACATATTTGATGATATTGACCCTCCGCTTCATTGTAAAACAATTTGGCCAGAATCCACGTGTACTTGGGGTCAGACGGCACGAAGACCTAAAAGAATTTGAAACATTTTTTAAAGTAAAGTTATATCGTTATGCCATACAAGCGGGTTTCTCTATTCTTTTGCGTCCTAGTCCCCTTGGCATCTGCTTAGATCTGTGATGTATATGCCGCAAGTTGGCACACCATTTATTTTTCTTTTCTGATTTAGCAGACCGCCCTGCACTACAAATCACAATGACATAGTTTTGTCACACTTCGAATACAGCAGATTTAATGATTTTTATACATAGATTATCTTTCTTTTTCTACCGACAGCAATCCGAGTGCTCGTTTTTGGAAGCTCTGAACTTCTAACAGCGTTCGGTTCTGCAAAATGTCTTTGCACCTAATAACACACACACACACACACACACACACACACACACACACACACACATCACCCTTTCAAAGTCGACATTTTATTTTTGTCATATGCTTACTTATATAGGTCATGACCCACCTATGGACAACAATTTGCCTCATAACAGAAAAAAGCTTGAACCTAGTATTTAAAAATAAATCCCTGAATAATACTATAGGTCTTTAAACACTTTTTAACTCTCAAACTTTATATGGACCCATCTGAAGAATTGTGGGGTGCAGAGCATTCACGAGATAATCCCAATATTTAAACTGGCAATTTTACCTTGACCTTCAACTCGGATTAAAAATTTGTTATGTTTGTGATATGCGCCCAACACCCAGCCTTCCATGTATAGTCTGTTTGTTCAAATTGCATAATAACGTTTCGAGTTATTGACCAAAAACAATACAACTAGACAAGCACCAAACTCCATAATTACTTGGACACAGTGACCCCAAAAGCAGGTCACCAAGAACAGTTTTATGCATTATGTTATCAAGTACAATTTTGATCTGGAGGCTCATTTCTTTCAGCCATCGATGTCCAAGCTACACCCGGCCGTTTCAAAATCACCTTTTCAACTTTACAGGCATGGTGACCTCATCAAAATAGGTCAAGGTCACTCATATTATATAACTTTCTAACTTTGGCCATGGTCTATATATCATATAAATTTGGTACGTCTAATACAATTACTTTGCCACATATGGAATTTTACATCTTAGAACACATTTTGGCTCATTATTGCTGTCACATTATAGGGGGCGCCACTAGTATCATTACCAATTTAGACTTTGACCTTCCCTACAATCCCACCAAATTTGGTGAAGATCCACCAAAATTTAAAGATTCTAAAGTGTTTAAAAGATTTTGACTCCTATATTACATAATAATGTAGGCGGCGCCACCAATATCGAACTTGGCGTAGATTTTCATATAAGTGCTAAAAGTTATATTGGGCTAACTTGAAAACTGTGGACGCTATCACGCAAACGACCAAAAGGTTATGTACGGATGGACGGACGGACGGACAGACATGAGCGGTCGCATAAGCTCTGCGCCCTTTGGTAAGCTGAGCTAAAACACACATTTTTTCACAATGAGCTAAACTAAGAGCATTGCTGAGCCCTCCAAGATATGTTTGTATTATAATAATAATGTACCAAGGATGCTTTACATCAACATTGAATACACCCATGCTGAAGTTACCCGTGAACATATATAGTACACTGTATAAGTTTCCTTGCCTCATCTGAAAATATGGCAAGACGTTTTAATATTTAATTCGAATATATAATGTCTGAAATTCGAATTATAGACATATAGCAATCAATTTAAGATATATTATATAAAGATGGTGGAATTATAACTATCTAAAAATTACTTATAGATATCTTAAAATGAATTATAGGTCTATATCTATAATATAACCGTCTTTAAAGAAATCTAAAATTGATTTTTCGATATCTATAATTTGAACTTTTGATATTCATGATTTATGTTTCCACATATATAATTCGGCCACCTTTATGGATATCTAAAAATGATTTACAGATAACTTTGAAGGTGGCTGAATTTGAATGTCCTAAACGTAATTCAAAATTTGATTAGATTTCAAAAATAACATATATGTACATATATATATATATATACATATATATATATATATATATATATGTATATATATATATATATATATATATATATATATATAGATCAAATTCTATAATTCTAATTGTATAAAGTTACAATTCGGTTTAAATGTTAAGACTGCTTGACATATGAAATGCAGTTTTCCTCATAGCTCGCAAGTTTCGTACGATTTTTACAAAATTTATATTACAGCTTCTATCGATAGCTTCTGGATGGAGAACTTTCCCTATTTCAAACAGCACGTATACATAAACGAGGTGAAAGGGTAATAAGTCAGTTGAAAAGCAAGGGAAATCATATAATGGTGAGCATGGGGAGGCTTCAACTTGGTCGCTTTGTGATCGGAGCTATGCAGGTATCAAACTGTATTATGGCAAGTGGCATTGTATGGGAATACGTGCTCTCATTATCAAAAATGTGATAATGTCATAGAAAAGAGTAGCAGTGCAGTTGCTGTAAGTGTTTCCTCAATAACATGCATTCCCTTTCATGTATCTGCGTTCAACGATACGTTCACACAACCACTCTTAATCGCCCCTACCCAACTAAAAACAAAACAAAAACAAAAACAAAACAAACAAAAAAAAAAAACAAAAACAAAAAACAAAACAAAAAAAAAAAAAAAAAAAAAAAACAAAACAAAACAAAAAAAAACAAAAAAAACCCCACACAAAAAGATTCCATGCATGTCTTTTTCCCGAAAATAAATAGATGCTGTAAATGTATCAAAATATATATCCCTTCACTCCTTAAAGCAAGAGCCCCTGGTATTTAACAGGAATACAATACTCATTCTTTATATGCTTTTTCAAAGTACACCTTACCTCTATTTCTTTATTAGTGAATACATTGAAAGATGTACATGTACCATCATATATTATTTTGTATGATGCGCCTAACGCGCCTTGCTTTCCCATTTTCTTTAATCATAGTCCTGTTAATGATGAATCTCCTGCTAAAATGCGGATTATTTTGTCGTTATATCTTGGGGGGGGGGGGGCGGGCTCAGCGATAATAGATATCGTAACGTTTACTGGCGTCATTGTGACATAATATGCCTAATTTTGAAATATTTCAACATTACTTTTCTGTATCCGCATAGTATCATTTTAAACCGTAATGTCGAATTAACCAGTTCTGAGTTCTGAGCGTTGTTTCGAAAAGAAAAATTGGGAGCATCAAGAACAATGTATTAACGTAAGTTAACCTGCATTTCATCCATATTGTATACATACGCACACGGAGATATACAGATAGATAGATAGATAGATAGATAGATGGATGGATGGATGGATGGATGGATGGATGGATGGATAGATAGATAGATAGATAGATAGATAGATAGATAGACAGACAGATAGATAGATACATACATACATACATATATACATATATGCATGCATACATACAAACATACATACATACATACATACAAACATGACAAAAACACATGAACAGGCATGTAATATAAGCAGATACATAATGTGTAGAATACATACACTAAGGTGTGTTCAGTGGTGTTCATTATCACTTTAACTCACCGGGTTGTCCTCGGCAGGTGTGGGTATCAACTGAATTGCGATGGGAATCAGTTGCTTGTCATTCCGTACGTAGAACAAGGCAAGGAAGGCACAGCACTGGATATGTGTATATAAGAAAAAACACGACTATATAAGTTGCAAGATAATGAGTTTACTTGGCTAAATCTTAAAGGACAGGTAAGATACCAAAAATAAATCTCACTTCTGTCAATCCTAGGTCAAAATGTATTTGCGTTAGGATAACATATCATATTTGTGTGTAATTTTCATACTCCAAAGAATTTATATGTCCCGTATTTGGGTGTCTGTGATGTTAATTGTTGAATAAACAATTGAAAATTGACCGCAAAGTATCCACCCCATAAATGTCTATATAAGTCACTAATTATTTGTGATAAAATCATAATTACACTTGCATCTTTATCCTGACATACAGTTACGCCCGGCTAAAAGTAAACAGCCAAACACTTTTTCGCGTTTCGCTGGTGTTTGGCTTGTGTTTGGAAACATTTGAAAACGTTTGGGAAGCGTTTGGGAAAAATCTCAAACACTATTATAAAACGTTCGAACAGTTTCACAAAGCTACCGAACACTTCTCTAAACGCGTTCAAACACTTTCCAAACGCGTTGAACAATTATCTGAACGATTTCAACCACTTTCACAAACGCATTCAAACACTATGCATTTCAAACACTTCCATTTAAATGATGAAAAATCTCCAAACGTGTTTTCAATAGGTCCAGCAATATA
Source organism: Hermodice carunculata (assembly GCA_964020975.1). Lineage (NCBI taxonomy): Eukaryota > Metazoa > Annelida > Polychaeta > Eunicida > Amphinomidae > Hermodice > Hermodice carunculata. The sequence goes on from OZ026625.1 coordinate 22,381,415, forward strand.
TGATGTACCTACATGTAAATGTGCACTTATCCAGCATTATAGGTTGTATATATTTATATAAAACACGATCCAAATACGTTTACCCAAGTGTCTAATTCAACTAAAATTAATTAAGCACTTAATTCTTCATTCAAGATGTCATGAATACTTCATCTTTCAAAAACTGTTTCGGAGTAAATCCATAGGCAATATCATGATCAGATCATGATTCATGATCTGATCATGATATTGCCTTTAAATTTACTCCAAAATAGTTCCTAATTTTCAATTAAAATATATAATTACTCCAAGGAGTATCGCCTGGCTTACTCCACTAGAGCTCATTCTATTGCTTGGCTTAGTAAGCCAAACAATACTTAAATTGAGCTGCTTCTGTATTTCCATTCGAAATTTTAAAAGTTAGCCTTTTTTCAAGAACTTCACTTTCAGAAAAAGTATGATAGCGACTGGGAATACTTGATACTGAAAGATCTGTAACTTTATAATAAATGAAGTGTTAAACCTGTTAATGTAGGCATATTATTTGTTTTTTTCTACCTATACTGATTTTCTTAATTAGGTATGACCATGTCATAAAATTGTTGATTACAAGTAACAATATAAATATTAGCAGGTAAAGGTGACAAATACATATTTCCAGGAAATATTTGTCACTGACTCATTTTTAGACACTTGTTAAAAAATATTCCTGTCATTAGAATTAGACTACCAAGTGTACATGTACATGTATCACATACGTTTGGTGCAAAGTGTAAAGTGTTTGAAAGCGTTTGCAAAAGTGTTTGAAAACGTTCGGCTTTCACCAAACGCGTTCGGCAAAGCGTTTGAAAGCGTTTGGAAAAGTGTTTGAAAGCGTTTGGCAAAGTGTTTGTAAAGCGTTTGGAAAGTGTTTGCAAAGTGTTTGCTACGCGTTTGCAAAACGTTTGGCTTTCACTGAAAGTGTTTGGGAAACGTTTGGGGAACGTTGTTGCCTTTGGCGTTTGTTAACTTGAAAGCAAGCGTACCTCTATTGGCAACAAAAAACGATCCTGCAATTTTTTATATTTGGTTTCGTTTTTCTGTTATCCATCCTCAAAGTTTGACGTTTCAATTTTCCCTTTGATTTTCAGGATGTTCATTTTCTTCAGTTCATAAAGAAAAATAACGAAGCAAAATTTAGAAAAAATTGCTGAACCGTTTTTGCAGTTCAGAGATAACAGAATCAAAACCCGTTAACGGCATTAAATTTTGCCAAGTCATTTTCTTGGAATAACTATTCTTAGGTGGGGTTCTTGTTCTATTATCTTTTCTGACAAAACAAGCTTTAAAGGCCTTTGATGTTGATCATTTGCCTCTGAAACAATACCATTTGCTCAAGTTGAGCTGATATTTGTACAAAACGTAGTAAACATCTTCTTGAATTAAAGACAAAAGGTAGAAAGCAATCTGTGACAACAATAATGATTATATGTTTACATGGTCCAATTTTTCATGCAAGGAAACAATTGTCTCCCAGACGAGCAGGAAAAAGTTGAATATGTGTATGAGTTTTGCGCAACTTTTTCGAGGCATGCATTCTCATTCTGCAACAACTAAATTAGGTGTATGACGTTTGCAGCGCCCAGTGGCTTGGAGCAATAACTCATGACCAGAGGTCCTCAATGAGGCACTGCTCTTTCATGATCGTACATTTGAAACACGTGGCGTTTGTGAACAAATGGAAAAGCCAGCCTTAAAAGGACGGCCAAGGGCAAGCGTTGTATTTTTTATGGCCAGTGATTCTGGATGTGTCCAAAAAGGTTACATGTCGTTCTAATAATAAATTATTTCACAGTTATGGTGTAATGGCTTCAGAAGTTCCCACAGGCATTCATTGTGTTCCACGTTGACTGTATAAAATGACATTAACACCCCCCCCCCTTAAGAAAAAAACGAAACAAAACAAAATCAAAAATAAAAACAAAAAACAAAACAAAAAAAAACTAAAAAAAGAAAAGAAAAACAAAAACAAAAAAACGAAAACAACCCCCAAAACAACAACAAAAAGCCTAAAAAAAGTACCCCCCAAGTATAGTGTAAGGACAGGAATGTTATGTCACTGCCTAAAACTGCTATCACCACGCCTACACCCTGATCTAAGTAACCAAGACAGCTGAAAGCTATCAATGCTGATAAATATAAGAAGTTGGAATTGCACAGATTTCTGGCAGTGTTCTGTGATGTGTTTATACGGTTCGCAATATCTTAAAGTCTGCAGGTATAATTTATAAGTTAAGCATTTGTGCTAATATGCGCGAGGAAGGGGGGGGGGGGGCTGGCAGAGAGGGTGAACCTGGAATGTCTGTAGTGCAATGGCCCACATAGGGCCTTATCTGCAATAAAGTATTGCGTATTCATCTGTGCAGTCAATCATTCGTGCAAATAAGGTGGGAGATGGCGGGCCTAAAACCATTACATCGTCAAATGGAACTCCTACAGTGAAAGGTTTAAAACAGAGCTTACATCTGGACCACCATCCCGCTTTATGTTTGACATGAAATCTCCGTGCCTGTATATACCAACAGGCTGCAACTCACCAGTTTATTCCAAAACTATTTTTTACAGGTATATTACACTTATAATTCATTGAAATCCACATACATCCACGGCAACACGCCTATAATTATCATAAATGTCCCACAAAATCCATTTCGGGCAAAAAGTCGGACATTCCAGTGACAAATCCCATCCTGAATCAAGTTCGTTCCATGGGATAAGCCATATGACCATGGTTCTCAATTGTCAATCAAACCGTATTCCTTTATCCACTTGCGTTTTTGTCCCTCTCTAACAGCCAGGAACACCCCTGTGTATATTAGTACAATTGCTTGACTGACTGAACGTTATGGGCGCCTCTGGGCAAAGACAGGCTTTGTCTTAGCCCGTGGCTCCTTCCAACACCGGTTCACCGTGGTGGGTGAGTTCAAACTGGACAACCAGCAACAGTTTCCTCGTTTGCATCCCCTTTTAAGTCAAGTAGGCCATGGAAACACTGACATTCACTGCTGCGAGTCAATGTTTGATGCTATTATGCCGCAGACAATGTCTGACAATTATGGCTATACCTGGCATACATGTAGTAGTATCTTATTGGGAGCAATTTTACATGGTGACTAGACCATATTTAACACCAAAAGCAAGTTGCATCGGCATTGCAATATTATACTAGTCTTCAGGATTGTGACATTCATGTCTGCAGCTGGCCTTTGATGCACAGACTGACATAGTCCAGTGACCTTTGCAGCAATGTCAAGGTCACCTTTCTTTAAGAAATCATCACTGCTTGCAATATATTTTCACTCACGCAACAACACCAAAAAGAGCTCCTTTGTTACTTTCCTTTTATTGTTTATCACTAGCCATGGACCTAGGATTCACAAGTGCGGAGATGAAAGCCAATTGTCAGATTTTCTGTATCCCTATAGTAACGATGGTAACATATACATGTATCCTTGCTGATAATTCCTAATTTTGACAGTTCCTTAAAAATCATGAAATGCTAGCGGCACCTGGTAGTAAACAATATTACTGGAGATCGAGTTCAGGTACATTCACAAAATGTTTTGATAAGAATCCAACATGCTATTTGAGAAAAAACAATTCATAAATACTGAAAATTGACAAAAACAGGTAACAGATGGTGTCATTAAAACGCGTATCACTGTGTGTGTGTGTGTGTGTGTGTGTGTGTGTGTATATATATATATATATATATATATATATATATATATATATATATATATATATATATATATATATATATATATAAACTTACATATATAGATTCACTGATCTGGGACTATTCTGAAGACAGAATGTCATTTGTAATGGAGTAAATTCAAAGAAGAGGGTCGTGCCGAATATGGCATTCTTGCATACCGTATTGAACCTTTCTTTTTAGGAATGTGGATTTGGTACAGTTGGTGTGTGCGTTTCCCATTTTCAGCTAGGTACAAATATATATAACCTTCTTTGGATTTACATTGGCATTTAGACAATTTTTTTTACACCAAAAGTAAGTTGTATCGGCATTGCAATATTATACTTGTCTTCAGGATTGTGACATTCATGTCCTCAGCTGGCCTTCGATGCACAGACTGACATAGTCCAGTATATATATAACCTTTTTTGGTTTTACATTGGCATTTATATATATATATATATATATATATATATATATATATATATATATATATATATATATATATATATATATATATATATATGTCAAAATGTTACAGAGGAACGTGTGCAATATATATATATATATATATATATTAATATCCAAAGATTATTAGAAAGTTTGGTTACAATAATTTACAGTTTTAAGACTTGTCGGTTTTGCTACTTAACTTTATCTTTTGGCATCATTCTGTTTAAATTTTTACCTGTCAGACATTTTAGGCTAAATTGTTTTCTGTTAGGTCAAACCCCAGGGGCTATAGGTAGCAAGCAGCTACTGACGACAGTTACTAGCTTGCCTAATTGTACTCAAAATCCTGTTAAGAAAAATTGTTTTGACAACATGTTTTTTGACATAAATGCTAATGACTTTTATTCTTTTCTGACATGCCTAAATGCACATTTACTCAAAATTGACAGTATTTTCTCAAATGTCACAAACCTGACACATTAAGTTGATACATTGACTCAGAGTTGGCAGTTAAATAAAGCTTAATTGTTTGGGGGGTAGGTGTCATCACAGAGTTTGTTTTACATTTCTGGTGCAGGATGTCCATTGTTGCAGTCCTTGTTGGGATTTCCCTTGGTTTGTACAGGTGGTCAAGTTGCAACTGTTTATTTTACTATCACTGGGACTGAATATAAGGCCCCAGCTTGTTTCCACTTCAGTTATACACTGGCGGGTGGTTTAACTAGGATAAGCTGTCCAGCCAGAAAGGGTACATATGGGTTCAGGGGTAAGTCAAATTGTTCTTATCTGAACCTGTACTATACAAATTTAGTAATTATGGTTTGTTTGACAGGTATTGTTCTTTCATAATGAAGATCTGCATTTATAAGCAAAACGTCACGTATTTAGCTACTTCATCATTTGCCACGTTCTTATTTATTCTTTATTTTGTGGGTTGTCTTTGCTGAATATTTAGCTTAGACAAGGAACCGCTACTCAGAGAGACATGTACGGGTAAAAGGCTCCGAAACATGTTGAGTAGTTACCCGCTGAAGACCCTTTAATTTATTTGGGCTGATACAGCCTATGTCAAAATGTTACAGAGGAACGTGTGCAATATAGACAATAGTAATTCCATTTGTATACAGGTTAGACAGGGACAGGCTACCTAATGGAGAGTAAAGAGTTCGAACTGCGGAATAGGATATTGACTACTAAGAAGTGGTTCTGGGCAAAAAGACACAAATACAATATATATATATACACACACACACACACACACACACACACACATACATACATATATATATATATATATATATATATATATATATATATAAAACAAAACAAAAAACAAACAAAAAATAAACCCACAAACAGTACCTACAATTTTCAGTGAAAAATATTTGCTATCAGCATTAAATCTCTGTAAAAACATTGAAGCAGACTATAATTTTAATGGAACTTTAGATATCCACAGTTGAGTTAACGTGAAAATATTCGAAAGCTAATGTTGTGTTCACACTAGTAAAAATAATCTACTCGCCCAAGCACCCCCCCCCGCCCCAAGAATAAGTAGAATGCCCCTTATTGGTCCCTCCTTCCTGCTGTTGATATCTGAAAGAAGACATTTGGGTGGGCCAGAAAAGATTTTCACCTATGGTGGCTCGATTAGCCCTTTATAAAGTATTTACTTAGGCTTAATCATTAATTGTATGAATTGCATTCAATTTTGGTGCTCGACGGCATGCAACGTTTTGTGATAATGCTTGGCCGGAGAGAGTTAGTGGCTGACAAGTGCTCCATGATCATTTAAGTTACAGGGGGCAAAAAATAAGTAAAACAGACAGAAAGAAGGGAACTATGTACTTGGTCATATATTAAAAAATCATCTGCTTTAAGTTTGTGTATGTCCTTGGAGACTAAACTATATTGTAACAGCACCTGGATTGGCCTTATGTAACAGCAAAAAGCACGGGTTGCCCTCTTCCTTGCCTGAGGGAGTGACGGTGACAAGACTGAACGACAACTGCAAGCTTCTTTTACCCACACATGGGCTTCTTCTGAGATTCCACAATCCATTTTTTGTCCAACCTGAAAAGACAAAATTCCTATTGTCACTATCCTGTATGGTTATGAAAACATCAAGCAGATGCCTTTGTCAAAACAACTGAAATTCTTTTTCAGCTATTGTTTGATGGCCCAGAGTGAGCAGTTTAATGATGTTGTAATATGCTTGTGTTGAAAGGGCAAGCAAATTCACAAATAAGTGATATATGAGTAAAAATTTCATAATTTAAGCACATATATGACATATAATGATTAGTCAAAAACCTTTTTGACTCCCTTTTCCTTGTTAGTGCAATAAGCCATTGGTTGTTCGCAACTGGCAGCCCCTTTGCCCAAGGATATTGATTCTCTATACGTTAGCGTGGAAGTCACACAGACAACTATACATGATGCACGAAGGCAGTAAAAAATTATTCTAATCCAAAAGTATCCAAGATATCTTAATCATGTTCGCAAATTAAGAGGAGGAGAATAATTGAAAATAGTTTTTAACAATTCTCAGGCTCACCCTGATTATTCTGACCATTCTGATTATTTACAACCATCTTTCAAAATAAGGATGGAGGACTTTAATCATTTAATGCATTGTTCTTTTATTATTGCATAAACTGCTGTGACCTCTCAATTGATCCTTCTGATTGTTTCAATTTTCCTGACCATTCTAATGGTTTCAACCATCTAACAAGGGGGACAAAAGTTCAAAAAGAAAAAAAATGGAAAAACAGGTTGATGAAGAGATACGGTGGTTAGCTGAAAATTTCTGAGCGTAGCTGTGAAAAACCCATACAAAGTCAATGGTTTTCATTTATTTCTCTACATTGTCCCCAACCAGGTTTACATACTTTCACCAGCAATGCTGCAAGGCCTGGATGCCAGTCAAAATAAAAATGTTTTCTTCTAAAAAATCATTCACAGAGGAAATGGCGTCATCATTACTAGGAAAATGGGGACAGAGTAGTTCCTTTTCATTTTGGGAACAGTCTGAATGGGCTAAATCGGATGAATAAAGGGGATGGCACCACCAATATTGTGAACATGAGCATTGTCTTGGTGGAACAGGATTGTTTTAGTGAGCATTCCCAATCACTTTTCTTTAATACCTTCAAGCAACTGTCTCAGCTGGTCAGCATAATATCTCCCATTGACAGTCTGGCCTTTTTCCAGATATTCAATCAGCAGAATACCCTTGGAATCTCAAAAGACTGAAGCTATTGCCTTTCCAGCAGAAGGAACCAAATTGGCTTTCTTCCCCCCCCCCCTTTTTTCTTTTTGGAGGTAGGTGGGGTGGGGTGGGGTGATTAGGGATGCTTCCATTGTTGAGACTGAATTTTGGTTTCTGGTTCAAAGTGTGAATCCAGGTCTCATCCATGGTTACAAATCGGACCAAACAATCATCCAGATCTACAAAACAGCATAAATTGCCACAAGAGGCCAGGAATCTGGTGTTATAGAAGCCCATGGAGAGGATTTGGTGTTGAAACTTCTCAATTAGAGAATTATCTTTTGTTGGTAAAAAGGGCAACACTCGGACAATGCACACCATCACAAATATTAAACACAGAGAATTGGGATGAGAAAGTGAAAAAAAAATCACCACACAGAGTCGAGCAGAATACCAGGAATGTTGTATATTTGCAGAACCAGAGCTCACAAAATTTGAATGACCAAGAGAAAGAACAACTAGCAGAAATATTGGTGGAATCGCAAAATGTATTTGCACAGAGTAAGGATGATATATAGGTAGAACCAATCTGTTACAACATAAAATAAACACAGGAAGTGCAGCTCCTATTCCTCAGCCTCCTAGATAGCAACTTCTTCACAGGAGACGGTGGAAAAATAGGAAGTGCAAAAACTTCTTAATAAAGGCATTATTAAGCCATCAAATAGTGCTTGATCATCACCACCAGTGCTGGTCACTAAAAAGGATAGAACCATGACGTTTTGTGTAGACTAGAGAAAGATAAATTCTGTAGCTGTCAAAGACGCATATCCACTGTCCAGAATTGATGAATGCCTGGGTACTTAGGCAGATTCTATGCAGTATTGTGTGATGGACTTGTGCAGTGGCTATCACCAGGTAGAAATCTCTGAAAAAGACGAAGGGAAAACTGCTTTCAGCACAAGACATGGTTTATATAACTTAAAACTCATGCATTTTGGATTATCCAATGCTCCAGCTATGTTTAAGTGGTTGATGGAGAAAGTGTTAAAGCAGTCTGCAATTGGAGTAGAGTGTTTTATATATCTTAATGATATAATTGACTTTTAACCAACTGTGGGAGTTTGTCTTGAAAGACTACATCATGTTCTACAGCAGTTCAGGGAAGCTGGGCTAAAATTGAAAAGTTAGAAGTGTTCTTTCTTCCAGCAGGAGGTCGTGTTCCTCAAAAATATAATATCTGTGGAAGAGGTAAAAACTGACCCATCTAAAATCTGCTGTGCAGGATTGACCAAGACCTACATCCAAGAAACAAGTTTGTAGTTTCCTTGGACTTTGTTGTTGATATATCCAGCTTTTTGTCAATGGTTTTACTGAGGTTGTGAGACCACTCCATCAGCTCACAGAGAAAAATGCCCATTGTAAATGGTTGGATGATCATGAAATGCGCTTCACTATTCTCAAAGAAGCTTTGACATCATTACCTGTTTTACCCTATGCAAGACCAGAGGGGCAATATATTCTTGATACAGATTCTAATGACTCAGCTTTTGGACTTGTTCTGTCACAGATCCAGGAAGGAATGGAGAGAGTCATAAATTATATGAGCAAGGCTGTCACTAAAGAGGAAAGAAATCATTGTAATTCCTAGGAAAGTACTCTTAATGGTAGTTATGACAGTGAGTGACATCAGACACTACATATATGGAAGACCTGTAATGGTTATCACTGGCAATTCAGCAGAGAGTTGGATCTATAGATTGAAAGATCCAGAGGGGTAGATGGCTAGATGGTTGCAGATCCTTGGGCAATATGACCTCCAATTAATTCACAGAGCAGAGAGAAACATGGGAATGCAGATGCTCAGTCCCGAATCCCATGTAAACAATGTAGGAGGGAGGAGGCAGTGAAACATTATACTTCACAGCAGACATCAATCTATGTGTCATTACAAAGCAGAACTTGCCAGGTCAGATGGATGATCAGGGATGGCTCCCTGGCTGGTTGCCAGAGGAAATACAGGTGGTGTGGATTGCAGTTGGTGGGAGGGACCAACAAGCCAAGAGGGAGATAGCTACTTTGCAGAAGCATTCTTTCTTGAAGAATTGAGGGCAAAGCGCATTGTAAAGAAGACCAGAAAACATAGGTCAAAGGTCATCTTCATCAACTGTAAAGATGATAGCAGTGCAAAGTCAGAGGAGACAGCTTCTGAGCAAGAGGCAGCTGAACTGCAGAAAAGCATTAGCATATGCTTAGACAGGGTGGACAAGAAAAAGGAAGACTCCTTCAAGAAGGACCATTGCTGCAAAGGAGGTTTCATCTGAAAGCACAACTGAGAAAGCCAAAGAGAAAAAAGCTTTTTGAGTCAAAGCTCTGCAGGTATCCCCTGCCATGACGGAGCCCAAGATGAAAGAAAAGACTAGTACCTCAAAGAGGGAAAAGAAAGTTCCCCCAGCAAAGACTTCAGAGATGGCCACGGCTGTGAAGGAGCCCAACAAGGAGGAAAAAGGAAGCTCCCTTGACTAGAACTCCATAGGTGCCCTGGACAACAAGGGAGCATGATCAGAGGGAAAGCCAAAGGAAAGAGTAGGAAAAGGATGCTCTTTCAGCTATGACTCCAATAGTACTTGATGCTGTGGTGGAGCCTGACCAAGAGTGAAGCCATCAGAAACAAAGAGGAAAGATAGCCCCCTCATGTAAGACTCCAGAGATATCTAGTGCTTCAAAGAAATCAGCCAGAAAGAAAGCCTTGTGAAGGGGACAGGAAAAGAAAGCCCCTTTAGGTCCAGAGGAGGCCTGTGCTGTAAGACTCCAGAGATATTTAGTGCTTCAAAGAAATCAGCCAGAAGGAAAGCCTTGTGAAAGGGACAGGAAAGAAAGCCCCTGCAGGTCCAGTGGAGGCCTGTGCTGTGAGTCACCCTGACCAGGAGGGAAACCTTGGAAAAGAGACAGAAAGGAGGGCCTCCTCAGCATCAGAGGAACAGAGTACTGTGAATGTGCCTGACCAAAAGGAAAGTACAGATAAAAAAGGACACAGAAAAAGACAAAGGAAAAGGAGCTGGCTCAGCCAAGGTCACTACACCCTCAGCAGTACAGAAGATTCTTCCAGCAAGTTGAAGGCTTCTAAGGCCTATAGATGGGACAAGAGTAATGCCATGAACCAATTTTCAGAGGATAAAGGTGCCACGTATGAGCTCAATGTCATAGTGAGTGATAAGGATTGGATGAAGATTTGTTGGACTGCCCAAAGTGGGAGGAGAAGACTGTGGTGTATGTCAAGGATGAAAAGCAGCAGTAAAAATAGGTCCAGTGGAGAAAGAGGGAGGATTCATTTCAAGGCACAGTGCCTTAAGGAGAATGGAAGGTGGGAAGATATCCAGCACAATGGTCGCACAGAATAGATCCTTGTTTGGAAGATCCAAGACACAAAGGAGTATTACTGGATCAAGGGTTGAAGTTCATCAGGACTTCACTTGCACATTCTGGTGAGGCAGCAGGGACTCCCTAGGGGAAGCGGAGGTAGGATACCAGGATAACTTTGATGGGAGTGGCTGACACTTCAAACCTTTGAGGACGAGAGATCATCACTGGCAGCTGCCTTTCAGGTCCACCCTAGCACTGCAGTTAAAGAAAGGATTCAGACAGAAAAGGGAAAAGGAATGAATAGGGGAACAGCTATTGGAAGGGCACCTCCTTGAGTACCATGCCATCTCTGCTGACACCTGTGCCCTCATCACCACAGGGTGTGTTTCCATCACCAAGAAAGTACCATCCCCAAAGCTGAAGTGGCACCAACACTAGTGCCAGGGGGACTACCATAGGATGTCCCTGAACTCCCTGAGATCACTGGGCCCAAGGGTGTGGTGAATACATGTAGGGTCATCCAAATCAAGAGGAAGGCAACAAACCAGGGGGAAGATGTTGAACAAAAAAAAGGAGGAGACAGCCAGTGGTGAAGATTCAGGAAGGGTCACACCAGACCTTGAAGACCCAACAAATTCGCCGTGCCAGTCAGCCCAGAGAATTCTACATGACCAAGCTTGGCCAGAGGTGCTGCCTGGCAGATGTGACTGGAGGAAAGCACAGGCAATTGCACTTCCAAAGGTGGATCTGATATGGCGACCTCCCAACTGCAGACAGATTTCCCCAGATAATTTACTGTGGGTGTGGAAAGTGGCCCCTGCCATGTGCTTGAGGGCCTTGCTTCAAGATGGACACTTCCCAGACTGTGACCAGCAACACAGTCTGGATCACTACAGTTTCTTGGCTCTCTCTGGCATTTATGATAGGGTGGCAACAAGTGCAGCTGAGGAGGTTGGAGCAGAGGCTAGAAAGCACAACCATCTGTCCACCTTACAGGACCCAGATGCCCTTCCAAAACATTCTACAAATCCTCTGCAGATGAGGAGATGGAGCAGCATGAAACAAACTGAGTGCTGGTATGATATAGATTCATAGATGGCCCAACACTTTGAAAAGGTGGCCCTGTATCTGGAGAAGGTGAACCTCAAGAAAGACAATGATTAGGCCATAAACTGAAAGTAGTTGTCAAGATGCATGAGGAGTCAATGGATGCCAGCAACTGGGACAAACTTTTCAATTTGTACCAGTTGTCATAACTGTTAATGAGACCAGCATCATTGCAAGCCCTGGTTTCCACTGGTTGTGCAATTGTGAACCTGTTCAAACACATGAGCAGTCAATATTGGTGAGTGTTGGTTTGCTATGTACTGCAGTACAATTGTGTGGAAGTTATTCAGCCCTTGCATCAGTAATGCTTCAGGTGTTGGATGTCAGATATACTGCAGTTCAATTGTATGTAATAGACTTTTCAGTCAGTCCTGGCATCAGTAATAATTCAGATGCAGGGTGAGATATGTACCACAGTACTATTGTATGTAATAAAATTTTCAGTCAGTCCTGGCACTAGTAATGTTTCAGATGTATGAGGAATATATTACGGTGCTATGTATGTAATATGATTTTCAGTGAGTCCTGGCATCAATAATGCTTCAGATGCTGAATCAGGTATAAACTGCAGTACTATTGTATGCAATAGATTTTTCAGTCAGTCCTGGCATCAGTTATGTTTCAGACGTTACATGAGGTGTATACTGCCATACAATTGTATGTAATAGAATTTCCAGTCAGTCCAGGCATCAGTTATGTTTCAGATGTTGCATGGTGTATATACTGCAGTACTGTTGTAGAATTTCCAGTCAGTCCTGGCATCAGTTATTCTTCAGATGTTGGATGAGATATATGCTGCAATACCACTGTAGAATTTCCAGTCAGTCATGGCATCAGTAATGATTCAGGTGCTAGATGAAGTCAGTCTGGGCATCGGTGAGGTATTAGATGCCAATTGATATATTACCTGTGGTGCTATTTCCTGTCATTGAATTGGGCCCGTCCTGGCAGTAGAAATAAATTAGATGCTGGTTGAGGTATATACCAGTCTTGGTATAACAATGTCACACAGGTAGACAAAAAGTTATAAATTGAACCCTTGTGCAATTGTTATACCTAACAAAAGAAGAAAAAAAGAGTAAAGAAAAGAAAAGATTCTTGTGCAAGAACACTATTATGGTGTGTAGTTAATATCTGAAAGCAGTGAATCAGATATTTATAAATGTGTATTCATTTTCAAATATAATCAATGTCGTGCACAGTTCGCTGTACGCAAATTTATTAATCATTCCTCATTTTTCAACATTATAAGGGCACTTTTTGGCAGGCAGTGACGGTCTATACTTTTACGCATTTTGCGGGTTAACAATGTTATCTTGCCTGCTGCTACCCGATGTAACGAGTTTTTTTGGTGGCTTCGGCCAATCATAAGTCCTGTTTTGAATACCCCGAATGAAGGGTGATATATAATGACCTTCCCGGCTTTTTTGCACCCCACTCTGCGCTAGCAAGCTCACATGGACTAATCAGTTTGCGGTGCAGTCATGTATCCTTTTCCTGCGTACCCCGGACCGAGCTTGCTAATATCAGCTGATATTGTGCTATGGATTGACTTTGGTGGCTCACGAGACCCCTAAGTTCTGTAAGTAAGAATATATATCTCTTTCTAGATAAATTGCGTATTCTGCGGAAGCGCGCATCATCGCGCCGCGAGCATATTTATTTATCGTGTGAGTTTAATTTCTACATTATATACTGCGATTTACATGGAGAATATTTGTTATAAATTTACAGTAAATTCCTTACGAAATTATCATTACAAACTGGCTTCTTCCTATTATTGCCTCTAATGGTTTTTGATACGTTGAAATGGTCAGATTGTAATTATATATTCTGTGTATTAAATGTTTTAAATATTAAATATTTTATGTAACTTTATATTGGTCAAATACACGTTGTTTGTGTTTAAACGTGTATTCGTAATTTTGTGCACACGTGATAGTATTTGTGAAATATATGTGTGTCGAATATAAATATAAATGTGTATTTAAAACGCCAAACATTATTGTAAGAATTTTGCTATGTACTTTGCAGTGCATCTCTCTGAGCATCTGGAGCGAATGGCACAACTGACAATGTAATTCCAAAGTGTTTTTTTTTCTGAACGCCACAATTATGCAAGAACTACCAATGTTCGGCAGATGGACGCTCGCCCGGTCGGGTGGGGGGGGGGGCGCAGGACCAACATTTTCATTGAGGAAGAGACTTAACATGGAATAATACTGTGCGTCGCCGTGCTGTCTGTGGTGTCTCGTCCCGTCATGTTCTGTCCCGTTTTGTCCGGAACTATGATATAAAATACAACCCACTGACTATTGGAGATTTATGCTCCTGATTACTTATCTGGCATTTGCACTGCTTTGTATGCTGATGATAACAGTGGGTGGACTCGCATAGTGAGACAATCTGTTGATCACACCACGTGTTGGTGTCACGCCCGTGCCGGGACTCACCTGACGAAGCGCCGCTAGCCAGGTACATTTATACCGGGGATTACTTGCTGTATCTCCCGCCAATACACATTATCGACGGCGCCGTGTATTATATCTATCGCCCGTGGTGTGTGCCGTTAGCCAGGTACTTTTGGCCGGGGACTACATGTCACGTCTCCCGCTTGTGTGAATTTCTTAGCGGTACCAGTTCATTTACACCATACTTACCTCGAGGTGTGCCCGTGAGTTGGGCAAGCTGTTTGCCAAGCAATGTGTTGACGGCTGCATTGGTGGTCAGGCAGTGTTTCACATTTGCATGGAGTCTCGCCTGAGTGGTGTATTGCGGCGAGCATCTCGTTATATGTTAGCGCGTTACCTGTGCCGTGTGACAAGCTGTTGACGGAAGATACATTGCTGTGCAACTTGTGTGTCTCTGCCTGCGTTTATTACAGCAAATTATTCATATATTGCATATTATGTGGTGCCATGACGGATTGATATAAAATTACAGCGCTTCCAGCGTGTGTGTGCACGGAACATTCTGCTGAAGACCCTAGAGAGTGTCATCATATTGCAGAGAAAAGACTTTCTTTTGGGAAGGAATATTTCAAGTGGTATCTTCTGTTATTTTCTACCGTTTCTTTTGGCGTTATCCATAGCGCAGTCATTTTTAGTGGTGCATTATTCAAATTCTGCAAATATGTCTTTACTTGAGGCAAAAGGGGCCTGACGTACGGCCAAGTCTAAATTGACTACGGCATGTAACCGCCTGTCTAAAGATCTCATTAGTGAAGTAGATACTGCTAGTTTAACATAGCACGTGAATTCTTTGAATAGTGTATTTGACGAATTTGCAGCTAAACATGAAAAGATGACTGCTTTGGATGAGGCCGGAAGGAAAGAAATAGAGAACCAGAAGTACTACCTGGCTTCAGAGAGTAATTATTTAGATGTGCTATCACGTGTGCAGGTGTATATCAAAGAAAATGTGACCAAAAAACCTGACCCTAAAGTAGAGCAAATGCAAGCTCATTTGTTAAAGTTGTTGAGTTTGCCAAAATTGGAGCTCGAAACTTTTGATGGTGATCTATCAAAATTCCATTCATTTATGAGATCTTTCGAGATAAATGTGCGAAAGCTCTCGGTTCACGATGATGCGCGCCTCGCTCGCTTATTACAATATACATCCGGCGACGCGTTTTTGGCCATTCAAGGTACTCAAATTGTAGGTGGCGCTGATGGTTACAAGCGTACCTGTGATATTTTGCAGGAACTGTACGGTTCTAAGCATTATATTGTGGAATCGTCAGTGAAAAATCTTAGAAAACCCACGCCTGTCAAAACTGCAACAGAAATGAGGCAGTTTGGCCATGAGTTGCGCAATGATAAGGAAATATTACAAAATTTGGACGCAGTAGGCGAGGTTAATGCCCAGGTGATCATGTTTGACATTGTGGCGCGTTTTCCAAATTTTGTGCAGAATAAGTGGCGCAAGCAGGAGTTGAAACATAAACAAAGGTCAGGAGAGTACTTAAAGTTTACTGATTTGGTGGACTTTGTGAAACTGGTCGCTGAGGAGTTAAATTATCCTATTTGTGGAACTGAGGCAGTTTCCGATCGCTCTAAACAGCATAAAAAACAAATTGCTGCTGCTGCTACACAGATCCCTGTGGGGTCTAGTAAGCATAAACAAAAGGGTAATAGAGGTCATGATGGTAACAGTGTAAACAAAACGCCACCTATGGAGGCCGGGGCACAGAGGCGGAAGACGTTTGTATGCCCTATGTGTGATTCCCCTCACAATTTATCACGTTGTCCTGACTTCAAATGTTTATCTGTGGTTGACCGTGTCGCACTTGTCGCAAATAAGAACTTATGTTCAAATTGCCTGCGTGTTACACACACTGTTGATCAGTGTCAAAGCAGCAGCCGCTACTACGTGTGTCAAGAGAAACATAGTGCCTTCCTGTACGTTGACAAATCCCATCTTACACATGCAATAAGTGCTGGAGAAACATCTATGCCTATTGTTGAGGCGCGTGTTGCAGGCAAGTCTTGGGTAAATGTGGCTTTGGACACATTTTCTAGCAATTCTTTTTGCACCAAAGAGCTTGCCGACAGATTAGGTTTAACAGATCCTACAACACAATTCACTCTAAAAACTATGGCCGGCACCGCTGCTTCAAAATCGTCACATGTGGCGTTTCCTTTATCAGCAGGCGGCGAGAAAATGCATATGTCTGGCGTCGAGGTGGTGAATGAGATACCTATTGTCTCTGCATCGCTTGACCAATCCATGTATCCCCATTTGGAGGGTCTGGATTTGAGTGCAAATATAGATTGTCGGAAGGTTGACATTCTTATTGGTCAAGATTTTGCTGATGCAATATTCCCACTAGAGGCGCGCAGGGGCAAGCCAGGTAAGCCGTATGCCATTAGATATATACATTTGGCTGGGCACTTAACGGTAGAGCTATGAAATCTAAGGTTAGTCATGTGGTTGTATGCAACTACATATCAACAGTATCAAAGTTAGATGAGGCTGAATATATGTCTGAGGCTGAATATATGCCATTGGAAAAAAGTCCAGATTCTTGTGTACACCGCCTATGGGAGCTAGAAAATGAAGGCATGAATAGCAAAACAATGTCTATTGCTGACAAGAAGGTTATTGACCTTTGGGATTCTACATGTACCAAAGTAGACGGCCATTATGAGTTGCCGATTCCCTGGAAAGATCCTGAGGAGAAGCTTCCTAATAATTATCACATTGCAAAAAAACGTCTTGACAATTTAGCTAAGTGTTTGCATAAGGAAGACTTGTATGATAAATATGACCAGGAAATCACCAAACTTCTCGATGAGGGATATGCTGAGGTCGTACCTCTTGATTCTATGCAGAATGCATCTTGTGTATGGTATCTACCGCATCACTGTGTTCTTAACCCTAGCAAGCCGGGTAAACTCAGGGTTGTTTATGATTGTGCTTCTACATATGAGGGCCAGACATTGAACGATCGGTGTCATCAGGGCCCTGGCTTGATAAACAAGCTTCTTCATGTATTGTTGAGGTTTCGTTTAAACATATATTCTACTGTCAATGACATAACTTAAATGTACTCCCAGATAAAACTACCACTGCGTCATTGTGACGCATTGCGTTTCTTGTGGTACAAAGATGGTAATTTGATCCATCTGCGCATGTCCACACATTTATTTGGCGGTGTGTGGTGCGCCAGTTCAAGTACCTATACTTTACGTAGGACTGTCTATGACAATCCTTATGTGGATGCTTTGACAAAGGATACAATCTTGAATGATTTATATGTAGATGACCTTGCCACTTCTGTTGAGACTAGATCGCAGGTGCGTAAAATCGTCATTGGTGTTCCAGCAGTTTTGGAGACTGGCGGTTTTAAAATGACAAAGTTTGCTCACAATGATCAACAATAACTTGAGGAGATTACGGTCAGTTTTGGTGCCAAGGAGGTCCATGATTTTTTTCCTGATTCTGTGGGGAAGATGCTTGGTGTGAGGTGGAACATCCACGAAGACGCCTTTTCCTTTACCATCCGTGATTTGCCGGATCGTGACGTCACAAGGCATTCCATGTTGAGTTTAATTTCTACATGTTATGATCCTCTGGGGCTCATCGCGCCGTGGTTGTTACAGGGTTAACTGGTTTTTCAAGAAGCCACTCGTCTAAAATAATCTTGGGACGAGGAAGTTCCCGCTCAAATGTGTGGGAAATGGTTTGCCTGGGTGCAGAGTCTCAACAAACTACGTGACTTGAGTTCTGACAGGTGTGTAAAACCTGTGGCATGGGATCAAGGGTACTATGAATATCATATATTCGCGGATGCCGCGACCTTTTCATACGGCGCATGTGCGTTTCTCAAATGTATTAATATCCAAGGTGAGGTAACATGCAGGCTCATCATGAGTATGAGTCATGTTGCGCCTATTAAGGGTTGCACTATACCCAGGCTTGAGTTACAGGCTGCGGTCAAAGCTGCCAAAACATTGTGCATCTTGCATTCAGAATTGGATTTGTCTTCTGTTCCCGTATTTTTGCGGATGGATTCCATGATTGTCCTAAGATATATCACAAATGATGTACGTAGGTTCCGTAGTTTGGTCGAGAACAGAGTTGCTGTTATAAGACAACTGACGGCCCCTTCAGACAGGCGACACGTTGATTCTGCTGGCAATCCAGCTGATCTCTTGACTCGCCCAGGTAATGATGTAACATCTAACACAGTTGAGTTGTGGAAGCATGGCCCGTCGTGGTTAAATGTGCACACACCTTCCTGGAAGCTTCCCAGTCCACTCTACTACTGTTGATGAGACTCGTATATCGCGGGTTGAAAAAACATGCGTCCACTTTCAACATGGGACAAAATTCTTAAAAGCATTGCTTGAATTCGCCACTTTACCATGACAAAAGTCGGGCTCACTGATTCACGTGGCTGTCTGGAGGTACATGAGCTTGAACGCGCAGGCGTCATCTTAATCAGGCATGTGCAACGCTCTCTTTGTCATCAGGATGTTACTGACCTATCAAAGGGTCAGGACCTGAAGCTTTCTAGTTCCTTCCTCACTCTGTGCCCGTATTTGGACAGCAACCAAATCTTACGTGTAGGAAGTAGAATTGGGAATTGTCCCATCGTTTTTGCCTCATAACCACGTTGCGATCCCAGCTTTAATTAGAAAATATCATGGAGCCGCGCAGGTAGGATGTAAGTGGACTCTCAGTCTCATTAGGGAGAAGTATGGGATCGTCAAAGCACGTACTCTTATCAGACGCGTCTTGAAGCGTTGTGTATTCTGTAAAAAGATGTATGCCAGAACGTCGACCCAATATATGGCTAATCTGCCTCTGGAACGCTTGGAGACCGGACTCCCTCCCATCACTGATACAGGGCTGGACACGTTCGGACCGTTTGAGAGCAAGGTGCTCCAAACCACAAGGAAACGGTACGGATGTATATTCACGTGTTTTAACACGAGAGCTGTTCACATTGAAATGTTACATTCTCTGGACGCCAACGCCTCTGTGAACGCCTTTAGAAGGTTTGTTTCACGAAGGTTGTTGACATCAAAAGTGTTTTCAGATCGAGGCGGGAACTTTACCAAAGGCGAGAAAGAGCTTCACCAGGCCTTTTTAAGGCACTCAAAGTCGACTTTAAGGGACTATGCCATTTTTCGGCAAGTTGAGTGGAATTTCAACCCCCCATTGACCCCCATATGGGTGGCGTTTGGGAACCTTTGGTAGGAACCATGAAAAAGGTTTTTAGGGTCATACTTGGAGGGCATAGTAACCTCACTGATGAGGTTATATCGACTACATTCTGTGAGGTTGAGGCCATCATAAATGGGCGCCCGTTGACAAAACTCAGCCAGGATCTGCAAGATCTGACTCCCTTGACACCTAACCATCTGCTAATTTTGCGGCAGGGTTCCACTTTGCCTCCCATGACAGGTAGTGCCTCTGACATCTACAGAGTGCGCTGGAAGTTTGTTCAGCACCTTGCCTCAGAATTCTGGGCAAGGTGGCTGAAAGAAAATTTTCCGCAGTTGCAAGGGAGGACAAAGTGGTGTGTTAAGTCTAAGAACATCAAGACTGGGGAGCTGGTCCTGGTGGTTGACATAGGGCTGCCCAGGAACCTCTGGCCTCTTGCCATTGTGGAGGATGTTTATCCAAGCTCTGATGGGGTTGTAAGGTCTGTGCGTGTGAGAACTCGCACGACAAAGTTCGTACGACCTATTACTCAAATTGTGAGATTGGAACTGGATGATGAATTATCTATTTTGATATTTATATAATACACAATATGGTGTGTGTTCTACCAACATGTTGATATGTTATTTGTTATTTTTCATGGTGCGTAATGTAAACGCATTGTGATGTTGTTGTGAGGTTTTTCCTTAGGTGAAATATATTGCTTTGGTAGTTTTAATGTGCCGAGTCATTGTCTCATAATATGAAGAGGCCTAGTGCTTAGGTTCCCTTAGCCGTGTTTGGGCGGAAAATGTTTTTTTCCGTGCAGCTGGCCTCTGTGCCCTGGTAGCCATTGGTGATGTTGTGAGTGGCTGAGGAGCACTTCCCCCTATTTAGCAAACGGCGAAAATACGGCTAAATAAATCTGCAAGCATACACGAAAATATACAATATATATACATATAACATAGATACAAAGAAATTGTGTCATGTTTGGATTCTATTATAAATAGAGCGTTTATCGTGCATTATTTATATTATGATTGAAATTGATATTTGTATGGAAATTGTGCATTTATTCATGCGGTATTCTTATAATATTTATTTACTTCAAACACTGATCATGTGTTCAGGACTGGGGAGTGTCGCGCACAGTTCGCTGTGCGCGAATTTTTTAATCATTCCTCATTTTTCAACATTATAAGGGCACTTTTTGGCAGGCAGTGACGGTCTATACTTTTACGCATTTTGCGGGTTAACAATGTTATCTTGCCTGCTGCTACCCGATGTAACGAGTTTTTTTGGTGGCTTCGGCCAATCATAAGTCCTGTTTTGAATACCCCGGATGAAGGGTGATATATAATGACCTTCCCGGCTTTTTCGCACCCCACTCGGCGCCAGCGAGCTCACATGGACTAATCAGTTTGCGGTGCAGTCATGTATCCTTTTCCTGCGTACCCCGGACCGAGCTTGCTAATATCAGCTTAAATTGAGTTATGGATAGACTTTGGTGGCTCACGAGACCCATAAGTTCTGTTAGTAAGAATATATATGTCTTTCTAGATAAATTGGGTATTCTACGGAAGTGCGCATCATCGCGCCGCGAGCATATTTATTTATCGTGTGGGTTTAATTCCTACATTATATACTGCGTAAACACGTAGATTTACGTGGAGAATATTTGTTATAAACTTACAGTAAATTCCATACGAAACTATCATTACAAACTGGCTTCTTCCTATTATTGCCTCTAATGGTTTTTGATACGTTGAAATGGTCAGATTGTAATTATATATTCTGTGTATTAAATGTTTTAAATATTAAATATGTCATGTAACTTTATATTGGTCAAATACACGTTGTTTGTGTTTAACGTGTATTCGTAATTTTGTGCACACGTGATAGTATTTGTGAAATATATGTGTGTCAAATATAAATATAAATGTGTATTTAAAACGCCAAACATTATTGTGCGAATTTTGCTATGTACTTTGCAGTGCATCTCTCTCAGCATCTAGAGCAAATGGCGGAATAAAGGTCAACTGACAATGTAATTCCAAAGTGGTTCTTTTTCTGTACGCCAAAATCAATACTTGGAAAATTACATTGAAAAAGTTGTAAATACATGTGTGCTTGTTCTACATCGGAAGAAAAGTTTGTAGACTAATTATACTTTGTTTCATTGCAAGTATACCAGGGCCAACAAATGGAACCATTGTACAGAATAATTCCAGTGTACCAAATTAACAAATGTGTGTTTCATTCCAAATGGGAAAGGAAGAATTGTAAGTCAGAGACATGTTTAAAGGTAAGTAATACTTGAGCAAATTACAGGGGATGTTGCAAGATGGAAATATTATCTTGATTTCAAATGTACAGCAAAAACTAATATGTTGGACTTTTTTCTGGATGAAAGTGATACTCGGACAAACTATGTGGGACAGAAATCATAAAATGGGTGTTTATGTAAGCACACCAACCATTGAGTCAGTGTGTGGTGGTTGTGAGCTAAAGCTTTGTTCAAATGGAGTATTTGAATTATTGGTAAAGCGAGATGAATCTTCATGAATCTACATTGGATTGGTAAATCATGGACAACTTAATGGTGATGGGGATGTTATAACCTTTTAAATTTGTGCCTTTGCATTGGCAGCTCTCATTAAAGTGGACATGGTTTCCTCTTTAGATATGACTTTTCATTCATGTGAGATAGTTGTTCAATTCTGAAGCCATGTGCTTTTAACATGAATATAAGCTGAATAACTAGATTGTGATGATAGTACATGTATTTTAATGTTAAATCATAATTAGACAGTGTCCTTACGATATCCAAACCGTAGTCCTAACGAAACAAATCCAAGTCAATTCCGACCAAAGGCAATGTTCCTTGGTATGTATAGCTGAAATATATAAATTTATAGTTCGTATTTACCCAAAAGAAACCAAAACGTAAGTGCAAAGGTCCCTAGGAGGAAAAAACTTTATCTAGTTTTCACATGACAGAATGCAAAAAGTTTTGTTTGAAATTATAGGCCTATTTCAGTAAATTGGCTTGAACAGTTGCATCATTCATGCATATACAGGACCATACAATTTATGAAGAGGGACTAAAATTTGCAGCACATCAGAGAATTTGTAAGTGGAGGTTCTTAACTTGTTGAAAATGTCAATAAAATTCAGTATTTAAAAAGGTACTACTTGCAACCACCATCTCAACAATGATCATCATCCATATAAGTCCACAAAGCGACACCAACACCAACATCAATCCATCAGAAAAGCCCTCTAGGCCTAAAATGACCATCAATAGGAATCAAAACAACATGATTATATAATTCGATGTGTTTTAGGCATGTAGTTAAAGACATGATGTTGTTTTAAAGGAGATAAACTAAGAGTATTTCAAAAAGAAAAGTGTTTGAATTTCCAAATATAGTAAGTACATTGGTTCAAATCTTCAACATCAGCAGCATGTACAGTGAAATTAATGTTGTGGCTACAGTGGTGGACAGTTCTCTGTGTCTTATACCATAAAGGCCACTGATATATCAAATGTGATGCACTTCAATGCAGGAGCATTTAATCTTTAAATTCGGGGGTATTATGAGGGTCATGCTGTTATATCAATTCTGATACAAGTATTAATGGCAGCTCTGCTGCTAAATTTCACCATTTATGGAGTGGAAATCTTTGCTGAGGCAAGTTGGCAGGGTAAGCCCTAAGTTTAACATGAGTGCACCTATTATAGTCAGGATGCTAGCCTTCAGTTTATTCTATAAGCATTCATAGTTATTGTGAAATGTTATTCAGAATTTTTGTCGGTAGCATATTTGTACATTCTGGTAGTTTAAAGTTAACCTTACATCAGACATCTGTCTCTTTGTCTTGATGTTCTCCATAAAATATTTGCTGCTCTGCACCCATTTTTGTTCAACCCGCCTGAAAGCAAGGTCTTACAAGTCTTCATTAGAAAAGGTTACTAAGGCATTATTTGTATAAAAGGGTCATGAAAAGTTTCCAGATAGAAGAACGTGAAGTATTCACCACTTGTGTGAAGTTTTGTATTGAAACATAAAATAGTTTTTAAGGTTTCTCGGTTCTAAGCTATTTGGTGGAAATGCTCGAAACACTCTGGACGAAGTTGTGGTCTGGCGTAAGGCTATATAAGGCCATGCCTAACGTAATGCCAGCATTCCTACTCAGGTGGGTCAAATGAAAGGTACTTGAGCTAGCCCTCTGGAGCCCTCCCTCCAACCTTCTGACTTCTTCTGTCTCTTCACTTATGGTTTTTGAGAACGTTTTGTGACAATGGAACAGTTTCTACATAAGATTAATTTAATACATCTACATGTAAAAAAGTAACCTTGGAAACAATTCTGATTATGGAATGTTTGAGTAATCACCATGCCTATGCATGCTATGGAACACTAATCATTTTGGGGTATTGACATGGCCATAAGCATAGGCCTATGTCCCGTAACTGCATTGGATTAGTGGGAGGTAAACTTGACTCGGCACCCATCATTTGGTATATCAATGCTTCCGACAACTGAGAATAAATGTTATTTATCTTGAATCCTTCACTGTCTCAGTCGTATCTAAATAGTTAAGTAAAGATGAGTAATACAGTCAACAAATATTGAAATGACATCCAGTGACGACCAGAGTAGTTTTGATCTCATTTATTCAGGGAATCAAATTGGTAAAAGTTTAACTTGTTTCCACACCACGTACTGGCATTCCCTTAAAAATAAACTGTATGAAACTGACATGAAATTATACATAGGTAAATGACTGTGAAATGAAGTAATTGATAAAACCGGAGTGAATAAATTCTCGACTGACTGTGTTAGTGGCGTTCCCGGCATATGTTTAGTCTGAAATAGTGTTTTAGCAAAAGCTTGTTTGGAGTGATGATTACATTATCTACAATTAAAGCGCAACATGAACTAAATTATATGAAAATTGACTACGTTATGGCTAGATGAAAAGTTCAAATGGCCAAATAACCATGAACTTTGGCTTTTAGAGGTCACGTGTAAATGATAAAAATGTGCACTGTTACAATACCTGTAAGTAGAGTCAAACATGATTAAAATGGGATGATAATTTAACCAAATTATGGCTAGACAAAACTTTGAAAGTCCGAATGACATCGACCTTTGACCTGTAGAGATCACATGTTAACCACAAACCTATGCAGGGTTGTAATACCCACAAGTTGAGTTCAACATGAATAAAATTGGATGAAAATTGACCAAGTTATGGCTAGATGAAACTTTCAAATGTCCAAATGACCTTGACCTTTGACCTTTAGAAGTCACCAGTAAATTACAAAAAATATACAGTTTTAAAGTATCTACAACTAAGCCGAACATGAACCAAATTAGATGAAAATTGACCAATTTATGGCTAGATGAAACTTTCCAAGGTCCAAATTACCTTGACCTTTGACATTCAGAGGTTACATGTTAATTACAAAAATATGCCGTATTGTAGTATCTGGAAGTGGATTGGTTACCTTTATCTATAATAGCTTCGCAGATATTCAAGATTTAAAATTTCATATGCCCCTAATTTGCAAAATCTTCAACATATGTTCTCCTTTTTATTGAAAGGCACAAATTCATGTATAAATGTATAGTCGTGCCAAGTTTGAACTTTCTGTCTGGGTGTAATAATGTTCCAGAAAGCTGGTGAACAAAATTCGGTGGTAAAGAAGTAAAAAAGAAAGAACTCTACGAAAAACAGGATGTCTGTGTTGGCACACAGCCTTTAAAAAAGAACTAAACGAAAAACACAATGTCTGTGTAGGCACTCAGACATAACTAGAAAAGAAGATTTGCTTCAAAGCAAATCTGTCTGTGTGCCTTCAAAGGTTGTAAATATTAAATGCTACAGCTTTTGTCCTCTACTACTTCATATTCCATTAAGCTTATGGCTGGATGAAATTTTCAAAGTCAAAATGACCTTGACCTTTGACCTTTACAGGTCGCATGTAAATTGCCAAAGTACACAGTGTTCTAATATCCACAATTTAGGCCCAATATGAACCAAATCAGATGAAAGATGACCAAGGTATGGCAAAATGAAACTTTCGAAGAGCAAAATGACATTGAGCTTCCCCTTAGAAGTTACATTTTCTTTTTTAAAAAATGTGCAGTGTTGCAATACCTACAATCTTAGTCCAACGTGATTAGAATTGGATGGAAATTGGCCGAGTTATAACTGGATGAAACTTTCAAAGGTCCAAATGATGTTGACCTTTGACCTTTAGAGGTCACTTGTACGCTTTGAAAATGTGCAGTGTTACCATAGCCACAATTTGAGCCCAACATCATCAAAATTGGATGAAAATATACCAAGTTATATCTAGAAGAAAGCCGCCATCGAAAGTGGCCTTTGACCTTGAAATGACATTTGACCTTGAGATGACCTCTACCTGAAATGAAAAGCATGACTTCTCATTATAAAAAGGCGAGACTTCATCTATAGAAGTATAATTATGCCAAGTTTGGAGTTTCTACGTAGACCACGTTTCAAATGAAATGTCCGACAAATTTGCCTGTAGAAGAAAGAAAGAAAGAAAGAATTCCTAGAAAAACAATATGTCTATGTTGGCACATAGACATAATAAGTTCTTCACAGTCACAAGGGAGGCGCAACAGGAACAAGCGAAGTAGCTTCTATGCACGACTGATCATATCAAACCGTGCACATTTGTCGGGAAAACCCAGATATCCAGCAAGCCTGTTGCACCAATGCCTCAAGACGTTTCGGGGTCAACTTTATTTTGAGTGCTGAGTCGTGAGCATTTCCGAAAAACTGTGTCAGTACCATCGATTTTCCTGCTGTCATCAGTAGACTATGCACCTCAATGAGAGAGATGGGGTGGGGTGGGTGCGTGCGGAGAAGCTTCATTTTATACCGAGAAAAAAATTATCGCCCGGCCGTATATTAAGTGTCGGCATGTCTGTATGTGCGCAACATGACAGTGGCCTGGAAAAAGAATGTGATTTGAAACTTCAGAGATACAAGTGAAATTAATTAATGTACTGGTCACAGGGAAGAGGAAAAAAAGTACTGAATTTTACCTTTCTGCACTGACTTGTCCTTTTGTCCTCATAATTGTACTGACTTCTATGCAACCAACAATGGTCAGTAGAAGTAAGTACTTTCACTTTTACTGAAATGGACTGGAATGGACTGAGTCAGCACAATGAGAGCTTTTCAGACATAATGAGAGCTTGCCTGGGCTCCTTGTTTCTGTCAGTACAAATCTAGAACAAGCAAGAACAAGCAGACATACTTCCAAGGCTTGGCTCACAGCATGGCTCTTTTAATTGACAAAGGGCCCTAAAAATACCCTGTCCTGCAGTAAGAACATATTCATCAGTTGTTGGAGTGAAATCAGCACAAAGCAAGAACATAAAGCTTACTTCTCTCTCTCTCTCTCTCTCTCTCTCTCTCTCTCTCTCTCTCTCTCTCTTTCTTTCTGTCTCTCCCTCACTTTATTGAGTGAAATCAGCACAAAGCAAGAACATAAAATTTACTTGTGTAAAAACTTCTTTCTTTCTTTCTTTCTTTCTTTCTTTCTTTCTTTCTTTCTTTCTTTCTTTCTTTCTTTCTTTCTTTCTTTCTTTCTCTCTCTCGAGTGAAATCAGCACAAAGCAAGAACATAAAATTTATTTGTGTAAAAACTAGCTTCTTTCTTTCTTTCTTTCTTTTTTTCTTTCTTTTTTTCTTTTTTTTTTCTTTCTTTCTTTCTTTCTTTCTGAGAAAGTGCTCCACCATCAGGTAAAACTATGAAGTTTCCAGCACAGATACACACACACACACACACACACACACACACACACACACACACATATATATATATATATATATATATATATATATATATATATATATATATATAAATACTACATAAATACAAGCTGAACGATGAAATCATACAAGTGGTTGTTAATGTGTTTAACTTGCAATTCTTAAATATACTCTTAGTCTATTTAGAAGCAATGCATGCATGTGCAGCATGTACATGGAACCAGAAAAATGTGTGGTCTTGGATTTTTATGTCAATAAAATTTTGAAAATCTTCAAATCTTGGTCTCTGACCAGGATGTATTTGATGTATGCATTGCAGTCAGTTACAACATAAGTGCTGATAATTGAGACAGTGATTTACATGAGGTTGGTTTCATGACTCCATCCACACCTCATA
Source organism: Hermodice carunculata (assembly GCA_964020975.1). NCBI lineage: Eukaryota > Metazoa > Annelida > Polychaeta > Eunicida > Amphinomidae > Hermodice > Hermodice carunculata. The sequence continues at coordinate 22,409,144 of OZ026625.1, forward strand.
CCACATGGTTTTCATTTTAGTTGACCATGCACAGTGTACTACCCCCTAACAGGGAAGCGCTATAGCACCTCCCTGCACCCACTAACTGTATTGGCCCCATCACCAGGTTGAGGCAGCTTTTGACTAGCTCTATCAACACCAACAATACAACAACACAACCAGTGACCCAGTTTACCATTTACACCTCTATGCCAGTAACAGTGGTTGACTTGTTTACACAGTGGCCCAACTTGTAGTAAAAGATCACAATTGGGACTCAGGTACATAATAGATAGACTGTATAGCGAAGGGCAGGTGGGCTGGGGGGATGTCCCAGTACACCAGTACCCGAAATAATTTTGCCATAATAGAGTGTAGAAAATAATAAGAATATTTCAAAATAATAGCCAATATGAACATATATGATGATCAGAAAAACAGAAACTAGACTAGTAGTCCGGGAGATGAGACACCTTTATTTATGTTTTCGAGTGCATTTTGTTTGAACATGTTTTCTAAGGCAGAAATACCTGGAGAAATCATATCTGGCAGTCTTACAAGCTGAAAGTGGTCCATTTTCTTTCCATGCAGCTGTTTTGGAGGGAATCTCGCCTTCCAAAATTGGCACAAAATTAAGGGGTAGGGGAAATTTAAACGGCCATATCTTCGTCCATATTGCTTACATCAGAATGAGTTACCCCTCAAAATGTTTGTATTTAGCCTCTCTATCCAATAAAGCAAACCAAATTTGAATATGTTAATTAGTGACGTCAACAGAGGTTATAAGGTCACCAAAACTGGTCAGAGGCTATACCTCCTGGAGGCTCCAGAAAAAACACCACAAACTAGAAGAAACAAGACCAAAATGATTTATTTGACTTTTATTCAGTAGAAAAGATGACACTTCAGACATCTGACTATAGTAAATCTTTGTGAAAGACAATCTGCATTGTTAAAAACAAACTGATTCAAGTTTTTCGTTCCTACATCAAATATTGACATCTTCTGCCCTTGTGCATTACCTATCAAAGATAAATGTATGCGGAACATATTTCAAAATATTGCTCAATTCATTTGATTATATTTACGTATGTTGGGATAATTTATGTATCAATCAGTGATTAGGCCTAACAAGCAACAGTAAGTGAAATTTATTTTAAACTGAACTTCTCATAGTGAAAGTGGGTAATCCCCACTTCAAGTACTCTGCATGGTAACGACTGACAGTGGGGAATCCCTGCTTCAAGTACATCATGTACATTGCATTGTGAAACTGAAAGAGGGGAATTCCTGCCTCAACCACATTGCATTGTTCTGAAAGAGGGGAAACCCCATCTCTGTCCCTTTCTGTTGTGTATAAATACTGGGCAGATCTTTTTGTGGAGTAACGGTTTTCAGGGGTGTAGGACAATTAGTCCAAGTATCATGTTGCAGATAGTCTGCTTTTGAAAGTGTCTATTGTCTCTGCAGAAATTTGGTGATTGGTGAGATTGTTCCAGTCAATGACCATTGTTGGAAAGAACAAGTTTCTGTGTTTTTCGGCTTGTGATGTACATATTAAGTTTTTCATTAAGTATAAGTCAGAGATATGGGTTGTGTATTACTTGTCGAAGTTGAGGTTGGTATAAATGGTAACAGTGGTGTTTAGGTTATTTGGTCCTATTGATTTGCATGATATAACAAAATTTTGTTGATGTTGAACTTCATGCCCCACGTGTTTGACCAGTGCTTGAGTGCAATTAGGTCTTGTATTGTCTTTCTGTCTGGGTTTGATGTACCAGAAGTGTTTGCTGTTTTTCTGAACAAAACTAGTTTCGACAATTTAATGAGATATTTAGAATAAGATTTTCGTATCTTTGACTGGATGTGTCCTCTATGTTTCTTGTAGATTTCAATATTGAAATGTTTATGGGATGACGGCATGTGGTTATATGGTTTTTGCTAACGTTTTATCAGTTTTTTTATCTTTAACTGCCGCCTCCGTTTGTATTCTGGTCTTTGCAGTGTATGTTGTAATTTGGTGGGAAAATTTCACTGTCCTTGTTAGAATTGTCTAGCCACATTTCTGTTCCTAAAATAAGGTCTGGTTGAATGTAGTTTGTAATTAAGGCTTAATCTGTTTATTATTTTTTGTTTTTGTTTTTGACACTTCAGCAGTTAACTAGTAAAGTCCCAGTTGTTTGCTTTAGGTAGGCAGTAGGCTGAAGAGGATGGTAAGCAAAAAGACAGTGCATTTTCTCCACTCTGTTGTTGGAAAGACATTTAATCTTGGCCTAAGTTAGGCCAGTAGAAAAGCCAGTCAGTTTACTGCTTGCTTTTGGTGAGCAGGAAAGTTATCAGCCTTTTTTTTTATTTCGTGAATGTGCTGTTTGTATCATCCTTAGTCTTTGTTATATGCACTTGTGCTTTGTATCTAGATGCAGTGATATTTTATGCACTTGTGTTTTGTATAGATGCAGTGAAAGCTACATGATAGTTGATAAGTCTGCATTACTCCATGTCAGTTGTGACAATGTCAGATAAGCCATCAACAAGTACCGGTGTCAGAGAATACTTGCCCCCCCCCCCCCCCCGAACGGATGGTCCCCCAGGGGCCCATTCAATTGCCGAACGTTTGGGCCTCCCTGGAAACATTTGCCCCCCCCCCCCCAAAAAAAAATACCTTGTAGGAATTATCTCACAATCCCTCCAAGTTGTTTTTTTTTATTTGTGCAACACATATTTTAGCACAAATCTACCCCACATGTATAGATTCGGGTGTCTCCATTTCCCCCTGATTCCTGGTTATCTGCATTGCTGGAGATACATACGCGGCATATCTGGCTCTTGATATGAATGAAAAAAATTCAATAAAACACCAGATTTTTTCAAAAAAAGCTCTTTCATACTGGGAGGGCCTAAATATTCTGGAATGGACTCAGGGATGTGGGTTTTCAGCTGATTTTCTCTGTTTGTAAGCATCTTAAAGTGGATACAAATGGGAGGGGCCCTTTGGTTCCAGAATATTTGGACCCCCTATTTGTTTGTGTCTTAAAGTGGATGTGAATGGGCAGGGGGCCCTTTGATTCCAGAATATTTGGGCCCCATGGTTTTAAGTAAATGCATTGCAGTGGATATATATGGGAAGGGGGGCCCTTTGGTTCCAGAATATATGGGCCCCCCATTTGTATGTGTCTTGAAGTTAATATAAATGGGGAGGAGGCCCTTTGGTTCCAAAATATTTGGGCCCCCTTTTTGTAAGTAAATGCCTTGCAGTGGATATAAATGGGGAGGGAGGGGCCTTTGGTTCCAGAATATTTGGGCCCCCTATTTGTTTGTGTCTTAAAGTGGATGTAAATGGGGAGGGGGCCCTTTGGTTCCAGAATATTTGGGCCCCCTATTTTAAGTAAATGCCTTGCAGTGGATATATATGGGGAGGAGGGCCCTTTGGTTCCAGAATATTTGGGCCTCCCATTTGCATGCGTCTTGAAGTGGATACAAATGGGGAGGGGGCCCTTTGGTTCCAGAATGTTTGGGCCCCACTGTTTGTAAGTAAATGCCTTACAGTGGATATAAATGGGGGAGGGGGTCCCTTTGCTTCCAGGATATTTGAGCCCCCTGTTTGGCAAATACCTTGCAGTGAATATAAATGGGGAGGGGGCCTTTTGGTTCCAAAATATTTGGCCCCCTATTTGTAAGTAAATGCCTTACAGTGGATATAAATGGGGAGGGGGCCCTTTGGCTCTAGTATTTTTGGGCCCCCTACTTGTTGGTGTCATAGAGTGGATATAAATGGGGAGGGGGGACCCTTTGGTACAAATAGGGGGCCAAATATACTGAAACCAAAAGGCCCCCTCCCCATCTATATCCACTGCAAGGCATTTACTTACAAAAATAGGGGGCCCAAATATTCAAGATCCACTTAATGCATTTAGATACCAAAAGGGGGCCCAATGGTCTGGAATCAAAGAGCCTCTTCCTCATTTATATCCACCTTGAGGCACTTAGATACTGTTCAGGGGTCAAGTGGCCAAAACTATTAGGAAACAAAAGCCTCCCCCGCCCCTCTCTACATAACTGGAAATTAAAAGCCATTTATAGTTATTTTACAGAAGTATGTGTACATGTAGCTTGGGTAGCTCAGCTATTCATAAAAATTACTTTTATACTCAGATCGCGAACATACTTGCACCAAGTTAAATTTCCCATTTTCTATTAGAAAGTAAACTTAGGATCGAGTCATCTGGTCATAATTCCGCATCAATTATAATGCCATTCACATGATTCAGGACTACATTTTTACATTTTGCGCAGAATCTATTCTCATGCGGAGCTGACAAAACACTGTGACCAGCACCTTTTACCTTTAGTCTAGTGTAACATGACCAATTATGCTATTTTGCACTGTTAACATCATCAATGTTACAACTGTAGTTAAGATGTCACATGAAATGCGACAAAAATCAAATATGAAAGGGGGCCCAAATATTTGTTGACATGGGGTTGGCAAAGTAGAGTCGTCAGAGTATTACCAACATCTCTTTGCTAAGCTGGGAGAAAGCAAAGAGATCTCAGAAGGCAACAACAAAGCAAAAGACTCTAACCTAGGGGAAGCCAGGTACGCAATCTTCAGAGAGAAGTATGCACCTAGAAAGGAGCCTGAACCACTAGCCAAAATTAAAGGAGCAGATGCTATCACTCTTCCCCCATCCAGGCAAGTTCTTTCACAAAAGCTGAACAGGAAACTATGTGACTATGATTTGGAGAAATGCACACCTCCGGGACCCAATATCTGATTCAATTGATCCTACTGAGTGTGGTTGGAAACTAACTGATGGCAAATACCAGATGGTCTGGTTTGTTGGGGACCAAATGCCAAAAGACATAGCTGAGCACGTTAGAGCTGACCAACCATCAGACAATGATGACCAGGATGACTATGAAAATTCCTTTGACTCTGATGATTCAGACTATGAAATCGAAGATGATTTATAAAGCACTTGAAAACCCTTGATTCAGCTTTCTTGATATATCAAAGGGTGCTATATATTTCCATTATTTTGCAGCAAGTCTGACTATGTTTGGAAATGGCAACAAGTTATGCTAGAGATGTTGTCATTGTGAACTTATAGTCCCATTCACAAGTACCGAACTTCATCTGTTGAGTCCTCTCTATCATCCAAGTGGTCAGAAAAGACCATAAGCAATGTATCCGAGCTTTGCGTAATCCTGTAGTTCAGAAAGTTAGCCTAACAGCTGCGAACCACTTTACAAGGTCAAGCAATGCACCAGAGTGGAAAATGTCAGAATTTGATGAAAAAGCAATGTAATTTGAATCACTTTGTTTGAAACAATGCAGATTGTCTTCCAAAGATTGACTGTAGGCAGATGTGTGAAGCATTATCTTTTCTACTGAATAAAAGTCAAATAAATCATTTTGGTCTTGTTTCTTCTAGTTTGTGGTGTTTTTTCTGGAGCCTCCAGGAGGTATAGCCTCTGACCCGTTTTGGTGACCTTATGACCTCTGATGACGTCACTAATTAACATAATCAAATTTGTTTTGCTTTATTGGATAGAGGGGCTAAATACAAACATTTTGAGGGGTAACACATTCTGACGTAAGCAATATGGACGAAGATATGGCCGTTTAAATTTCCCCCACCCCTTAATTTTGTGCCAATTTTGGAAGGCGAGATTCCCTCCAAAACAGCTGTATGGAAAGAAAATGGACCACTTTCAGCTTGTAAGACTGCCAGATTTGATTTCTCCAGGTATTTCTGCCTTAGAAAACATGTTCAAACAAAATGCACTCGAAAACATAAATAAAGGTGTCTCATCTCCTGGACTATAGGAAAGATGATTTGCTGCGTAGCAAGTCAGTATGTGTGTCATCGAAGCATATTGGTATGGCAATGTACAACTATTCCATAACACAGGGGTAGAAGTTAGAATGGCGTCTCTTTCCGTTATTGCTTTGAAGTTATTTAAGATTTAAAATTTCTAATGGTGCTATTCAGCATAATTCAAATTGCAACAACTTTTATTTGTAATTCATTAGGTGCGCAATGGTCAACAACCCCCTACAAGAAGTTGGAATGACATCTCTATCTATTATAGTGTTAAAGATATTCAAGATTGATAACTATAGGCCTGTATCTCTTTTACCAGCTTTCTCTAAAAGTTTTGAGAAAGTTGCCTGCAACCAACTTTATTCATACTTTAATACACATTCTTTACTCCACTTAAGCCAGCATGGCTTTCGGAAATTACACTCAACAGAAACGGCTGCTCTTGAATTCGTGGATAGAATTCATAAAGTCTTAGACTCTGGGGAATTACCCGTTGCTATTTTCTTAGACCTGTCAAAGGCGTTCGATACTCTCGATCATAACATCTTTCTCCGGAGATTGAACTACTATGGTGTTACTGGTCTTTCTTTGCACTGGTTTGTAAAATATATTTCAATATGTTTGTTTGAATGACGCGCGTTCAACGTTATCACCAACGAATTGTGGAGTTCCACAGGGGTCCATTCTCGGACCCCTTCTCTTTCTCATTTATGTAAATGACATGCATAAAGCATCTTTTAAATTTGATTCTATTTATTACGCTGATGATACTACTTTAGTAAGTCCATTATGCTATTTTGACCAAACTACATCTTCAAACGAAGAGTGTATATCTGCCAATGTTAATTTGGAATTAGATAAAGTATATAAATGGTTATCTGCTAACAGGTTGTCTTTGAATATTTTTACAACAAAATACATGATATTTCGATTGCCGCAACGCAAAATTGTCCAAAATTTTACTTTCCGTATTGCCAACACAGTCATTGAAAAAGTTTGCCATTTTGACTTTCTTGGGGTACTCATTGATGAAACTTTAAGTTGGAAGAATCATAACAATAAAATCGCAACTAAACTCTCTAGAATTGTCGGCCTTTTAAGTAAAGTTCGCAATTTTCTGCCCTTGAAAGCACTGGGGTTATAGATGTGATAGGATAAACAAACTTCAAAAACAAGCCATACGTACAACATGCTTCGCTACTTTCAATGCCCATACCAAGCCCCTATTTGAAAAAAAGGAATATTCTCAAATTAGGTGATTTGATGCATTCCAGGGCACTTAAATTCTTTTACCGATATCGTAAAAATGAATTACCTGGATATTTGAACCAATTGTTCTCACCTTTACCTGTATCTCACCCTTATCCTACCCGCAATTGTAATATTCCCCGCTACCCAGTCCAATCCCACAATCTTACTAAAAAACGCATCCAAGTCTTTATCCCCACAGTACCTGATAACACACCTAATTCTGTAAAAGACAAAATAAACACTCATTCATATTCTGGTGTTTATCTATACCTTAAATCATATTTAATCTCTCAATATTCCGACATTTGCACCGTTACTGATTGCCATGTCTGCAATCAATGATCAGATTATTTGTATACGACATGTTATGTAATTCATGTTTTCTTACCCTCATGTTTAGTAGTTACATAATACCTTACTAACTCTCATTTTACTTTCTTATATTCTTGTTTGAGTAAACGATTGTCTTTTGTTTATTTGAAGTTATCTGGAGTTGCAATGTTGAAATTTTGTTTAAACACACCACAGGTGGCCCCAGCGTTAGCGGATCTATGCATCCTTAGCTGGGGTCATCCTGACCTCGTTATTATCGCATTGCTGCATTGTACTATGTTACTTTTTTCTTTTGGTCAAATAAAACTGCTCTGACTCTGACTCTGACCCTGAAAATTTCGAATACTGTTAATTAGCATAATTTAAATTGCTAGAACTTTTGTTTTAGATTCATTACAAGTGCAATGGTCAACAGCCACCTGTAAAAGTTGAAATGACATCTCTATCTATAATAGTTTTGAAATAGTACAGAAAAACATGATCCATATTCATAAATTCCAAACCCAAGAATGACAGCAAAGAGATTCTAGACTTGCTAAAGCATCAACATTTATCTTTCAATACCAATGTGAAGAAACAAATTTCATTCCTGACTTGAGACACGCAGTTACCCTTAAAAGGCAACTGGTGGTTTTAAACCGGTCCTCTCAAACTTAGAAATATTCATCATTAACTGCAGACACTAGTTCTTCTCCAAAATGTAAAGGCCTAACCACCCAAAACACAAATTTCATTACTTCTGCCAAATATATAAAAGAGACCTCTTAGGCCTGTCACCTTTTAGTTCGAGATCCCGACTTGCCAGTCAGCTAAGTTTACAGCAAAATAGTAAAGTAGGCCTACATCGTTTTTGTGATATTAATGAATCTGGAACATTATAAACACACTCTACCTACCTGCACCCTAACTATGAGTCGGGGAACAAAGCCCACAGCCCTACATAGCAAATGAAGTATTTATCAAATAGTACAAAAAAAACATGATCCATATTCATAAATTCCAAACCCAACAATGACAGCAAAGAGATTCCAGACTTGCTAAAGCATCAACATTTGTCTTTTAATACCAATGTGAAGAAACAAATTTCACTCTTGACTTGAGACAGGCAGTTACCCTAAAAAGGCAACTGGTGGTTTTAAACCGGTCCTCCCAACCTTAGAAATATTCATCATTAACTGCAGACACTAGTTCTTCTCCAAAATGTAAAGGCCTAACCACCCAAAACACAAATTTCATTACTTCTGCCAAATATATAAAAGAGACCTCTTAGGCCTATCACCTGATAGTTCTCCCGACTTGCCAGTCAGCTAAGTTTACAGCAAAATAGCAAAGTAGGGGTATTTGAAATTTTAAATCTTGAATATCTTCAAAAGTATAATAGATAGAGATGCCATTCTAACTTCTACTAGGGGGTCATTGACCATTGTGCATCCAATGAATTTAAAACAATAGTTGTAACAATTTAAATTATGCTTATTAGCATCATTCGTAATTTTAAAACTTGAATATCTTCAAAACTATTAAAGATAGAGATGCCATTTTAACTTCTACTAGGGGGTTATTGACCATTGTGCATGTAATGAATCTAAAGCAAAAAGAAAGGAAGAAAGAAAGGAAGAAAGAAAGAAAGAAAAATCAGAAAAGTGTCCACAGGACATGGATGCCTCCACCTGTCATTGCCTCCATCAGCATTGGAAGAATATGGCATGTAACTGCTGTAAGACCTCAAATACTTTTTGAGATACATGTGGCACAAGTGTGACAAGTCTAACGTCAAATCAATATTTTCCCTAAGTTAATTTATGATTAATTAACACAAGATAATTAATCCACTAGAGAAACAAAACCCCAGGTGCACACTTTCATATATTGATAGATGTTACCACAAAGTTTCATGGTTGTACCTCAAATGCTTTTGGAGATATGCGGGACACAAATGTGACAATTTTAATGTTGGATGGATAAAAGTAATGACAGACAAGGGCAAATCTATTATTTGACCATGAAAAACAAGATTGCACAAAGAATAATGTACAACAGGTACTGGCCAGGAGACTCTCATTAAGGCCATTAAAGCCGCCAGCATGAGAGCCACCTTAAAAGCACTATGTGATATACAATTTCATTATATAATCTATCAAGAATGGATGCAGCGGTTTTAAAATTATTTCAATATATAAATAATTATGTAATTATAAATCATTACTTTTGCTGTTAAAAAACATTCATTTGTTTGGAGGTTCTGTGATAGTTAGAGAAGTATTAGTTGTGTACCGGACCCCACCCTCATACAGTATTTGGCTGCGATACCAGACCCGGCAGGTATCTCACAGTATTGGATAGGATACCCGAACCAGCTCGCCATGTAAAATGTCTGCGGTACTGGGCCCAGCTCTGTAGTCACTTCAACAACCAAAACCGGACACGGTTCAGTAGCCACGTCCTTAAAATTATGCAAATTAGGGGCAATCAGAAAAACCTCCATATCTTTCAAACTCTTGCAGATAGACAAGAGATTTCAATGTGCATCTGTAAGCTTGTGGTATAATGGAGAGTGAATGAAAGTTGTGGAGTTTTAAATTATGCAAAATTAGGGGCAACAATAAATTTAAAAGTTGAATATGTCCAAAATTTACATATATTTCACAGAGACGCCATATCCATCTACAATTTATAGGACAATTTATAGGTTTGTGGCAAAACTGCATCCAGTGATCATGCACCAAAGTTGCAAGATTTTAATTTATGCAAATTAGATGAATATGCAAAATTTTAATCTTTGAATAGCTTTAAAACTATTATAGATACAGGTCACATTCTAACTTCAATTTATGGATTCATGACATTGACGCATCCAATGAACCAATATCCAAAGTTTAAAATTTTACTTTATGCAAATTAGGTCAATTTAGATATTGAAGAACTTCGACTATTATAGATACAGGTACCATTCCATCATCAATTAACAATTTGGTGACATAGTTGTATCCAATGAACCATGAACCAAAGTTGCACAATTACAATGTATGCAAAAAAGGTGAATACACTAAGTTAAAATTGTGAATAATTTCAAAATTATTATACATGGATGTGCTATTCCCACTTCAATTTGGGGCTTGTGACATAACCGCAGCCAATGAATCATGAACCAAAGTTGTAGAATTTTAATTTATGCAAGTTAGGTGAACACACAAAATTTTAACCTTGAATAGCTTCAAAACTATTATAGATTGTGGTGTCAGTCAAACTTCAGTTTATAAGTTTGTGATATGGCCACATCCAATGAACCCAGAAAAAAGTTACAAGTACCATTCTTATTTATGCAAATTAGGCTAATACAGAAAATTTAGATTATGTTGAACTATAGCAGTGTTACAGTTCAAACTGTTCTCATTTTGAAGGCACCCTGACAGACTTGCTGTGAAGCAAATCTTCTTTTCTAGTTGCGGTTTATTTCAATGTAGTTTTTATGAAATTCCCTTGTCTAGCAGACCTGGGGCCTTTGACTGATCGCATGCCCGTGGCCTACTGACAGGCCACCAGCTACAAAAATGGCCTGAGAGTCAGCTAAGTGGGCAACCATATAAAATGTTACCTGCTGAATAATGTAACAGTACATAGTGCCTGCTATTGAAGACCATCCTTCAGCCAGCCAAAAGTGGTCACGTATAACAGGTGGTCTTAAATTTCAGGTAAATTTAGAAACAGAATTTAGACTGTTGTGCTATCAGAAAAGTCACATTAGTCATGTGGTCTCTCACAACAGTGGTCTTACGTTGAAGTTCTTCTGTATCTCTGAGATCAGGACTTGCACAGTCTTGGTCTCAATTCAATTTGAGAGAGAAGGTTCACAGGGTGTTCTAAATGTTTTAAAGTGCATGGCACTAGCCACAAAGTTGTGGGCACCCAAAATTTAACCCAGGTGAGCAATATAAATCATCGCATCGCACTTTGCATTGAGTACAAGGCTGAGTAGCCAGCACTGCCTGGAAGCAGAGAGTAAAGTGTGCCGAGTGTCGGCTTTTTTTGAACACCATGGGATACCAGTCTTAATAAGAGTCTGTTTAAAAGCAATACATGCATGTGACCAAAACCAGAAAAATATGTGGTCTTGGATTTTGTCTGAATAAAATGTTGAAAATCTTGAAATCTTGGGTCTCTGACCAGGATGTATTTGACGTATGCATTGCAGTCAGTTACAACATAAGTGCTGCTGATTGAGACAGTGATTTACATAAGGTTGGTTGCATGACTCCATCCACACCTGATACCACATGGTTTTCAATTTAATTGACCATGCACAATATACCACCCCCTACCATGGAGGTATCATACAATGCATCCATCACCTGAAGTTGAGCTTGGAGGAATCATCAACGTTGATGATTCCTCTAAGAGTTGAGGCAGTTTTTGACAAGCCCAATCAACACAACAATAGCCCCTGACCCAATTTACCATTAACACCTCCATGCAATTAACAGTGGTTGGTCTGTTTACACAGTGGCCTAACTTGTAGTAAAAGATCACAAGTGGGACTTGGATATATACTGGATAGCCTGTATAGTGAAGGGCAGGAGGGGGTGGGGGATGTCCCAATACACCAGTACAGGAATAATTTTGCCATAACAGAGTACAGAAAATAAGAATATTCCAAAAGAATAGCCAGTATGAACATTTATGATCGGAAATACAGAAAGGAGAGGGCCTCCAGTTCCCTACTATGGGAAAACATTACCCCAGTGCCCTAGTAAGGAAATACCCTTACACCCCCTCCAAAGTGGTATGCAACTCTGCCTCTAAAAAGCTGCCTGCATGCACGACTACCTCTATGCATGCACTAAGAAACTTTACGATGTGTCCATTCAAACTCCCTCTCAGAGTTCTTAGACGTACTTAATGAGTGAGGATATCTGTCTATCAGCACTCTTTCAGTACATCTATAACATTTTTTAAAAAAATCATGATTGACATAATTTTCTAAAGCTTTAATCTGACTAAATCATAGAATTGCTGCTTGTTTGGAATGTGGTTTTTATAAATTTTAATTACAGTATAGTAATGAGAAGAATAGGAAAGTGTTTGATTAGAACAGATACACATGCAGTTTGCAAAATAAACCTGATGTTTTTGGTCCTTCACTGCACTTATCCGAGACTACAGTAATGATTGACTACAGGTTGAGCATAACCAAGATACGTAATACTGAATGCTACCTTGTGTGCATGCATGCCTTTATATAGGGCCATGTAACCTTGCTAGCTAGGGATATTTAGACATTATGTAGTATTGTGACATTGTTTATATACTTGAGGGAGTGGTATACTGTGCATAGTCCGCTGACATGAAAACTATGTGGTATGAGCTGTGGACGGAATCATGAAAACAACCTTATGTAAATTATTGTCTCAATACCAGGTGCTATTGTACATATTTACTGTTTTATGTATTGTATCTTATGTATTGTGACAAATAGGTCAGTCATGAACTTTACAGTCAATATAAGAAATACTTACTTACTTACTTAATTATCAGCACTGAGTTGTAACTGACCGCAATGCATACATCAAATACTTCCTGGTCAGAGACCAAGATTTCCACTGTATATATATATATATATATATATATATATATATATATATATATATATATATATATATATATATATATATATATATATATGTAAAGACGAAAAGTCTTAAAGGCAGGATCTTGTGTTTCAATGTTTTATTGGAAACAAACAAACACCCTGAAAGGGAAAAAAATGAATAAAGATATGTTGATCACAGTCTGACATGATGACATGTACCTGAGATATACAATAGAAAGTCATTTCTCAGCCAATAAATAAATAGATGGATAAATAAATAAATAAATAAATAAATAAATAAATAAATAAATAAATAAATAAATTCATCTTGCATACATCTACATTGTACCGTGCCTTTGTCCCATACATCTCACTATCACAAAATCAGCAAGTACACAATCTAAGTTAATCCATGAATTCAGAAATTCACAGCATAGAATAGAATGTACTGTATTCAATTCACCATGACTCAAATTTCAAAGTTCCACTTCATCGTAACTAAATAGCCAATACACTATAGATTACGAAATATTACCAAGTCATCACTATCAAATATCCAGTGTGCAACCAGTTTTTAAGTAGCACCATGTATTAAGTTCTACTTAATCACCACAGTGAATACATGTACATAGCACACCAAGACAGGCTTGCAGTGACTCAAAATTAACAATGAAACTATACATGAAATTATGTTAAATCTGTTCACATTTCAACAAGGAGTTCAATTTATGAACATCCATATCAAAATTACAGAAAATAATCCTCACCCTAAGTGTGGGCTGTGGCCCATACCAATACACAAAGTTGTACATAACTGGCCAACTGCTTAGGCTGCATGGTGGACACATAGCACTCCAACACTGCACAACCTAATGAAAATCAATCAGATATTCCTAAATACAAATATAATCCAATTACTCAATTACTATTTCTGGTTAAAGAAAATTATCATACCATCACATAGGTACTGTTACATATTCAACCACAGCTTTATAAATACCCTGTAATATGGGCATATAGCCATCCAATATGGTACTTGTCATGCTACAAATCAGACAAAGGATTTGTGACAGGGCAGACAAAGACCTTACAAAGAAAAACCACCAGAACTTCTTAAGTTTACATTATTCTCAGTTCAAATTCACATTACACAATTCTGCATTCATTTTAGACACATATCTGTTAATATAGCAAGGACTACTTATGCCAAAATTACCTTTTTGGAGCAAGAAACTGCAGCACCACAGACGACCACACCATACCCCAGCAAAATGTCTGGTGTTGTGCCCAGAGACAAAGACAGGAAGTAGGTGTCTCTGCTGTTTTACCCCAGTTGTGCCAAGGGTACAGACACCATTGTGTTCCCCTGCAAAATGCTCACATAGAGCACTAATGTGTTGCTCTGCAAATGCTTGCATTAGGAACAACAATGTGTTACCCTGCAATGACACTTTCAACATATCACCAAGTCAACCAATATACATGCACATAAAATTACAACATCTCACACTCTCCCCTGCTCCAAGTTTGGCATCCCTGCAAACATACATCGATACATCATACCCAATGTAAAGAACATTTCACGATAATCTATGAAATAAACTGTGACATGCCCTGTAAATGCTAAAGAACAACAATGTATCGGCAAAAGACAGGAACCTATGTTCAAGCAACCATAAGAAAAAAAGATACTCAGTTCCTGTGCTCACATTTTGTTTTGATTCAACATTAATTGTAACATAAGAACATGTGCTTGGCTAATATTTGCCAACACATCTGAAGAACAGCTTGTTCCTTGTGTTACGATTTGAGCGGTACTTTCTTGCTCAAGAGCAGATCTAGGTAAGTTATGTGGATTTGAATGTTGACCTGCAGTAACTCTTTCTGACCTCCTGGGACCTTCACATGCCTCAATTGTGGGACAGTCTACATATTCGGGTTCACGTGAACTACCATGGGAACTCACTGCATTGTCTAGAGAGCCAGGTGAAGGACTTACACTGTCATTAGTGCTAAAAACAGCTTCTCTGACACTCTCTGTCACCATGACATTAGGGCCCTCCCCTGCTTTGTCCAAAGCAGTGGCTACAGATGTCCTAGATTCAGTACTCTCTGTTTCAGTAGAAACAGCAGCTAGACCTGCCTCAACTTCTATTCTCTCTGTTTCAGTAGAAACAGTAGATGTATCTGCAGAAGAATTCAGGCTTTCTGATGTATCAGCACTTTGTCTGACAGAATTCAGATCCAGAACTAAATCACAATCACTGAAATCATCTGCCAAAGGTATGTCACTAGTCTGCGACAGAGTTGAATCAACATTCACAGAATGCACTGATGGATTTTCATGAGATTCCTCAGGAACCAAGCAACGAGAATCTCGTATTTCATTCCTATGGAGAGTACGTATGCTACCATTTCCCTCAAGAGGTTCTAGGACATAAACGTTTCCTTCAGGATCTGGTTTACCAATAATCTTGTATGGCGTTGAATTCCATACATCTTGGATTTTGTGTCGCCCTTTCATGCCACGGTTCCTGCAAAAGACCCTTGCTCCTAATGGCAAGGAAGCACTTTTAGAATCAGAGACCTGCCTAGCCTGGCGTTTCTTGGCCTCTTGATCCATGGTTTGTTTGGCATCAGTGAAGGCATTTTGTAATCTCTCACAATGTTCTGTTAGCCAATCATCCACATTTCCACCTGTGTCATCATCTTGCAAACCAAGAATATGATCAACGGGTAGAGTGGGCTCCCGACCAAAGAACAAATAATATGGAGCATACCCCGTTGATGAATGTGGGGTACAATTATATGAATAAACCAGTTCCGGAAGATATTCAGGCCATTTTCTCTTCCTTTCCGGGGGCAATGTTCGCAAACGATCATGCAGTGTCCTATTGAATCGTTCGCACTGCCCATTACCCTCCGGATGATATGGAGTGGTTCTGCTTTGTACTATTCCGTACATGCTACACAGTTCCTGAATGACAGAACTCATGAAGTTGCGGCCCTGATCTGAGTGTAAGCGTTTTGGTACTCCATAACGCACAAACCATTCTGTCACAAGAATTTTAGCAACTGTTCTAGCCTTCTGATCTTTGGCTGGGAAAGCTTGTGTAAATTTTGTAAACACGTCAGTAATTACAAGCACATTTTCCAGACCAGCAGAGCTAGGTTCCAAAACTGTGAAGTCCATGGCAACAACTTCCAATGGTTTGCTAGCAAGCAGTGAACCCATTGTAGTTTTTACAGACTTGCCAGCTTTTGCCACCAAGCACCTAGCACAACTCCGGCAATACTCATCTATATCACTTGCCATATTTGGCCAATAACAGCGAGATTGGGCCAACTGCAAAGTCTTTGCTGTTGCTTGGTGGCCAGCACTATCATGAAGTGCCTCAAGGATTTGCTTCCTAAAAGCTGTGGGAATAATCAGTTGCTTCACATTCAAACCAGACTGTTGAACAGTCCTATAAAGAATTCCCTCATTATCCTGAGTTAACCTGTCCCAACCATTGAGCAACCTACGAGATGCTTTGGAGAGCTGCATAAGTTCTTTCAAAGGTGGTGGTTTGCCCTTAGCAAAACATTGGAAAATAGGGAGCAGATCTGGATCTGCATTTTGGAGTTTTCTCAACTCATGCCGAGGAAATGATGGCAAGGTAGACATGCTCAGCTTTCCAGTATTACTGGAGCGTGTCTGCACCTCCTCCAGCCAGACCTTTAGAGTGCTCCCTCTGAACTGCTCAACCAGAGTATCAGGGACAGGGACACCAATAACATGGTTGCTATCATCCAGAACTTGCATGAATATACCCTCAAATCTAATGCTACTAGGTTCTGGACCATGGAAAGACTTTCTGCTGAGTGCATCTGCATTTCTATTGGCTCTACCTGGTTTAAACTGAAAAGTAAAATCAAAAGGAGCCAATTCTGCAACCCACCTCAATTCAGTAGCACCAAGTTTGGATGAAGATTTTACATACGTCAAGGGGTTGTTATCTGTGTAAACGGTAAACTTTGACCCAAGCAAATAATCACGATACTTCTCCGTGATGGCCCATTTCAAGCCAAGAAGCTCTAATTTCATGCTTGAATAATTTTGCATGGTTTTCTCATTAGAACGCAAACTCCTGCTTGCATAGCTAATCACAACTGGTCCTTTCTCTTGTACTTGAGACAGTACAGCAGCTAAACCTTCCATGCTAGAATCAACTTCCAGAACAAAGGGTAAAGAGAAATTTGGAAAGCCAAGGATTGGTGCAGTGGTCAACTTCTCCTTCAGTTTGAGAAAGGCCTGTTCACACCTTTCATCCCAAACTTCTGAGAGAGGTTGTTTCAGCAGCTGCTGAGCACTACTTTTCTTTTGCTTTCCAAGACATTGACCACCTGTTAAAGCAAACAATGGAGCAGCGAGGTTAGAAAACCCAGGCACAAAACGCCGGTAGTAACCAGCTAGGCCTAAAAAACTCCTGAGGTCTTTGACAGTCTGAGGAGTGGGCCATTCACTGACAGCTCTGACCTTCTCTTTATCTGGTTCCACACCAGCCTCAGAGACTGTGTGACCAAGATATTTAACCTTGTCTTTGAAAAGATGGCACTTTTCAGGTTTGATCTTCAGGTTATTGACAGACAACCTTCCCAGAACCAATTTTAGCCTATCTAAGGTCTGCTCAAAAGTACTTCCAAAAATGCAAATATCATCTAAATAAATCAACATTGTTTGAAAGTTTTGGTCTCCAAAAATTTTGTCCATAAGCCTCATGAACGTTGCAGGCGCTGAACAAAGACCAAAAGGCATGCGCAAATATTCATATAATCCACCTGTTCCCACCCGGAACGCAGTCTTTTCAATATCCTCCTGTGCTACTGGAATCTGGTAATAGCCCGATGCCAGGTCCAAACAACAAAAGAAACGTGCACCAGAGAGTGCATCCAGTGCCTCTTCTATTCGCGGTAGGGGATAGGCATCTTTGCAAGTTTTGGCATTTAAGGCTCTGTAGTCAATACAAAGTCTTAATTTGCCATCCCTTTTCCGCACCAATACCACAGGAGAGGCATATGGACTGCAGGACTCCTGTATTATGCCACGCTGGAGAGAATGCTCTAAATATTCCCTCACCTCTGGCCACTGGTTTGGAGGAATGCGTCTATGTGGAATCTTGATAGGAATGTCATCAGTGGTACGGATCTTATGTGTAACCTTGTCACAAAGACCTATATCATCTTCATTTTGACTGAAAATATGGTAATACTGACAAAGAGCTTCCTTCAGTTGTGCCATTTGTTCTGAAGAAAGAATATTGCCAATGCTGAGCCTACCAATTAGCTCTGAAAGCTGATCAGAAGTTGGCTGTACAGATGAAACTTCTTGAATAAAAACTGTATCTTGCTCAATATCAGACACATGAACCTGTGTTTCCATAGATCCCTCTGAGAGTGTCCCAATTGCTGCTCTAGGGGAAATATACAAATCTTCGCTGCTAAAATTTGCAACTTGCAATGGAATTCTACCTGAAGAATCAACTTCAATCAAAGATCGACCCACTGCAAATCCTCTCGGACCTGTGAAAGAAACTGCTTCCTCCACTACAGCACAATAGGACTCTCCTTTCTGAGCAGGTTTCACAGTGCCTTCAATGACTTTTAGAGAACGAGCAGGGATCAGCACCGGTTGCTTGCTTGCAACTCGTATTCTTCCAACAGAATGTGTTTCAGAGTTGCACACTCGAGTTTCACTGTAAAGTGCTAAAATAGGTTCAAGTACAGAATTAGAGATGTTGGATTTCTTACACTGCTGTGTGTAGTGTTTCTTGATATCACGTAGTACGTTGGAACCAATGACTACAGGAACTTTAGACTTCCTTTCCCTCATATCCTTGTCAATGGGATCCTTTACTACAAGGAACCCCATTCCTGGATATTCCTCACCAGCCAAAGATAAACAAAGCTCAAGGTACCCAATATAGGGTATGTCAAGACCATAGCTACCCTTGATCTTTATCAATGTTGAAACATCAATCAAGTCTTCTTGAGCAAAACACTCCTCATAGAAAGACTCTGTCACAGTGGAAACTTGTGCACCTGTATCCACGAGACAATGCACCTCCTTTCCACCTAAAGAGACAACAATCACAGGGCACTCCCCTATAGCTTTATTAATTATTGAGCCTTTGTTACAAGACTGGGAGCCTGCCACATGGCTCTCTGCAGCAGGCTTTAAGATTTTAAAGAGTCCTTCCCTTCCTTTTTGGGACAGTCTTTTTTTATGTGATCTGGTGAACCACATGTCCAGCAGCGACGTTTTCCATGTTTTTGGGGTCTTTCACCCAGTCCGTCCAGCCGTTTGAGAATAGCATCTAATACTTCACCTTGTTTACGAACAGTGGCCTCTAGAGAACTTTCAACTGCAGCCTCATGAATAGTAGCCTTGGACTGACCCTTATGTGGCTTTCCTGGGTCTCCACCAAGCCACTGTACACACCTGTCCCTCAAATCAAAGAAGTCCAAGTCAGCATTTTCCACATTTAATCTTCGAAGTTCTCTTTTGAGACCTTCATCACGTACTGCTTCAGCCAGACGGGCTTTCAGCAGAACATTCTTCGAAGATTTGAAAGATGGATCTAATTGTGCAATGCGTTCATAAAGTCTAAGAAGACGTAATGAACATTGCACTAAATCTTCTGTATTCTCTTGCAAAAAAGAATAAAATTTTTGCTGTAATTGAGGCAAGAGATCGCCATCCCCAAAAACTTTGAGTAAAATAGAGAAGATGTCCTCTGGGTTTGACTCTTCTCCTCCACGGCCCAAGATTTCCAGTTTAGCTGTGCTAGCTAAATGTTCTATGATACAAGCAGAAGCTTGCTTTCCTTCCAAATTTCGAGCGGCTAAGTGCCCTCGCATATCTGCAATCCAATCTTCTATGATTGGATCTTCTGGTTTTGTGGGATGTCCCTTAAAGCGCTCCAATTTAGTTGTGGAAACATAAACTGGAAGGGGAGACTGCTTAGCTCCAGTGGAGCTTTCAGTCTTGACTTTTGCATAATCAGCCTGAAGCTGAGTAAACTGAGCCTTCAGCGCATCGAAGTCTGCTTTGCTAACCATACTTACCCAGACTGTAAACCATGGAAGGAACCAGAGGTAGAATACTAGGAATTGCATACTTCAGAAATATAAGCCAGAATGGCACAAGTCGATACTTACCCAAGTCATGATTATACTCCACACTAGCACAAAGTGTTGCAATTTACATAGAGTGCCACAATCTACTGATAACTGCAAAACATCTCAGCAGCCACAGACCATATCAGTAAAATAATCACCCCTAAGAAAATGCAATAGATCTATGCTCAAAGTTGTACGTCAAGTTGAATATTTCCAATCACAGACAAGAATAGCAAATACTTTGAGCAATTATCACAAACTGTACCAAACTAAATGGTCCAAATTGTATCATTTGTAAAGTGGGACACAAAATGACATGGCATGGTAACAATCACAACTAAATCTCTCAGCATTCAATGTGCACAAAATAATGTGACATAGCAATGACAAGTAACTGTCATGACAACTTCCAATGTGTACAAAGGAATATAGCATATATATAGTAATCACAAGTAAATCTCATGTAAACATTCAATAAAATACATGTGATATACCACACATTACATGTGAAAGTGAAAGATGGCTACCACAATATTGCAGGAAATGTTTATTGTTCTTGTACACTCAGATGCAAATAAATGATGTCACAAGTTGCAATATGTGCTCTGGATCAACACACACAAAGTTGCATGAACTTCTCATCAATGCTGCCTGAGTCGAATATATGCACATCCCTTGAAAAAGGAAACATAAACCTCCAGTCAAACACAGGTACCATGTAGACTTGAACCACCAGGCAAACAGAAGAGTTCTCAGCCAAGAACTTAGGTGTAACCAAACAACAGGAAATGTACCACAAAGTCGACTGGAAGCTCCAATGTGTAACACATGGATACTGCTTAGGGGTTGCCAATTTGTCCTGTGCACCTAATGACCTGGGGTAGTGCACTCATTGACCCTGCTCGCAGCGCCACAAATGTAAAGACGAAAAGTCTTAAAGGCAGGATCTTGTGTTTCAATGTTTTATTGGAAACAAACAAACACCCTGAAAGGGAAAAAAATGAATAAAGATATGTTGATCACAGTCTGACATGATGACATGTACCTGAGATATACAATAGAAAGTCATTTCTCAGCCAATAAATAAATAGATGGATAAATAAATAAATAAATAAATAAATAAATAAATAAATAAATAAATAAATAAATTCATCTTGCATACATCTACATTGTACCGTGCCTTTGTCCCATACATCTCACTATCACAAAATCAGCAAGTACACAATCTAAGTTAATCCATGAATTCAGAAATTCACAGCATAGAATAGAATGTACTGTATTCAATTCACCATGACTCAAATTTCAAAGTTCCACTTCATCGTAACTAAATAGCCAATACACTATAGATTACGAAATATTACCAAGTCATCACTATCAAATATCCAGTGTGCAACCAGTTTTTAAGTAGCACCATGTATTAAGTTCTACTTAATCACCACAGTGAATACATGTACATAGCACACCAAGACAGGCTTGCAGTGACTCAAAATTAACAATGAAACTATACATGAAATTATGTTAAATCTGTTCACATTTCAACAAGGAGTTCAATTTATGAACATCCATATCAAAATTACAGAAAATAATCCTCACCCTAAGTGTGGGCTGTGGCCCATACCAATACACAAAGTTGTACATAACTGGCCAACTGCTTAGGCTGCATGGTGGACACATAGCACTCCAACACTGCACAACCTAATGAAAATCAATCAGATATTCCTAAATACAAATATAATCCAATTACTCAATTACTATTTCTGGTTAAAGAAAATTATCATACCATCACATAGGTACTGTTACATATTCAACCACAGCTTTATAAATACCCTGTAATATGGGCATATAGCCATCCAATATGGTACTTGTCATGCTACAAATCAGACAAAGGATTTGTGACAGGGCAGACAAAGACCTTACAAAGAAAAACCACCAGAACTTCTTAAGTTTACATTATTCTCAGTTCAAATTCACATTACACAATTCTGCATTCATTTTAGACACATATCTGTTAATATAGCAAGGACTACTTATGCCAAAATTACCTTTTTGGAGCAAGAAACTGCAGCACCACAGACGACCACACCATACCCCAGCAAAATGTCTGGTGTTGTGCCCAGAGACAAAGACAGGAAGTAGGTGTCTCTGCTGTTTTACCCCAGTTGTGCCAAGGGTACAGACACCATTGTGTTCCCCTGCAAAATGCTCACATAGAGCACTAATGTGTTGCTCTGCAAATGCTTGCATTAGGAACAACAATGTGTTACCCTGCAATGACACTTTCAACATATCACCAAGTCAACCAATATACATGCACATAAAATTACAACATCTCACATATATATATACACACACATATATATATACATATATATATGTGTATATATATATATATATATATATATATATATATATATATATATATATATATATATATATACATACATACATACATACATATACATGTATGTGTGTGTGTGTATCTATGCTGGAGACCTAATAACTTTAACTGGCGGTGGAGCACTTCCACAACATTCTAGTACATTTGGGCTTACTGGGATTCTAGTACATTTGGGCTTACTGGGATGATATATATGCGTGTATGTTTGGGGGGTGGGAGGGGGGTGCACGTAGAGAATGTAGGGGCCTAGGTGGTCAGGCCATAATGACTTTTCTTATGTGCAGTCCCGAGTGTTTGGTAATCAAGCAAGCAAGCAAGCAAGAGAGAAAGAGAAAGAAAGAAAAGAAAGAAAAAAAGAAAGAAGCTAGTTTTTACACAAGTAAATTTTATCTTGTTTGTGTTGATTTCACTCAACAAAGAGAGAGAGAAAGAAAGAAAGAAAGAAAGAAAGAAAGAAAGAAAGAAAGAAAAGAAAGAAAGAAAGAAAGAAAGAAAGAAAGAGACAGGTAAGCTTTATGTTCTTGCTTTGTGCTGATTTCACTCCAACAACTGATAAATATGTTTTTACTGCAGGACAGGGTATTTTAGGGCCCCCTGTCAATTAAAAGAGCTCTGCTGTGAGCCAAGCCTTTGAAGTATGTCTGCTTGTTCTTACTTGTTCTAGATTTGTACTGACAGAAACAAGGAGCCCAGGCAAGCTCTCATTATGTCTAAAAAGGTTCTTACTTGTACTGACTCAGTACATTCCAGTAAAAGTGAAAGTACTTTCTTCTACTGACCATTGTTCGTTCCGTACAAGTCAGTACAATTATGAGGACAAAAGGACAAGCCAGTACAGAAAGGTAAAATTCAGAACTTTTTTGTCCTCTTAGTGTTTGGTTCAGTGCACACTGCTTTCAGCATGGCTGACTATTGTTGGGATGAAAGTTGGAAAAAGCAGCCCTTTTTTTGATTTAGAGCTTAATGCTCAGTTCACAGAGTTTGAGTGACAAGGCAACAGGGCAATGCCCTCACACTGACATAACATCATTACAAGTAGGATGGTGTGCATGGGGGTTATATTGGGACCTGGTCATATTGACTTCTTTGAATTTCTTAAGTTATATTTGACTTGCCGAGAAACAAGAAATGAACATCATGTTGGCTTAACAGGGGAATTAAATAAGTGTTTGGCTTTGTGTGTGTGTGTGTGTAATTTTGGGAATGTCAATTTTTATTTCCTGGAAACTGAGAGCTGCACCCCCATGCAACGCCCTATGTATGCTGAAAAACACGTGACCCAGGATATTTAGCATCCATACATTTCTCGAATTTGAATTAGGCAGTTTGAAGTCGGCGTCGCCAAATTGCAAAACAGCAGCCTCTTGGTCATTAGCAACGACTCTAATGTTGTTGTGCATTTCATCTAACACTGACTCTGTGGTCATCTCATTGGGAAATTTACAAATTTGCGTAACTACGTGAGTATGTGTGCTAGAGGTCTTACCGACATGATCGGTAAGGTGGGCAAATTCTTTGGTACAAAGTCAGTAACGGTAAATGATGACTTCACCATTCACATTATCACGGGCAGCAAACTTGGAGACGGGGTTTACACAAACGTGAAATGTGTCCTTATCAATAGCAAGGGAACTCAGTCTCGAGAGCTGACGATGAATGTCCAATGGAGCAACGAACTCCAAAGTGGCAACAAGGCCAGCTTCCACTACAATAACATTTCCGAATTTGGTCCAATAGTAGAATTAAAAGTCTGGCGTGAAAACTCTGCCACCGACTTGGTCAGCAACTTATACATCCAGTGCATCGTCGTGGAATGGCTCACAGCACCTGAAGGAGAGAGGTCCGAATTCCTTTTCCCCATCAATAGGTGGATATGTGCCGATCAATATATATATGTTTCAGAGTACGACTTCTGCCTTCCTCAGTATGACGCCCGCCCAGATGAAAGGGCGCAAGAGCTGGAGAGGAAACGCAATGTGTATGAATTCACACGGTTTCAACACAAAGACTTCAAATGCGACGGCATATCACCGATGGTAAGTGTTGGCTTCATTATTACGCAATTAAGACAGGATGCCGCAAGGTGAATTCGTGATACGAAAACGTGCGAGTCTTACTGGCCCCCTTTTACAGATCAAGCCCCTTGTCTCTACTACCACACATGTGGAGTGGAAGAGACACAGAGATTGATCTTTTCAGCAGGCAAGAATCGTACGTTGCGGGCCAAAAACTTACTTCCAAGGCAGACTTTCCAGGGGCGTTATAGTCTGGCTTTGTCCCAGCCACTTCTTTAGGGGAGGAAGGGTCGGTGGGGATAAAGTGTACTGCCCAGAACGTCCGTTTAACAGGCAAGCCAACAACGAGTTCATTTAAACATCACAGAACTCTCTTCTGAAAATTAAAAAGCGTCTGTCTGTAAAAATACAATTTACATAGTATCAACGGATGTTCAGATGTGAAATTTGGGACTTGTTTAGCCAGAAGAGTCAAGACACAATTCACTATTTAAAATAACAACCAATCACCAAAGGAAACTGTAGCTTATCCCGGAGTTTAATTCTTCCGTAGAGATGTATCTCCATAATGTGGAATCTAGGAAATCAAATTTGACAAACACGTTAACATTTATCACTGAACTCAGAGTACTCATGCAATGGTGCGGAAGTTCGCACTTGACGATTTTCATTTGTCCCAACGTAGAAAGACCACAGATTTGTTGCAAAATTACCATATAAACAGACTCAAAATTATCTATAATTATGTGAATTATGAATTTAACTGAGAGCTTTTAATATTCACCCTTGTTTTGAGCCTAATTTTACACTGTGACAACCTTTTTGTTGAATTGTATGGTATTTTTTCTCGTTGCCATTTCATGAAGTCATTTCGTATCAGGTCTTTCAAACATTTACACTTAGTATCTTTTTATCGCATCAGGTATCATACTTTATTGAAAAAACACTTTCGACAATTGTGTCCCGCGTTAATATAATTCAAGTTCTATACCGCGAAAGACAAACTATCAAACATCCAGCCTTGCCAAGGGAATACAATTGTCGAGGTTTAGTAGAAGCAAGACTGGCTGAGAGTAAAATTTGGAAAATATAGACAATGATGGCAAAATGAAATTCATTTTAGTTTGGTTTATACAAATTTTATTTTCAATTGCAATTGGGAAGTACACGAAGCCTATATTAACCCATATTCCAAAAAATTGAAAAAAGTACCACGAAAAAAGAAAGAAGTACAGGACAAGACTTGACATGGATGAACAAATAGAAGGGTGATGACACATGAGTTGTGGCCGTGTGGTTCCCGTTGCTAGCGTTGCAAGTTGATATACACTACCTGCTAAGTTAAACGATTCGTATCTTGTATAAACTTTATAACAGCTTGGTTAATTTCGATCTAGTTTTCTCCTATAAGATTGAAAGGTTGCCGTTTTCCGAATTTTACTCTCAACCAAACTTGCATCTACTTAACCTCGAAAATTGGATTTACTTAACAAGCCTGGATACTTTATCCACAAAATCTGTTCCAAATTTTGCACAGAAAAGAACATAAGTTACTTCATTAGTGAGCACACGCTTAAGTTTATTTTAAATACTTGCTGCTAACTGTAGAAACTTTGTACTTTTATTTTGTGCAGTCAATTATCACACACACATAAGAAAAGGAATGTGATGCAAAAACTCTTTGTCGAGTTCATTGATTAGGTATCAATTGTAGAAGTCTTCGCGCCGTAAAAGGACAGCGTTTTTAATAAGAAACGATGTTTGTAATAATAATGACGACGACAACAACAATAGAACACACACACACACACACACACACACACACACACACACACACACACACACACACACACCATACACATGCACATAATACTGAGAAAATTGATCTGTTAAACACAAAACAGCAAAACCTGATGGTTTGGTTTTCATGAGTCACAGTATTCGACTTCATTTTTTGCATTGCCCTCTGAAAGCTAATACGTTTTCTTTTTATTTCAGCTGAAGGAATTGCCAGTCGTGGAACTACCACCCCCTGATTATAACGTAAGTTGTAGTTTAGCGTTTACGACATGAAGTCAGGGCTTGACATTAAGGCCTGTTAACCTGTCCAGGGCAGGCAAGCAAATCAACATGCTCTGGTCTGACAGCCTAATTGCAATCCATATCTGACCGACCGGGCAGATACTTTTTAAAGTAAAAAATGGGGAAAAATAGCAATTTCTCAATCAAACTGCTATGCGAGTATTGCTCCTTTGGTCCTTGTAAATTAGGCAACGATTCAATCATGAATTTGACCAAGACAGAAAAGTGGTGTGTTTTGTGTGGTATTTAACTGAGCGACACAGTGTCACTCCGTTATACACAAGTATTAGAATATCTGGACAAGCTTTCCCCCTACCTGCCCAGTGGGACAGGTGAGGAAAAACTTAATGTCTACTGGCATTTCTACTTCTGGAAGTCCTTGTCAGTTTGTGAGTAAATGTGTATATGTATTAACATTTTCTTCACCGCCAGGGTCATATTAATTCAATTTGCACATCAAGATGTAAGTATATATTTATAGCCTTACAATGTACTTATACCACTCGACTTCATTTTTTATCATTTACCCCCATGATATTTAAATCACTTTTTTTGTTGAAGCCATATTGGGCTTTCTTCTTCATTTTATTTTGCAAGTTTTTTACCAGGCATTATTTCTGAATTTTCTCCTTTTCCGCACTTTGTACAAGGGTAAAATTATTACCTATGGTAGTGTACTGAGAGCCCTTTACCTCCGTTTTCTTGCGATCATGTTAAAGGACTGAGTAAATCAAACTTGTCACTGGTGCTGAAAGCCCAAAACAACCCGCATAAAGCGGTTGACAAAGAAAGGGTACTCTTAGGAGCTTCCCTTCGTCCAATAAAATTTTTTGATGGAAATGCAAAATTTGCTGAATAGGAAAAGACTGAAGACATTTAAAATAATTAGTTGGTAACGGTACGTGTGACCGAGAGAGCTAATGTTCCCTTTTTGTACAATTATTTATATCAAAAGACTCAGATCACATTCAAACTACCAAGCTTAGAAAGTACTCCCTGCATTAAAGAAACATCTCTTTGTGTCTCAAACATAATTTTGAAAAAAGCGAAGTCAGGAAATAGTCACAACTGCTTGAAGGTCGTGAATTGTGGTGAGGTGCGCTCTCTGCAGCATACTCGCTCAAATTTTCATTAACGCGTTTGAAATGAGAAAAGAAAAGCGTGTTTCGAAAGTGTGATATGTAAGATCTTGTAAATCGAATCTTACCACTATGAACTTTTCTGTTGAATGTGTCAATTCAGAGATATTATGATTGAAACCTGTTCAGCCGCTTGTCGCTATGCGCTTTATCAGTGGTTCGCATCAGTTGATTGTTAAAGCAGTGATGGCATGTCTTGAAAAGGCTTTGCATGGTATTTTCTTCTCGTATGTAATATATCTGATGATCCTATCTGATTTTGGTGGAAGTTTTCAAAATGAACTCACCATATATGAGTCTATTTTTGACAGGCTTACTGCATATAAATTGGCTGTGAAGTTATGCTGCTGCATTGATAATTTTCAAGTATTTCATTCAAATTGTCACTTGCAAATCACCTTATGAAAATGTCATATTTCCTTGGTACTGTCTGAAATTACAGTGTTTGCACAAATATGGCTGTAACATGTACATGGTTGTGGCATACTTGTATTGCAAACATTAGTGAACCTCCTGTCAGGCCACGTCAGCATATGTAGTCGAGATATAGGGTGAACATGAGACCAACATTACAATATAATTATTGTCTTGGCTTTGAAACTGGTTTGTTGATTGTGTGTATAATATTAAATTGCCTCTGGTTGCAAAAGGCGCGAGGTGCTCATGCGCGCTTAGATGGATTACAGAACTGAAGGAAGCTTAGCGGAGGCGAATCACCGTGACATTGCCTTCTGTCCAAGGTGGTCTGGTAACATAGGCACAACACCCTGGACGACGTAAGCGGTTGACAAATCGGATGTTACTCTTGAAGGCAAAAAGAAGCTGAGGACTTTCATGACATATGATGCTTTCTCATGATTCAAATGGTAAAAAGTTGCGTGCCAATATATCGGTGTTAAGAGTCTCAAGATTAAGCAGGGACAGGGTTTTGCAACGGAGTGCTGTGGTGACATAAAAAGGAAGTCGTTTAGTTACCAGCCTTTTTTCAAAAACCTTTGCGGAATGCTAATACGGATTTCATGCATCTGACGTTTGTCATAACAATCCACACATTTTTATTCCAGTGGGACATACTGAAAAAAACATTTTCTTCTGGTCTTGAGCATGCTGTGACAGGTCTATCATTGAAGATAATGGATCTCTTTACTGGGAAGATGAAAAAGCTGGACGAACTCGACGGGTTGTTTAAACTCACTTACAGTGTGCCCAAGGTAGGTCCTAAGGCAGCATAAATGACAGGCAGGAAGGTGCCTAACGCCCGAGCTGAATAATTTTACTTTCCTGGAACTTCCGACACTATTACCCGGCCATTCACGATCAAAAAAGGAGAGATAGAGAGAATAAATAAATAAATATATAAGTAAGTAAATAAATAAATGAATGAATGAATGAATGAGAGAATAAATAAATAAATAAATAAATAAATAAATAAATAAATAAATAAATAAATAAATAAATAAATAAATAAATAAATAAATAAATTACATTTCGTGTAGCAATCGCTGAAAGTGTACGGGCTTGTAACACTTCAAAATGCGGAATCGATATTTGGTAAGCTTGACTGGAGAACTGGTAAAACTGATACGTTTTGTTTATGAAGTTGATTCTGTTTTTCGTTTACTAAATAAAACTTCTTGTGACTACTCCAGTTTGGGGGAAATGCTTTTCAAGAGGCCTATTTACTAGAGCTGAAAATAAGGTGTATTGTTTCAGCAGGCACTGTTTGTACATCGTTAATCTGCCCATTTATACTTCGCCAAAAGGTTGCAGAATCTACACAATTTGGGCAACCTGACAACCTCTAGCAACGCAAGTTGAAGAGCGTGGGCTTAATGTAGAGGAGTTGTCCTTGTCCCTCTATTTTTTTGCTATCGACAAGAATATTTCAGTCGGATGCCAGTTTGATTTTAGTCTCAAGTATCATAGTTCATCATAACATCTACGTCAAGTCATGTACTGGCTTGAATTTTTAGGCAGTACAGGCCTCTGAAAGGCTTTAGTGTTCTATGCCAAATTATCAAAAAATGAATGAATAAATACGTCAGTGAGTGGGTGACTAATTAGACAGATCGATTGATAGATAAACAAACAAACACATGAATAAATAAATTAAATGAATGAGCGAATGGATGGATGAATGGATAGATAGATAGATGAATGAATGAATGAATGAATAAATAAATAAATAAATAAATGAATGAATGAATGAATGAATGAATGAATAAATAAATAAATAAATAAATAAATAAATAAAAAACCCTTACCTGACTGTATCGCAGGGATTGGTTTTGGGAGTTCGAAAGCGTGATAATATAAGTGTATGACAAATCATCCTGCATTAAAACTATACTTAACTCTTACTATTGCCAATTGGCTCAGAACAATCTGAGTTACAGAACACATCCAAGCCTAAAGCAACTATATGGTCACAAATTTGTTACAATTATATTATTGAAGCTTTGCAGGCGACTGTATGATATAAAATGTATTATGATAAATATTGGTATATTATGGATAATACCACACTCTAACCACCAAAAGGAACGTGTATTATTATACAACCAGATGCAACAGTGCTGTATCTTGCGTTAAGTTCTGAACCAAAAATTAACAATGCAACCTCTCAATGATGCCTCCCATTATGTCGCGCATGGATCGATAATGTATGACATCACAAATTTGTCGTGAAATATGACGCATCCACCAAATTGAACAAACTCTCCTTTTCCATGACACTGGTATTATGCACAGAATGTGACCTTGTTACCTGCCTATTAGCTTTATTTCTATTCTATATATATTATTGTTATTATAATTATCATTAGAAATACGCTTTTGTTGATTTTATCATTTCCGTGTCTATCGCATTACAGTGCAAGGATTATTGGATGACAGAAGAACATTTTGGTCGTCAACGTTTACAGCACAGTTCCCCAAATTTGATAAAGCTCTGTACAAATATCCCTGACAAGTAAGTTGGGTCTGAACCATGATTTACCGCAGAACCGTTTGTGAAAACATAGAATATGAACTTGGTAAGCTAATCTGTTGTCAGATAATAAAATAAATTGACGAACTCGAAAATTTTGTGAGGATGTACTTTAGCTTTAGCATTTAATAGCTGCTTCGAATTTTCTGATTGATTTTTTATGTACCACCAGAAAGTGTTGTTTGTCGTTTTTATACGCATTCGTGTTTTGGACTCCTTTTGACATTTTCAGAAGTGCTAGCAAGATAATTTTTGAACGTTTATGGGGATTTTCATCGGCTCTCTTCTATTTTCATAAGAAATAATGGGGATTTGGTCGAGTGGATATGTGCGTTTCCCATTTCAGCTAGACGACTGGTGCCAAAGGTTGCATGTTCGAGTCCAGCTCGTTCCGAACATGAAATGTATATTTTCGGCATTTTCTTTGCCTCCTAAGCATCCCCCAGACTCGGTATTGCTTTCTTATGTGGGCGCTCGTCGGGGTCTGCCGTCCGCTGGCAGTATTTTAATTCAGTTACGCAATTGTACTAATTAACTTGATCAACTAGATAACGTGGTCAGGGCCTCTCGGCCAATTGACTCAGCCCTGTTCGCCAGTCGGTCAAGACGATGAATTATTAATGAGCTACGCGCTGACCAATCAGGTCGCACTTCCGGTAGTGTGATGCGACGAAGCATGGCAGCCCCAATGGGACTGATGTTTATCAACAGTAGCTCACTTGGCAATCGGTATCGCACGCACGAGTAAAAGGATTAACATCACAGGTCTTACAATGCATGAATTTTTTCCTGATTCTCTTATCCTGTTTCTCCCCAATAGTTGCACTTATCTGGGTAAGTTCAGTATCAATTTTCTTTTCGTTTCGACGAGCGCCCACATAAGAAAGCAATAGCGAGTCTGGGGGATGCTTAGGAGGCAATCATTTGTTTAATGCTGGTGAATTTCAGTCCCCAATTCTGGAAATAAATGCCGACTCAGTACTTATACTGTATAATCATGTAGATATGACACTCGCACATAACTGCCTCCATTGAACCCTTCTTTTTAGAGAATGGGGATTTGGTCGAGTGGATATGTGAGTTTCCCATTTCAGCTAGGTGACTGGTGCCAAAGGTTGCAGGTTCGAGTCCCGCTCGTTCCGAACATGAAATATAAGTAGGCAGTGCTCCATACGTCATTGAATATTGTGGAAAGGTCTGCAAGAGTACATGTCAAAAGTAGTTCTATTAGTAGCAGTAGTAGTAGTAGTAGTAGTAGTAGTAATAGTAGTAGTAATTGCAGCATCTAAATATATAATTGTGCACTTGCTGACCAGGCGCTTCGTAGATGTTTAAACGCGGTGCGGATATAGCTTGAATAAGTCACTGCAATGATTGATAATTCTTGGGTTTCTTTCACTACGTTTTCTCGTTTAATATATTAAAAAAAATGTTTCTTTTCAAACCATCTATCAATTACATGCAAATAACAAAGCAACAAATGCGCTATTTTTGTAAAGTGACTTTTCCCTCCCAAAGCTAGATGTAGTCGTTTCGAAAAACACTTTGTGAGGAAATGATCATACGTCAGATTGCAGTTTACTGTCTACAGTCCTTTGCAAACAGCATGGGCGCACTGTGCAGATTTACTCACGATTCTTTCAATTTTCAGTTGAACGGATCATGACAACAGAAATTCATGATTTATTTACATTTGTTGTTCATCATCATCATCATCATCATCATCATCATCATCATCATCATCATCATCATCATCATCATCATCATCATCATCATCATTTGCAGTTTTGCAGTCACTGCAGAGATGGTATCTCCCTTTCTGGAAGGCCGGGGCTTGAGCGAAGCTATAGGGGAAAAGAGAATATTCCTTACTGACCTGACATACCTGGAGGACATAGAGGGTTTAGACGGGAAAAGGGTAAAGTTCAGTACACTAAAGTGTAAAGTGTTTGCAAACTTTTTTGCACTGCAAGCTATTTAAATACAAGACATATAAAACTACAATCACATCTCTAATCTTTCACTGTAAAATTATATGTGACATTATATTTGCAATCTTTGATTACAGCGGCGTCAGGAATAGTTCTTATGGATGCTTAAGATGATGAAGATTCGATTTTATGTAAAACATTTCAATTATGGCTGTGACAAAAGCCTCACTTTTGAACACTGAACTTCCCAAAGACCAATTTTGAATGTTCAATTTTGACCTTGTCCTCATTTGCAATGTTACAATCTGATAAACATAATTTTCTCCCTCACGTAATAACCATAGTGTTTTTTATCTTTATTCAGTAATTATAGCTGTATCATCCAGAAAAGGTGGAAGATACAGACTGGGTGATAACCCTGTCCATATCACCACAGTGCAAAGGTCACTGAGAACTAATTTCCTTCTAAATTCTTGAAGTTGGCGCACGTCAAGCATGTAGTTTTCAAATGACCCAATTATTGGATCCTGCGTTACAGTTATTCATACGCAAAGTTATGCAAAGCCTTGTTTGGTGAAATAAACGTTGAAACTGTTTTTAATTGTTTTTTTTTTTTTTTGTATTTAACGATGAAAATAAAATTACAGCTATAATTACTGGATAAAAGTAAAACCAGCCGCGTGGAGGAGACTCGTCAGCAGACTGGCCTCGTTCCCGCGGCGGATCACTCCGAGTGCTTGCACGAGGAATGATCCGCCGCGGGAACGAGGCCAGTCTGCTGGTTCGTCTCCTGCACTTGGCTGGTTTTACTATTTTGTCCCCTACTTTGTACCACATTAAATTGAAAATCCATGGGATCTGGCCAATGTGATGTTGTTTACCGTATCCCATGGGTGGCACTACATTTTCCATACATTCTATATTTGTAAATGCGCAGTCCGTCAACAATTATGCAAACTGCAAGTAGAAATAAACAACACGTTAGTGCAGTATTCTCCAAGGAAATTCTTCTTGTCAGATATCAACCTCTGTTCAAAACACTCTCCAGCCAGGCTATAGCGCCCACTGTGTCTGTATCGTTAGTCCCACCTGGCGTAGCTGGTAGCCAGCACCCCGTTCCTTCGGGCAATGCTCGCACTCCTGCCGTTAGGGATGGGTCAATCTGACGGCCCTCAGTCAGTTGAGTTCCACGGGTGCATACCTTGGAAAGTTTGCTGGTGCAAATTCCAAAGCAACGTGACCTTTCAGTTCTCCTCTCCACCAAATTGATTCCATGTAGAAATACGAAAAATGTGACTTTTCGTTAAGATTCTTGGCTGAATCGAAGGCCCTTGAAAAAAAAACCCGGCCATGATGATGTACGGCCGACCGCTTTTCTTTGTTGTTTAAATTTCATATTCATACGCAAGGCATGCCAGTGGCAAAGTCACGAAGTAATGTAATGTAGTGAAATCAATTGTTACAAGTGATATAAATTTTTTTTTTCTTTTTGAATGGACCGTAGGGGATAAATACAAAGTAAACCTCGTCGTTAATCTGCCTAAAATAAATCCCCCTTGTTGTTTGCCTGCCTGCGCGCCTGATCACCCGCGCACACGCTTGGGTGATCAGGCGAGCAGGCCGGCAAACAACTCGGGGGATTTAGGCCTATAGTTTGACAGTTTTGCGACTAGGGCAGTTTTGTCAATGAGTACAACCTGTTGTAGATGGCATTGCGGCTGCTGGCTTTAAATGGTTTCATGGTAAATTGGTTGATTTGCTAATAAATTTACGATTCTGAGTTGATATGCAAATTGAAATATTTCCCCTCTATTTACGTTCTCGACTTAAAGATGAAGCCATGATGTGGCTTCATCGACATGACCGTTTGCGAATCATGATATGACACCATTATGCAAGGAAAAAAGAACACAACAAAATGGGGAAGCTGTAAGTATATATTATACAGGGCAGGAGACACCCGAGCATTTTCCAGGTAACCACCATCTTTAAAGACACATGGACTGAAAAATATCGATGGAAACATATTGAAACTAAATATTAGGCTACTGGAAAGAGCATGATCCACAGATTTCGAACATATTATTGTAATTTCAGCTTTCTGAGTTAACTGTTAAATAAACATTGAACTCCATGACAAAATTCTGTAATAAAAATAATGCACATTGGTGTCTAAAAAGGTAGCCAGTGATTTTTCATACCTTGTTCGGTTTTCTAGGTATTTGCTTTCGAACATGGAGGGAATCCAAAGCATGTAAACATCAAGTATGTCCGGTCCTAATTGCAAGACAAACACTAATGAAAAGACACATTGATACTTGTTTGCGCCAGACTGGTGTACATAATTTCGTAGAAACAGAAAAAATTAAATAACCCCGACAGGAGAAATGTCCATTTGAAGACAGTCGAAAATTGGACACCATTCTCGCGAATCTGATTGTTTATTTGACATTTAGTGAAATATTTCTAAATGATAATCAGATTTAAAATATGTGAATTGGGCCGTTTCCAGTAATATATAGTTCCAACATGTTTCCAGCTTGAGTTTTCAGTCTGGAGGCCTTGTAAGGTGGTGGTTACCTAAAAATTGTTTTGTTCTATCTAGTGTCAAAGCAACAAAACAGTGAAGTAATGTCATGGCTTCACCATTTTTGTTCTGTACACTTTGCTTAATATAGCTTTCATTTCTCCAACGGCTTTGTTTTCAAAATATCGTTATATTTCAATCGCAAATGCTTCTGAAGTGAAAATGTTTATTCTATTCAATTAGTGTCCAAAAAAGCAATCTTGTGTCTTTTTTTGCAAATGTAGAATTTGCGTATTTGCTCTTATCAGTCATAAATGGTTGACACCCGTAATTGTCAAGATCCACAAAACAGTGTACACGTTTTCAACACGTCAATTCCAGAGCTGTGCCCCATTCGCCTTGTTCTACGTACGCGATGACAAGCAACTGGTTCCCATCGCAATTCAGTTGATGCCCACACCTGCCGATGACAACCCTGTGAGTCTGTGTATGGCGAAACGTCATTAACATCAATTTTGAAATGCTGAGAAATGCTTTTTTCTCTCTCTCTCTCTCTCTCTCTCTCTCTCTCTCTCTCTCTCTCTCTCTCTCTCTCTCTCTCTCTCAACTTAAGCAACTTGTCATATGTTCCTCCGTGTAGTGTAAAATATGAAAGGAAACGTGTAACGTTTCAATATAAAGTTCAGCTTCTTGCTATCATAAGGGAAGGTCACGCTGGAGTCACTTCAGCAGAGAGCACACAAACATCATTCTGTTAACAGCATATTGGTGAAAATATGTGATATAGGGACACATCCAGAAGTGGAAATCCTGTTTTTACCTCAGCTGACTTGTCAGTCAGCTGAGGTTTTTTGAGGGTCCGTCGTCCGTCCGTCCGTCCGTCGTCCACAATTCACATTTTCGACTTCTTCTCAAAAACCGTCAGCCAGATTCACTTCAAACTTGGTGGAGATGTGCCTTAGGTGGGTCTCTACCAAGTTTGTTCAAATGGTCACGGTCCAGTGATTTTTGGATTTTTAATGAATTTTTTTGTTCTTTTTTGGGTAAATCTTAAAAAATATTCTTCTCCGAAACCATTCACCCAATTGCTTTGATATCACACAAGAACACTCCCTGGTACACCTAGTTTTTAATTTGGTCACCAGGTGGAGCTGCAATTTTTTCCTAAATTTTTTATGAATTTTTATGTGTTATAGCTATTTTCGACTTCTTCTCCAGAACCATCACTCAGATTAAGCTGAAACATGGTGGATGTGTTCCTTGTAGAAGGGTCAAACAAAGTTTTTCACTTTATGGGAATGCTGCGGATTCCTGATTTTTAACGATTTTTTCAATAAAACTTGTCGGTCAATGCAGCTTTCCTATTGATTACTATGGAAGTCAATGAGCATTCCAATGCTAATTCACATTTTTGACTTCTTCTCCAAAACCGTCATCCAGATTAACTTCAAACTTGGTGGCAATGTACCTTGAGTGGGTTTCTACCAATTTTGTTCACGTGGTCATGCTCCAGAGATTTTTGGATTTTTAATGAATTTTTTTGTTGTTTTTTTGGACAAATCTTAAAAAATCTTCTTCCCGAAACTGCTTACCCAAATGCTTTGATATCACACCGGCAGACATCTAGGAACTCCTTGTTGTTAGATTGTTCACCGGGTGGCGCTGCAGTCATTTTCTATTTTTTTTTTTGGTGATTTTTTGTGTGTTATAGATATTTTCGACTTCTTCTCCAGAACCGTCACTCAGATTAAGCTTACACTTGGTGGATATGTTCCTAATGGAAGGGCCAAACAAAGTTGTTCACTGTGTGGGAATGCTGCGGATTCCTGATTTTTAATGATTTTTTCAAGTCGGATCCTTTGGGGTAAATGCACCTTTCCTATTGATTACCATGTAAGTCTATGGGCATTCTAATGCTAATTTACATTTTCGACCTCTTCTCCAAATCCATCATCCAGATTTACTTCAAACTTGGTGGCAATGTACCTTGGGTGGTTGTCTACCAGGTTTCTTCCAATGGTCATGTTCCAATGAATTTGGATTTTTTTATGATTTTTTTTCAAAAATCTCTACAAAAGTTTTAATAGGAAAACTTAACATGGGAATTTCTTGAAATGGTCATAATTTTAATAATATGGACCAGATTTACTTTAAACTTGGTTGAAATGTGCCTTAGGTAGATTTCTACCAAGTGTTTTCAAATGGTCACGCTTTATTGATTTTTGGATTTTTTATGATTTTTTGGTGTTTTTTTTGGGGGGGGGGGGGCAAACCTTCAAAATTCTTCTCCTCTGAAACCGCTAACCCAATTGCTTTGATATCGTACATAGACACTCCCGGGGACACCTAGTTCCCAATTTGTTCACCAGGTGGCGCTGCAATTTTTTTAATGAATTTTTTGTATGATTTTGCTATTTTTCACTTGTTCTCAGAACCATCCCTCAGACTAAGCTGAAATGTGATGGATATATTGTTGTGGAAGGGTCAAACAGTTGTTTACTAGGTGGCACTACTTTGGATTCCTGATTTTTAAGGATTTTCAATCCGGGTACTTATCGTTCAATGCAGCTTTCCTATTGATTACTATGTAAGTCAATGGGCATTCTAATGCTAATTCACAGGACAACTGACACGATATTTACTGTTTACATGATAACTTGAGATCTGTTTTGAGTTAGCTACACATGTTAATTATTCTGTATGAAGGTCATGCTGAGACAGTACATGAATGACCTTGACCTCGTTTGTGGGGTCACAGTGCAACAGACATGAATTTTACTCTTCATTATAACTTGAGAATTACTTGAACTTTGATGTTGCACATGTAGGTGTTCTTCTACAAAGGTCAGACGTACTCAGAACATGGTGTCCTTGATCCTTTCCCAAGTTCATAGAGCTGCAAGTGTGATGAATGTCAAGATCAGCTGAGGCACGGGTTGTTCACACAGCCCTCTTGTTGTTTGATTACAACTGGGACGGCATTTAAAAAAAAATCATGCTTGATGGTCTTTCGCCAGTTGTTTTGTCTCTTTCAAAACAACCCATTGAAATTGGGTGGAAATATACTTTGACGTAATACCTGCAGAATACATTCTCTGCGCACCACTTTCTGACTGCGAATTTCTGAAATATGACATTGTAGCAAAAGGTTTCCTTCAGTAATGTGTTTGTTGAAATGACATGAAAATCGAAGTCGGAGTGGCACTAAGTAAACTATTTTGGTAGAAATTGAAAGGTTCTTTCATTCAACTTCAGCATTGTGGTTATAACAATGTCTTTAAAATCAGAGAGTCACAGTGTCACAAGATGAACAGTTTTTAGATTAATTAAATGTGCATTTCATGTTTGAAGAGGATTCAGCCAGTGCCGAAGGAGAAAATTATAATTTAATAAACAACAATAATGATAAAAATAGCACTCCTAGACGATCAAACTTAAGTCTATGAATGGTCAGCAGTTACCCTGCGTGATGTCAAAGACTTCGGCTTAAGGTTTGGAAAGCAAGATTTAAACATAAAATACCCCCAAAATTTGAAGAAAAAAATCACTTTAATTTCTGTCGAAGCTCCATCCGAAAGAAATACGCAAAATGAAGAGGAAACCCCTGTGAAGTCCAAAATTTTAGGAATCCTAGGTGAACAAAGGTGGAAAAAACTTGGATGAAAAATGTGACGAAAGATAACTGAAAAACCGAACACATGCGTGTACAGGCATTTAGAAAAATATTCGTGTTGTCCTGCACCAACCATGCTAACATGTGATCTTATTGTCATTACATTAATTTTCCAACAGACAGGAAATAACAGCAGCATCATAAAACAAATCTGCTGGACCCACAAAAAGTTAAAGTGGTTACAGAATAAACGTAGCAAGCGTTTGCCCTTGGTATACCCCCACCAAGCTTCAATACGAGTTGTCTTATGGTTATGTAAGAAATGTGAATGTATGTTCACATGGATGCACGCTAAAGCTGTCCAGAGACACACAGCCACCGAACAAATAAGCCAATTAAAAGAGCAAGCACCTCACATAAATGCCAAAAATGCATGTAGCTGGTTACTTGCCTCGAATTAGGCCTATGCAGAGGCACTGCGGGAGAGCTTCTGATCTCAATTTGTTCACGGTGGTGCTTCAATTTCTTTTCAACTCATTTTTGCATGTCTACCACTTTCAACACCATTACCAAAATATTGCTGGTTCGATTTCCTGCAAATCACCGTGTTGTACGTATGTTGATATAGAAAGAAGATCTTATCTTGATTTTAGGTCTTTTTGCCATCTGATGAAAAGCACACATGGATTCTGGCGAAGATGTATTACAACGAAGCGGAAGCTCAGATCCACCAAACATTGCTTCACCTCGGTATGTGTTTACTTTATTGCCACAGAATAGTATTATAGACATTTTAAACTGTTTCTGCAATACCACTGATCCTAGCGTATCAAATTTGGAGCCACAGCAAAATGTGAATAAGACATTTTCAGATGAATGTGTACCTGAAATAACGTGGGATGAAGTATTCACGGTGCCCCTCCAAGTAAAAACTGGAAGCTGCTCTTGCTTCTGCCGCGCATTTATCCTAAACCCCAGGAAAAGGTCTTGCTAAGGAAACATTGTGCATAGTGACATGTTCCTCTTTCAGTGCCAAGTTTGAGTGGGTCAACAACCTTCCCTGCCGTGCACTGTGGGCCCAAAGAGAGTGAGGTTGTTGATCTGGATTATTCTTATGGACTCTGCAATTTTAGGCATGTTGGTATTGAAAAAAACGGTTGGTTTATAAAGAATATGAATCAGTATCGTAAAATCTATTCAGAGCACACGGACGTCCGTCGAAATTGGCAACTAACGAGTTACCATATTTAGCTTATACATAGCTCACTGACAATAGATGGCAACTACTGATTATGCAGAATAGTTGGAGTGGCTGTAATTAATTAACATATTTTAATATGCATTGCGATGCAAACGCATTCACGTAATTGTGTCTCAACCACTTCATTTGTTTTAATTCTAATTGTTTGAAGAGAATTCACTGGTGACATGTTGGGCAGCCCAACTGCCATAAAAGGCCATGAAAAGGTTTCCTTCTAAAGCATTCTAACGTTGTTTTGTTAGAAAAAAAATATGAATTGGTAAGCTCAATCGTCAGTTAGAAAACGGTCCTAGATCTACTTGAATTCATTAAAGAAGATGAATGTTACATATAGACATTTAAATGTGCCATGACGTCAATTTTACAAAATTGAATCAATGCATTTGATCATTTGCACTCGCTGAACCTATGGAAATGACTATATGCCTGGGGTAACGCGATGAATCCAAAGTGAGGCGTACATAGTAAACAGTGTCAGGTATATTCATATTAACTGGGATCCTGTACTGCCACCTAAGCTGGAGCAGGGAACTTATTATGAAGGAGGGCTGATTCATGTATTTAGTTGTGCCAATCAGTTCCGTTGCCTAACAACTTAGGGGGCAAGAGCAGGTCTGCATTTAGTAGAGTAAAATATAAATACCTTCTATTATATGTGAACGGGCACCCTACAGGTCACAGACAGTTCTTCACTGCTAGTTGCACTCGATTTTACCCCTGTTTTATAGCGACTATAACGGCTAGCTGATCTCACTTCCCGTATGGTCAATCAAGGGTGTATGTGAGCTTAGAGGAAGTAAAGGCGTGTGAGGAGCAATAAATCGTTTTTTTTTTTTTTTTTTTTTTTTTTACTACCAAAACCATCATTTCTTTGAGAAGATGGAAACTTGGTGAAATCTTAAATACTTTGTCAATAATCAGTCGCACAAACCTCTCTATTAATGTTGTTAAATAATTTTACACAAATCTCCCATTTCACACAAACGGTATATCTTTACATCACCTTTACCTGTTACAATAAAACGCACAATTTTTTTTTCTAAGAGACTGAAATACTTTCAGGAAGGCTCAAATTCCACTGTCAGTTCCCAGTTCTTGCGCAGGAAAACGTTTTGCAGACAACCATGACAGCAAGCGCAGTAAACATCAGCATGAGGCATTTCACAATTGACATTGAGATGAAAGCTTCATACATTTAATTTGTTTTTTCAAGCGTTCACCCATTTAATAATGGGAACGGCAACCATCGCAGTTCACCGCCAGTTGTCCCCATCCCATCCAATATATAGGCTTTTGAGCCCACATATGTACTATGTGCTTCCCGTAAACGCGTAAGTTTTTTCTTTACTTTACTTATTATTGTAATCGGTGCATAAAGTACATCTGATGTCCACAACTAATGTTTATCAAAGTAAATCAAAATTGAGGCAGTGACCACGATCCGAACAACAAAAAGCAACATGTTTGATGATGTTCTAGATTGACAGACATTTCTTCTTCTTCTTCTTCTTCTTCTTCTTCTTCTTCTTCTTCTTCTTCTTCTTCTTCTTCTTCTTCTTCTTCTTCTTCTTCTTCTTCTTCTTCTTCTTCTTCTTCTTCTTCTTCTTCTTCTTCTTCTTCTTCTTCTTCTTCCTCTTCCTCTTCCTCTTCCTCCTCCTCCTCCTCCTCCTCCTCCTCCTCCTCCTCCTCCTCCTCCTCCTCCTCCTCCTCCTCCTCCTCCTCCTCCTCCTCCTCCTCCTTCTTCTTGTTCTTCTCAGATATAATTGATTTTTTAAGCTGCATGTGTTCGTGTCATCCTCTCACACGTTTTTCAAATAAAATGTCATTTTACGCCGCTAATTTAAAATGAATACATGAACAGCGCTGCGGCCAGGTTCCTCTTGTCAAAAGGAGGCGGCATCGACAAGACCCTCCAACTCGGCCTAGATGGATCAGTCAGGCTTCTGCAAAAGATTTCTCCACTATGGAGAATGGACGTGGATGGCATATTTCCTGCTAGTCTGAAAGAACGAGGGGTGAGTATGCCTAACAAGTATAAATTAGGCTAAACCGAGACTGTTTTCAGCACGTCATACGTGGTCTCAGAAATCAACACAAGGGGCCCACAGCAGATGACCACGAACCATTGGACAAAAATGTTAAAAACTTCTTCAGTGCATGGTTTCAAAACACTTCAAAAAAGACGGCTCATACAAATGCCACAACCCGGTCAC
Organism: Hermodice carunculata; assembly: GCA_964020975.1. Lineage (NCBI taxonomy): Eukaryota > Metazoa > Annelida > Polychaeta > Eunicida > Amphinomidae > Hermodice > Hermodice carunculata. The sequence goes on from OZ026625.1 coordinate 22,451,451, forward strand.
TGATAATTTTTAGATTGTTGCCTGGGATAATTCTGTCGTAAACATATAAACATTTACGCACTCTTTATTTATACTCAAATGTCTTGGAACAAACAGTTACCAAAAGCCAAAACAATAAACAGAAACGACCAGAAACTGATTTGCCCAGCATGCTCAAGTGTTTAGTTCGGGAAACTCAGGTGGGGGTGGCTTATTGGAATGTGGGCGGGGCACAAGTGTTATAGTCCGATAACACACAAGGCTGATGTGTTAAACAGTCTGCATCTTCATACAACGCTTTAACAAATTCAAGAACATTTCCACCAAATCCTGGTCCACTTAGTTTTTACAAGTGGGCATCTCGCCATACCCTCTCATATGCTTTCCTCACATTTCATGAAACCCATCAAGGGTTCCTACCGGTTTTGTCTTGCCAATTCCAACACCTGGGTTAATGTGAAGATGTGGTCACTTACCGTTCTTGCTGGAATGAAGCTATTGTGAACTTCTCTCAGAAGAATGAGCATTTCAACTATTCTACTAAGTCTCCGGCACATTTTCCTGCTGAATATTTTGCAAACATTTGACCAAATGGCGATGCTGCTACACCGGTACTTGTTTTTTCCTTAATAATGGATACGACATTTCATAACGAGTGACAAGAGTTCGTGGTTGAAGTTACAACTTACAATGAACCATTTTGTCTCATTCCGTTCAATTTCGTCAATGAATATAGTGCGTAGTTTGTCACTTGTTCTACTGGCTCGTAAAATTACTCATGAAGTAGTCACAGCTAGTGTTAATGCGCATTATCTCAAATACAAATCTTGGTTGTAAAATATGTTTCATGTAACAAAATATGTGTCAATCATCAAACAAAAGTCAATGTATTATAACCAATACGCGATGATTATGCTTGACAACATCAAACAAGATAGTAAAATTAAAATGTTCATCCATTAGAAATCAGGCGAATTCTAATTACTTTCATGGAAATCATCAGCGTCTATTTTGACAGCAAAGATTTCATTGTGAGCTTTTTAAATGGTGTAGAATGTGTACAGAAGAAATACGAGTTAGTCGTGTAGAGAATACTAAAAGAGTAGGAATGCTGACTAAAACATCTATTAAATAGCAGGGAATAGTATCTCCATATTCTTTTTACGTGAAATCCTTCTTGCAGAAAAGATAACTGGTCTGTTTGAATTCTAGGTTGACGACCCAGACGTTCTGCCTAATTACCGCTACAGAGATGATGGAATATTAATGTATGACGCCATCAAGAAGTATGTTGCAAATATCCTCGAAGCAGTTTATGGTAAATGTGAAAATCTTTAATTATGTTAGTATTAATAATATGTGGAAGCAGTAGATGACCATGCTTTGGATGAAACCATTTGCTGGATTTTTTGGCAAAACACAAAAATACTTTGCGTAGAAACTTAAATCGATTAGCCCTTAAAAGGTCATGTCTTTGGACTGAGTTGACAGATTTCCTAAACTTACCATCGGCGCTCACCACCTAAGGTCTGGCAAGGATAGCTGTTGATTATTGGTATATTACCCTGGTAAGTCTTCTTTGAAATTTCCATTAAAGTATGTTGATGAAGGACATTTTTTCATTGAGGGGATGAAGTGGAGTGCCTTTGGAATTATCCATTGTTGTAGACCGGTTTGACCAGTAAAGTAGTTGCAGTTTACTCCATAGTTCCTCACTGAAGGGTTGAACTTTTGTCAAATAATTTTAGATGGCATAATAATATATTCCATGTACATGTAGGAGGTAGGGGCAGTCTCACATGGTGTATATTGCACTTGAGATAGTGCGCAGCATACCAAAGAGAGCAGTTTTGAAAGAACACATAGCATCAATCAGTCTTCAGTGAGATTTATTGTTATACTACATACAGCAAATGCACTTAATGAACAAAGATCCTTCCCCAAAACACACAAATGTACCTATTGATCAATAATTACAAATGTAAAGCATAACTCTTGCAGATGAGCCTTCCAAAGTGGAGAATGACTTTGAAGTTCAGGCATGGGCTAAAGAGCTGGCCACATCGTCAACAGAAGGCGGATGTGGCTTTCAGGTTCGTTATGGCAAACACCTCATAAAACAATGTTTATGTCATCCCAGGCCATTAATTTAAGAACTCTATGTAGTATGTTAACTGTTCTGAGAATTTATAGGAGTGTTAACCACACTAGTATACAAATCTGTTTCCAAAGGCAAGAGAATTCCGAATTTGCTGCAAATGACAATGATTTTATATTCGTAATGCCACTTTTACTTAATGTTGTTGTACTTTGATTGGTAACTTTCATGACTTTCACTTTCTTGACGTAGAGTTTGCTTCATGACAGTGACCATGTAATTTTGAGGGTTATGTTCATGCTGCAGCAATATATAAATTAAAAATTCGAAATAACGCACTTAACCCTATGGAGACTGAGCCTAAAGCTTTCACCAGTGCACTCTGAGCACAAGGGCCTAGAGTGCAATGAGTAAAGCTGTTGACTGAAGGCATTTTATTTGTAATTAAAAGAAAAAACACAATATCTACGTCATCAGACACTTTATGGTAATTTTTATTGGGAAAAGTTTCAGATACATGGGCATTAGATTTCTGAGGGTTATTCAAAACTAAACGTTATTTGTATCTCAGACCATATACATTTTCATAATTTCTTATCCTACAGTTACCATCAATCTTTCCCATATTTTGGGTTGATTGATTAAACTTAAAGTATGTGAAAATTAAATTTTGCTCACTTTGTCAAGACGTGGGAACAAAATGGTTAACTTAAACTTTATTAATAGTTGAGTTTTGATCTTACGCTGTTGACATGTTAAGGCCGCACTGTGCATTGCCAACAGTTCATGGTTTGTCCATGTTTTAATATATTCAGGGAGTCCCAGGTGGTGGACACATCAGCAGCCGAGAGGAACTGATTCAGATTGTCACCTGTATCATATTTACTTGTACGGTGCAACATGCTGCTGTCAACTTTGGCCAGTATGACGATTACGGTTTTCTTCCAAGCTTCCCAAGTTGGCTGCACCGAAAGGGGAGACCAAGGAACAAGGTATTGAACATAGAGAATCTGGCATTGCCAGGCCATGGTGGATAACGTTTGGGGCAAGAGATATTGGATTTTGCTGTTTTCTCGAGGCTTGCCGAGCGAAAACCACAAAATCCAACAACGAGTGTCCCAAACGTTATCCACCACGGCTTGGCAATGCTAGATTTTGTTTCTCACATGCCTCAAAGTGACAAGAATTGCAAAAACACATTGCTAATTGACTCGCTTTTCACGCTTCAAAATGGCCATCTTGTTTTGATGATCTTACGCGCACTGTGCACCACTTCAAAATGCAGAGCTGTAAATGCGCGTTTCAGTGAACTGTAGTTCCATGGTTCTATGGTGAATTTGAACGTAAAGAGTGACAAAAGACTAACATTAGATCAATTTATTTGTAACAACAAATAATAGTAAAGATTATTTCTAATTTTATGGTTAACAGATCATTATCACTTCAGGACCATCGATGTTCATTCTGCTGACCTCATGAATATGCAAAAGGAATAAGTCCTCACCACTCTGTAAAATAGACCGATCAGAAATGTTTTGCAACAATGGGTAAAGTTATCCAAAACGTTGTTATGTATAGAAACGGTAATTGCACAGGAACTCCCCCTAGGTATAATGAGAAAACTAGGTGAGTCCGGAGTCTGCTACACCAGACTACCTGAGTAGACATCCGCATCACACAAGCCCGAAGGGTGCATGTGATGCGGATGTCACGAAGGTAGTCTGGTGTAGCAGACTCCGGACGAGCCTAGTTTTCTTTTTATCCCGTACTTAAGTACTATCAATTTTCATTTTTCATTGTAAATTAAAAAAAACTACCATTAATAATTAAATAAAAGATAGCAGACACAAGCTTCCCAATGTAAACATACGCGACCTCATTTTATTTTGCTTCTGGTGTATGAATACATTAAGTTCATAAACAAAGTGAACAGTCAACGTAGTCTGGTGCATAGCCACGTAGTATGGTCAGATCCATGCCATATAAGGGAATGAACACAAGAATGGAAAGAAAGTAGTGCAACACAACGTAGTCTGGTGCATAACCACGTAGTATGGTCAGTCAGACTACGCAGTCTGTATTCAGTCCATTTTTAAAGTAATATGGCCCTAAGTACGGGATAAATGAGAAAAAATCTCTTTGGACATAAAAAACATTACCTTCATCATACAATAATGATTATCGAAAATATTGGCAATGGAAGGTGTACCTTACGTACATACATACGTCATGGCCTGTCTTAAAGATTATTTATGGGCTTAGTCGAGACTCAATGAGCAGGATTGTAGATTTTATCCCCCACCAACAGAGGTCTCTACTAGTCAGATGGCAAAACAGAATAAGAAGAGAGAGCAGTCCTTAAAAGATGGGGGGGGGATCCCTTTTGACAATGGTTTATGTTTAATTCCAAGGGCTGTTTCACGGATCATGCATAAGGTATCCAATCATACCACAGTCATATCAGGTTGCATTCATCATCATCATCTGAATCACATTTATCCACTAAATAACCACCTTCATCACATATTCAAATATGACGTGTCTTACATAGAATTTCATAGCAAAAAATCACCAACATCGCACGTGGATTTCAGAAATTTTATCTGCTGCCAAAAACTGTTAGACCTTTATCAACCCGTTACAAACTTACTTAAATTCTAACTAGGTGGCAGCACTAGCTGGTGTCATCAATGAGTGCTCAAAACACTACAACCCTTGATGGAGACCCTAAGCAGGTGTGCATGGTATGGTGCCACCTACTTTAGGTATAAAGGTAAACAGAAAAAGTTTTTATTTTTTTTTTATATCATTTAAACTTAAATTTGGACTGAGATGGGCTTCTACCCATCACTGTGTGTGGTGTGATGTCTGTCCTGAAATAGTATATCTGATAACCGATGTTGGAGAGGTATGTTTTGGTTGGCATGTTTTTAGCCAGCTGACTTGTCAGCCAGCAGAGCTTGCATCACAGCCCTTCTTCTGTGTACCGGCATCCTTTCACAATTCACATTTTCTCAAATTCCATCTGTCATATTCACTTCAAACTTGGTGGCAATATACCTTGAGTAGGTTTCTCCCACGTTAATTCAAATGGTTATGCTCAAGGGATTTTTGGATTTTTTATGTTTTATTTTCTTGGTTCAAATGTTAAAAGATTTTCTCCGAAACGTCCACCCAATTGCTTTGATATATGACAAGAACATTTCTAAAGACTCCCAGTTCCTAATTTGTGCACCTTGGGTGCTGCAATGTTTTATTTTTTATGCTTGTTTGTGTGTTTTCACTATATTCAACTTCTTCTCCAGAAGCATCACTCAAATTCAGGTGAAATTTGGTGGATATGTTCCTTTTGCTTCCATGTTATTTTGCTTCCATCAGCCATTTTGTGGCATATAGTTGCACATTTTATATAAGAACTGGGGTCCGTCGCAAAAATTACAGGCTTAGTTTCAACATGGTATGTCATTATTTTGTCACCACATAAAAGCCTTTTGTACTGATTGAATGCATCATCACAGGCACTATCCCATGACCATGGACCTCCTGCCTTCAGCCTTGCACACAGAGGGTCTAATATCATGGATAAGTTTGGAATAAACATAGTATGGAACTGACTCATTACCAGGATGCTCTGTAACTCATTGGATGGTGTTGGTGCTTTGTGGCTCGCTTCCATCTTGTCTTCAATTGGTTGGATGACCTTGGCACTTACAGTGTGTCCCAGGTATTGGCCTGAGTGTTTGGGGAACTGGTACTTGCTCAGTCAACTTAGCATTGTGTTCACTCAATCTAGAGAAAACTTGGCACTAATGTGTGCATATTTTCCTCCTCATAGCTTCCCCATGTGAGATTATCATCCACAAAACACATGGTATTATAAATTCCTGCAAACATTTTGTCCATCGGGGCTTGAAATTGTGAAGGAGCGGTCTTTACACTGAAGGCCAAATGTTACATGTGGTATAGCCCCTTGTGGGTATTTAAGAGAGTCTGGATGTACGTCAAGCTGACTGAAAGCACCAGAAAGGTTTACAAGGGCGAATGTATTGGGTGTGTCCCCATTATGAGCTGGCTTTGTAAGCAAATGTACTGTGGGCAAAGAATATTGTTGTCTTCAATGGCATTGTTCATTCGCTGGTAGTCACAACATATGCGCACCGATACTTTGCCCTCTTTCTGTTTTTGGACATTTACAGTAGGAGTTGTTCTGCCACTTGTCTCTATAGGATATATAATACGAGCTTTTTCACGTTGCTCTGGTACAGTTTTAACCACATTTCTCAGTGCATATGGTTTGGGGTGTGCTTTTTGCAACACAGGCGTCTTGTCTGGCTTCAGTTTTGGCTTTGCTTCATAACTTTTCATGGAGTCTCTTGTAGGTGAGAATAAGTCTGCATGTTTATTCAGTTGCTGGTCTAATTTACCTGGTGTCCCTGGTTTTACATGGAATCTCTCGTTCCAGTTGAGCCATAATATTTTCTGAAGCCAGTCCCACCCTAATAAAGTTGGGCAATCACCGGTGGCATCAATCACTTGCATGGTATGCTTCTGCTCACTTTAGGTAACAGGAATTATTGCTTTGCCTGCTAATGGAAGGATGTCACCAGTATATTGTCTTAGCTTTATGTCCTAACTGAGTAAAATATACTTTGCCTGGAAATTCGTGAACATTGTTTCCGAGATGATTGAGACAGCAGCTCCGGTATCTAACTGCATAGGAACTGTATGTCTGTCAAGGCATATATGTATGCCATGTTTTGTGTCATTTATATTGGCACTAGTAGCAGCGTACACACCATCAAGTCCAAACACAGGTGGGCCTTTATGGTTTAGACCTAAAGTATTCTCACCATGGAAGAGATGACTTACCTCTGTAGCATTCATTTGTAGGCATTTACAATTTCCTTTCCTGAGGCTTCCTTTTATTGTTAGTGTTGTAAGCAAGATGTGCTTTGCTTACCCAGGAATCCTCTTCCACCATATTTGCCACTGCAGCTGCAGCACCCTCTGTTGTTGAAACTGGGATATTGAAATCAGCTGCACTTTTGGATGTTAATTCCTCTGCAGCTGTGACGGCATTTACATCCCCAAAAGTTATAGTGTTATATTTTAATAACAGCTTTGACTGCACCTCAGACATGTTCAAGCAAATCACAAACACATCCCGGAGAGCATCATGGACATATTTTATTGGAGTATGCACACTCAGAACACACCTCTTGAAGGACAAGTGTGAATTGTGCTGCTTTTTCACTTGGTTTGGGAGTACGATTCATATAGAAATTTTGTCTACTAAGTACGGTCATTTGGGGTCTCTAAATCTCCTTAACAATGTCATAATACCTTTTTTCAGCCACTGAATTGGGTTTTAGTTGTCATTTAATTTTGGCATAGTACTTACGGTCAACACTTGCAAGGAGTAATGACCTTTTACCTCTGTTGTGATGCCATTGGTTGCCACAAAGAAATAAAATCTTTCTGTGTAGTTTTTAAACTATTCATTTTTCTGCATGCAAGGTTCAAATTTCAGGGTTCTGGTGCTCATTATTATTCCATCCTCGTCACCAGTTGAAGTGTCTTGCATAGAATTTTGTAGCAAAGAATCAGCAACACAGCACTTGAATTTTAGGAGCTCTTATCTGCTGTCAAAAAACTGCCAGACGTATATCAACACATTACACTCTTACTCAAATCTTAACCAGGTGGCAGCAGTAGCTAGTATCATGAGTCAATGTACAATATACTACAAAATACCAGAGTCAAATAACACATCAATGCACTTTCAATTGTTTTCATCATGAAAAACAGGGAATTTTCGCCATCACAGATCACGATTTTTGTTTCATTTAGCTGCATTCACAATAGTGAGTAAGTAAATGCACCCAAGTATGGATAACAGAATAGGTTTCCCCTACCTTGCTTTGACTTAAACTATATACAGATCGATGTGCAGAGTGCATCTGTAGCTATGTGTATGTTACCTATTGGATGCCAAATTTTCTCTTGTGGACTGCCTGACACTTAAGCTTCCTGCGTTCACATTTAAAAGGGAATGGTTAGTGCTACCTGCACGAGGTGGCTATTCATGTGCTACTAGTATCACTATTGTCTCTTGTCAGTTCCAGAAGTGTCACACAACAGTCAGGGGTACGCTGGTATGCCCAGGTCATTAAAGAGAGATAAAAGAATAGTTGATTGTCACATAATGGATGTAGAATGATATCACAGCGAGGAGAGCCTACACATGAAGTAAAGAGTGACCCATCTTGTTTTCTTACCACTTTACCTTTAACCTAATCGAGGCCACTTCTGTTCCTGATATATATATAAATGATATAGTAGATATAGTTCATTCATCCATTCGGCTCTTTGCCCATGACACAACTCTGTTCACCAAAGTGGATGACACCTTTGCTGCGACCAATGCTCTCAATACTGACTTGCAGGAAGTTGAGGGTTGGTCGCGGCAATAGCTTGTTTCATTCAACCCTGTGAAATCTACTAGTATGGTCATCTCCAAGAAGAGGAATCCTTTGAATTACCCCGATCTAGTTTTTATGAGTGAAAAGCTACCTGAAGTTTCTAATCACAAACATTTAGGCCTAACAATTCGTAGTGAACTGTCCTGGTCTAACCATATCAAAAATATAACAACTAAGGGAATGAAAATGGTGAATATTCTGAAATATCTGCAGCTTCGTATTAATAGGAAATCCTTGGAGATTCTTTATCTCTTATTTATCAGGCCTCTCTTGGAGTATGGGTCGGTGGTATGGGACAACTGCACGCTGCAAGAGTCTCAACAACTTGTCCAATTGGCAGCACCCAGAGTTATTACTGGGGCACTTCTAGGACTAGTCATGATTTAATTTATGAAGAAACAGGCTTTGAAACATTATCTCGCCACATTGAAAAAAGCAAGCTGACTTTTTTTTACAAGATCATGCACAGTGTAGCGCCTTCATACTGGTGCAACCTCATTTTTAACCTGGTCAATGAAAGAAACAGGTATAATGTCAGATCTGGTACGAATCTCTCTGATTTTCGAGCATGAACAAACCGATTTAACACTTCTTTCTTTCCATCGGTTGTACGATTGTAGAATAGCTTGCCTACTGATGAGTGTAATTCCGAAGACCTCACATCTTTTAAGAAAAAAATAGACCAGGGGGAAAAAGTGCAACACTAGCTATACTACAGAGGTGACAGAAGACTTGCTGTTTCCCACACCCGTGTTGTGTATGGGATGCAGCAAGCTAAACACGGATCTGTTCAGAAAGGGTCTGATAGACTGCCCTCAGTGTACCTGTGGAGACAGAAATGAAGATGTTTTTCATTATTGTTGTGAGTGTCCTTTTTATATAACTCAGAGAAATACACTTCAGAGCCAAATTATGTCCTTCACGCCATGTACGGTTTGAACGTTATTATATGGGTCCAAACATGTACCTCCAAGCAAAATGAAATTATTTTTGATGCAGTCCACAACTTTATCAAAACAACAAGCAGACTGGGAGCTGTGACGTGGTTCATACTATGGTCAAAATGTTGAAACCAGAAATGTATCCTCTGTGTATATAGTTCAGTGAAGGCAGACTTCATCTCACTACCCTCTATCTGTGACGTCTTGTGTCGTTCCACTTATGCTCGTGTGGTGCCGCCACTCTACCTGTCCTCTTCTTGTGGCGTTCTTTCTTTTGGTGAATTGTCTCTGAACCTGTGATACGTGACACCTCTTCTTTAATCTTTTTCATGTGCAAGATGGATTTATATAGGGCTTTGCCCTGTCTCCTAATTTATCCTTACGGAAATAAAAATATGTTTAAACCAAGGTGTGATATATTTTAGTGCAGCTGACTCTGCTGACAACATGAGCAAGAGAGATAAATGGTGCTTAATGTTATGTTCGCTAGTCATCGGCTCATTCAGCTTTTTGCAATTCCAGTTTGAACTAGAAAAGAAGAATTGCTTCAAAGCACATCTGTCTGTGCCTTTAAAAGTTGTTAATGTGAAATGCTTTTGTCTTTTGGTACTGTACATTCCATTAAGCCTATGGATGGATGAAATGTTCAAAGTTCAAATGACCTTGACCACTGACCTTCAGAGGTCATATGTATATTACAGAAATTTGCAGTGTTGCAATAACTACACTTTTAGCCTGACATAACTGAGATTGGACTAAAATTGACCCAGTCATGTCATGCTGAAAATTTCAAAGGGCCAAATGACATTGACCTTTGACTTTTAGAGGTTACATGTTATTACAAAAATGTGCAGCGTTGCAATGCCTACAATTTGAGTCTTACACGATTAGAAGCGGTTGAAATTTGGCCAAATTATGGCTGGATGAAAATTTCAAAGGTCCAAATGCCCTTGATATTTAATCTTTAGAGATAATATGTAATTACAAAAATGTACAGTGTTACTGTATCTGCAATTTGAGCCCAATATGATAAAAATTGGATAAAAATTGACCAAGTTATGGCTACAATATTTCAAATGGCAAAATGACCTTACCTTTAACCTTTAGAGGTCACATGTAAATTATAAAAATTTTCAGTGTGAGAAACATATGAATTGAAGTTGGATTGCCTACCTGTACACATTATAGTTTTGGAGATATTTAAGATTGAAATTTTCAAACGGTCCTAATTTGCGTAATTTTCAAAGCCATTAAACCTCTTTACAAAAAGTCAAGGCTTCATTTGTGCTTTGTCCTTTGGTACTTGACATTCCATCAAGCTTATAGCTGGATTAAAGTTTTAAAGTACAAATGACCTTGACCTTTGACCTTTAGAGGTCACATTTAAATTACAAAAGTATACAGTGTTACAATACCCACTTTTTCAAAACCGAACATGAACTAAACCAGATGAAAATTAACCACGTTATGGTAGATAAAACTTTCAAAGGGCCAAATAACCTTGACCTTTGACCTTTAGAGGTTACATATTCATTATCAAAAAATGCAGTGTTGCAATACCTACTATTTGAGTCCAACATGATTAAAATTGGATGGAAATTGGCTCAGTTGTGACTGGTTGAAAATTTCAGGGGTCCAAATTACCTTGATCTTTGACCTTTAGAGGTCACATGTAAATACAAAAATGCGCAGTGTTACAAACGTATTAATTGAAGTTGGAATGGTTACCTGTAACTATAATAGTTTTGAAGATATTCAAGATTGAAATATTCAAATGGCCCTAATTTGCATAATTTTCATAACCATTGAATCTTTTTACAAAAACTTAGGACTTCGTGTATGGAAGTATAATCATGCCAAGTTTTGAGTTTCTACGTGTAATGCTTTTCGAAAGAAATATCAGACAAATTTGCCTGGAAAGAAAGAAAGAAAGAAAGAAAGAAAGAGAGAGAGAGAGAGAGAGAGAGAGAGAGAGAGAGAGAGAGAGAGAGAGAAGAGAGAGAGAGAGAGAGAGAGAGAGAGAGAGAAAGAAAGAAAGAAAGAAAGAAAGAGAGCGTTGGCACACAGACATATGAAATAAAGGAAGAAAGAAAGAGAGCGTTGGCACACAGACATATGAAATAAAGGAAGAAGAAAAAATAAAGAAATAAAGAATTCCTGGAACAAACATTATGTATGTATTAGCACACACACATACTTACCTTTCTTTAAAATTTTCGACTTGACTTTTTTTTTACCCAGCACTTGTGGCATATGATAGTAGTCAGTACAAACTTTATTTGATAGATGGCACTGCAGGCTACTTGTTTGATCAGCAAAGCCAAGACCAAGCACTTTCCTTGGAGAGTGATAACTGTGGGCCAGTTGTCATAACTGCACAAAGTTTAACATGCCACTGACCTGGCTAAGCAGCCTCCTCTTGGTTTTTATGTGCATGTATTATCACTTATGAGACCAACATTTTTGTTTTTTAGACAAAAGTTCCTCTGAGTCTGCTTGATACCAAGAGTCATTATTCTTGTCGAAGATGCTAGGCACCCCCACCCTCCATTGTTGAAGGTAGTTTTTGTTAGTTATATTTACATTGTTCTTCTAACCACAAACAGAAATATTTTTAACGGGGCAGGAATCTGGATCTGCTGAGGACAGTTTGTGACAGCCGTATTTTTTTGCTTTGCAGGAGCCCAAGACAGAGCAAGATGTTATTGATGCCTTACCAGACAAGGACACTTGGTTGGAGGTGATACTACTCTCACAGATTCTCACCACTAGAACAGAGCGAAGACTGGGAGATTTTGAGGAAAAGTTTATGTATGATCCAATTGGAGAGAGTGCGCACTCACAGTAAGTAGAACCTCTTTTGGCACTGTTTAACATGTAGGAACGGGTAAATTTGTAGGACTGTATTGTGCGCTCGGAAAAACTTTTTGTGCCAAGTCGCAAAATATTGGAAAAAATTGTTTTTTTTTCCAAAATTTAGTCACAAAGCATATGCCAGAATAAAACACCTATTAAGATATAGTTTTGATAAATTTTTGCTCACATTTTGATTTCTTGTCATTTTGGAAAAAATCATAGTACGCCTAGGATTGCAACTTTATGGTTCCGAACAATTCTTTAAGGGAAAAACGAAAAAATGCGAAATTTTCCGTTGAAGCTGCTGGATTATATTATGTAAATTCTAGAATAATAGGAGAATGTGTAGAATTTAGGTGAATATCAGAATGGGTGAATACAGAATAATATAAATTATCTTGAATCAGAGGAGAATGTACAGAAACAAGGTGAGTACACCGAGTAAATAGAGATGGAATAAATGAATAAGTTGAGAAGGAAATGTGTATAATTGTATTAATTGTCTAGAGTCAACGGAGAAGGTAGACAAGTATTGAGATATCATGAGACCATAGTCAGTGCCTTGAAATAATGTATTTATACAAAGACACATATATAATTATACATTGTGAATAGAGCATATTTTAAATATATTGGATGTATGGAAGGTGCGCTAAAGTATGGTTCAAAAACAATGTGTGAAAGCTATTACTTTAAGTTGAAGCTTAAAACTGTGACATGTGTACACAAAGGTTATTATGTTACTCGTTCAGCTAATATCAAGTTTGTAAACAGTGCTATTCCCGTTTGCAAATAAGAGCTATTTTTATCTTTATTATATTTATGGCATTATACATAACCTCTAGAACACTAATGGGTACTTGACCTCTTAGGTCGTGTCTCTCCAAACATTTATACCCACAGAATCTTTTCTGATTGTGCTACTCATGGTCATTGCCTGTTATAGATAGCAGTCCCATCTATACCAAGCAGCTGACCTCCAGCCTTGACCTAATACACCGGTTTATCCCTTTTGGTGGCCATATTGTCAGTGCCCTACTTCAGTTCATAAGAGAGTGTCTCATTTCTGCAGTTTGATGCAGCATCAGTTTTCATTACTTAGACATTTGTTTCATCAATACAAGCTGGAAATTACGTGAAAGGTATTTTGTGGCACAATGGTGAACTTTTGTCACATAGGCTTGAGAAATCAGCTTTTGGTTTTCTCCCGCTTGATGACTTACGCATGCACAGCCCCAAACATTGGTGGATACTGGCCCTGTTAAACCAAAGTGGGACTCCCATAGCCCTTTGATTGTTAGCTGGGAAATGCAATCTGTTTTTGAGCATGTGTGGATAAATTACAGGGATATGAATGAAGCAAAAGTAATACATGTGATGTGTGCAGGGGATGGCCACCATCAATTTGGGAAAAAAGTGCGTTATGTTGCATGATGGTAAGACTGCACAAAAATGGCCTAGCTACAGAGACAGCACCAGATGACTTACACATAGTCAATCTGCCCTGTCCCCATTCATGGTGTTGTCCCATGCATCATCTGTTCCCACAAGACCAGCGTTTTCTTTCAGAACCACAAGAATGGTAACCTTCATCCCCATCCACACAGATTACTGTTGTTGAGGATATTTTCACATCACAGCAGCAGGCGAGAGTGTTGGCACTGGCATGGTAACAATGCCATGTAAAACGAAACATTCTGTTCCAGTTCAACTCAGCACAACACTGTCTGACAGGACGTCAGTGAAAGCTTTTTCACAGGATCACCTTAAACTTTTGTTACCAAGTGCTGGCTGTTGGCGGAGTGGTGGTAGAAGCAACAGGAGGAAGAGAACGAGAGGTGGTGATTCCCCTCATTTCTCGGGGAGAGGTCGAGGTCACAGCTGCAGCGGCAAGGATGGCAAATGTGGTCCAGGAGCCGCTTCTGCCTCTTCATGCACAACCAGTCAATCCTGACATTCAAGGGGAGGAGTCGTCCAATGTAGAGGCAGTTGGTGGCCAACTCTTAACTTACTCCCACAGATGGTGTTAATACACTGATGACCCCTAAATTTTAGGTGTGGTAAGTGGAGGTTATACTCTTACAAAAACAACAAAAAAACAACAGGTTGTTGGCTTGCAGGTTACAGAAAGCAGTGGACAAACTTCTGTCCAAACCGGCGATAGAGATAGTGCACAATCCACACTCACCAGGGTTTTACAGTTGGTTGTTTTTAATCCGAAAGAAGGATGGCAACTAACGCATAGTCATAGACTTGAAAGTCTTGAATCAATACCTTGTCAACCACAAGTTCAAGGTGGGGATCCCGGTTTCCATAGCTGTGTTCATGAGACAAGGTGATTGGGCCACGTCCATCGATCCAAAGGATGAATATTTTCATATAACAATAGCAGGAAGGTGCCATAAGTATCTCTGCTTTGTGGTAAATGAAGCAACTTACCTGTTTCAAGCTGTTCCATTTGGTCTGGCTTTGGCTCCTCTGATTTTCTCCATAGTCATTGGAGTAATCGCAAATTATGCACATCACAGAGGCATATATTTGAACATTTACCTGGAAGACTGGCTGCTGAGAGCATTATCTTAGTCTACCCAGAAATGGGATTCTGCCCTGAAAGTGATGACTAACAGCTTATGGCGTATTTTCCTGAGTCCAATCTCAACCTGACATAGAACTTCGAGTTTCTCGAGAGGCTTTATCAAACTGTCCCATTCAGATGCTATCCCTCAGAGGATAGATACTGTAGATTTCAGCAGCTATTGATCCTTTTCTTGAACCACAATACCTTACAGGCCAAGCAGTGGAGAAATCTAATAGGGACTCTTAAGTCGCTGGACTACCAAGTTCCCCTTGGAACATTACACCACAGGGTGGTCCAACAGGCCTTTTTTCAAATGTGGAACAGGGAGGCTCAGTTCCAATTCATTCCGATCAGTGAAGAAGTGAAAAGTCACTTCGTTGGTGGCAGAATCATGAGAGTGTCCTCATATGGCAATCACTGCATCCATTCAAGGACGACATAGTGAGGGTTTGCAGATGCATCCCCCCAAAGATAGGGCAGTCATGTGCTCTCTTTGACAGTATCCGGCTCTTAATCTCAGAGATTATCCAATCAATTAGCTGAGCTGCAGGCAATTTGCTTGTCACTAATTCCCTTTCAGGATCTAGTGCAGGGCAAACAGGTGTTGATAAGGTCAGACAATTGCACAGCAATTGCATACCTCAACATACAGGAAAGGACAAGGTCAAGGGAACTTCTTCTCGTGACTCAGTGGATTTTGTCCTGATGTCTTTAACATTAAGTAGAGATCTGTTGCTAAGGCCCTCTATGTGAGGGCAGACAGATTGGCATGCAAGCCCTGGTGTTGGCACGGAATGGTTCCTTCATTCTTGCATCATACAGGTCTTCTGGGATCTGTGGGGCACCTCACACATAGATCTCTTTGCAACAAGTCTGAACCACAAGCTACCAACCTTCATGTCCCCGTTTCTTGAATGAGAAGCCATGGGAGGTGGCTGAGTTCTCAATCAGTTGGAGCGGGATGTGGGCATATCCCTAGCCACCAGCTCTTCTGCCAAAGTACTTTGGAAGATACCCCAGGGCAAGTAGCAGTAAATACTAGTGGCTCCTTATTGGCCTCGGAAGCCTTGGGCAGTGGAACTACTAGAGCTCAGCCTGGGGCCCTGGAGGGCTCTTCCAGACTGGAACACCCTCCTTTGTTAACCAGCAACGTTAGCGTTCCTCTAAAATCCAAAAGTTTTTCATCCTAATGCATGAGTGCTGACACGAAAAGCTTCGTTACTTCTGGCTTTTTGCAGAAAGTGGCATCACAGGTTGCGAGAGGGAAACTTGGGGCCACTTCTGTGTATAAAGCCAAGAGGTCCCATTTTGCAAAGTGATGTCAGGCCCAGGATCCTGGGATTGATCCCTGAAGGCCTGAGAAAATGACATAGCAGAGTTCTAACACAAACTTTTTCATACTAGCTGAGAGGTGCACATAATAGCTGGTTAGCGTTCCGCTATATCCTCTCCTCTTGACTTGAAAGGACACAAAGTTGGTTTGAGTTCAGTCTTTTCTGGACTCATTAAGCGTTTCTATCTAGCTATGCAAATTCGCCATAATATCATTCCACAATGGGACTTTTGTGCTGTCAGAGCTTCAATTATACTCCTTTGAGAGGAGACTTGTGGACCAAGTTCCCGTGAACATGTTGACATACAAAACCGTTTCTCTCATTACACTAACAACAGGAGCTAGAAGAGGAGAAATATATGCATTGGACCATATGAAGACTAAGTTTTCTTAGGATGGCTCTAAGATTTACTTAAAACCTTATCTTCATGGCAAAGAACTAGGCTCCAGATAAGCTACTTACGACTTTCTGGGGCTTCTCCATCAAGTTCCTCTCCATTAATAGGGATGACAGCAATCCAGATAGGTTATTGTATCCTGTTTCCTCTTTGAAATTTAGCTCGGACAGGGTAAAATCCACCTTTAAAAGTAGGAAACCTTTTCTCCTACATTTGAAAGCTAAGAAGACAAAGATCCATCCTTACACGATTTCGAGCTGGATAAAAAAGACAAGTATAGCTGCTTTTATAGTCGCAAAAATAGTCCCTTAACTGCTACAGGTGCATTTGTTCAGGGCACATGAAGTTAGGGCCATAGCTTCGTCTTGGGATGCTGTGAAGCATGTGTCATTTAAGGTCATTATGGCAGCCTGTCAGTGGCAATCCCATTTGACACTTTCTGATCATTGCTCGAGGGATTTGTCTTTTATTGCAGGGGATTTGTGTGCATTAACTGAAATCCCACTCCCTCAACATATTTAAACTCATCCAATTTAGATTGTACTTACAGTGTGACACAGCTACTCAAAATGTTAACAGCCTGACATTTGTCTTTTAATGCTCACTTGATCTTGTCGAAGGTATAATAATCATCTTGTAGATTAATTTTTCTTCTGGGTTTGTTAACCAACCCTTGTTGATGTAACCATGTGTCTTTCGATAGAGAGAGGTTACTTTTCATCCCTCTTGTTATAGAGGTTCGTACACTTCTGAGGCCAAGATGATCACCCTCCTGCATTCTGCTGGTGGGATCATTACCCATTAGTGTTCTAGAGGTAATTTATTATGCCATAAACCTGGAAAATGTAATTTAATTTTCATATTTATTAAGAATACTTACCTCTAGAACACCTTGAAACCATCCAACCTCCCCGCACCAGATCAATCTTGGAGGTTAGTCCGCCAAAAGAGTAACTAATGCATTAGGTCAAGGCCAGAAGACAGCTTCCTGGTATCGAGGTCGCTGCAGTGGCCCTGAAGCGTGAGTAGCACAATGAAAAAAGACCCTGGTGGTATAAATCTTTGGAGAGACACGACCTTAGAGGTAAAGTACCCATTGGTGTTTTGGAGGTAATTATTCTTAGTAGATATTAAAATCAAGTTACATTTTCCAGGTTTGTTTGTTTGAAAGGACCATTAATCAAATGCTAAGTGTCCAGACTGTGTCATGCTTTTCTTTGTGCAATTATCGAGTTGAAAATCAGGTCAAAATTGTGACAAGGCCGTAATGCTGTCTCTTGCGTGCCGTTATTTACCCTCTGAACAGCTTTCTTATATGCACCCTGAACGCATTTGTCATGAGTACCCAAAAAAAAAAGGTTGACACATTCCCCATGGTGTCAGAAAGGCAAAGAAAATGTGTTCAATAAATGTGGTATTGAGCTCCGTATAAACGTTTACTTAACAGGTTTTTGGAGGACCTCGAGAAAATAGAAGAACAGATCAAGACGAGAAACGAATCGTCCGACTTCCCATATACTTATTTGATGCCCAGCCAGATGCCCAACGCTATAAGTATATGAGGAAAACGCGTGCCATGGTTCAGCTGTGTTCTGCATCTGCAAATAACAATTGCAGCAAGTAGTTCAGGAATGACTGACACAGCTCAATTTTTCAAAGCCTATTTCGACCAAAGTCGAAGTGCTTTAATGTGACATAACGATATAAGATTCATATAGCTTAGAAAGCATCCTTACATTAAAGTACCAGAATGCCTATGGTTGTAGAAAACTGGTTCAGGTAATTAGCTTTCCTCGGTGTGCTATGCATCTCAAAGCAGACTGAGGAAAGCTATTCACTCAAAACTTGCAAAGAGTTGAGTCAATTTTAAGGAAGTTCTGTGGTGGATGGATTGTCATAAATGTTCTTATGATCGATGGGCACAGTTCTATTATTCGCTATATATCTGCTACACAACTGGTCGGTTTGAAATGTGCAGCTAAATTAATTTCAGTTATGGCTATACAGAACATTGCAAGCATTGCGTGAATTGACTGACATTACTGGGTTGTAGTCCATCCAGGGTCTTTTGTTATATAACTTACAAAGCAAGGTGATAGAAGCTATAGGTACATAATATGTCTGCAAATCAGTTGTGTTTCGTAATGGAATAACGGATATAGCCGCATGTTCATTCTGCTTCAGCCATGTCCTTGCCACTTAAGGAAAACCTGGGCATTTTGTAAACATTTGCAAAAAGGGTTGCATAGGTATATTCAAATGTACCATTAATAACGAGGGTCTGTTTGGGCCGTGGTCTCACTCTAAATGCGTCAAGCAAAACTTAGCTTGAAGTTACGGTAATAGATAAACTTCAATGGCATTTATTCATATTTAGCCACATTAATTGTAGACCTGCTCTGGTCTCCTGAGTTGCTAGACAACAGAACAATGCTTCCTCTATTATGAGGCCACTTGTACCAGTTGTTATTTAACCATGCGGAAATGACACTTTTTCTACCAAACAAAAGAAATTTTCTTTAACACGTTTAGCATGTCCGATGTTTTAAAACTTTGTGAATGTGTCCGTGAGTTTTTGGTTTCTAGACTTGTTACTTTTACCACTGAATCTCATTTGGCCCTGCTTAATACATGCATCTGCTCACCTTCCCGTCGAGTTCCCTGTTGCAGCCTAGGTGGCAGCACAGGATCTCAGTTAATATGAATACGCCCTATTAATATATATTTTGCCCTTTCGTTCTTGTCACAAGCCGAGATTTATTACAGTGCCAGTTGTGAAAATGAAGCCATTGTACATGGAACTGTTCATTTTGAGATTGTAGGACATTTTAGTAAACATACATATTGTGCATCAGTTGTCCAAATTGGTGGTTCTAATCCCAATACAGTCTCACGAAACTAAGAAAATACTTTTAATGCTAACATGGTAGTCAATGGACGGTGTAAACCTTTGAATCTTGATTAAAGACAGTATTTACTCGCAAGATAATGTCCAGTTCTTGTAGGTATTTCTCCAAAACTAACTATCTAATTTTTATCGAATAGAAACTGATATTTGTATCATCATTATGAAAAAACAGATGCAGTTAAAAAAATCCCAGATAGATTTATGTGGATACGTGTATGGCTATCAGAATAGCACAAATTTAACCATTTTCTCTTGAATATTTTTCAAATTATCAAAAATTTCACAAAAAACACAGTTTTATTAAAAAATGCTTGTGTTAGCACGACAACTTTGAATGGAGAGTCACCTTGCCAGGTTGGACATTACCTTGAATGCATTTGTTACCCGAGTGTTACTTGGATAAAGTAGTTCTATACTTATACAGGATGTTAAAAAAGTAGGCACTCGAATGGGACAGACAGAATGCCACTGGCATACCGTACTCAAGAGTGCAAGAGCTATTTTGTAAGACTCATACTATTATATAGTAACGTACGAGTAGCAAGCGTCATCTTGAGCTTAGCGTATAGACATTATAAACAAGAGATAAACAACTGATCGAGGGAATAACTGAAAAAAATATTGAATTGAATCCTACGGGACCCGTGGTTATATGGACAATATTTTATGGCATTATAAACAAGACATGAACAACTTATCGAGAGAATAATTCAAAATTAATAATGTAATGAATTCTATGTGACAGATGGTTATATGAACTCTACTTTTGGGTTTTATTATTATCAAGATGTAAGCAACTGGCTGAGAAAATGATTGAAATTTAATGCTGAAATTAATTTTATGTGACCAATCGTTACATGCACATATTCAGTCAATAAGTAAACAAGTCATTTTCTTCAAATGAAAACTTCTTTTATTTGTTTATACAACTAACATCGCAACTGTCAGTTGCAATTTTGAATGAATACACCGATTAAGGTGACATGTAACATGACTAATTTACAGTAATGACAAAAGTCAATGGATGAAGAGAACACCTATAGTCTTTGTATGACCTTCTCTGCTTTAAATGGAAATTAAGCATGTGTATCTGACGCTAATCATCAGTTGCTACACCTGATCTTCAGATATCCCAAGGTCCTTTCTTTGTGTGAGGCAGTAGTCGGCTCTTAAAGATCCCTAGTTGGCCGTGACTAGTATTTAAGTGGCCTGCCAAGAAAATACGACTTTCTGCGCAGCTAATGTCAGAAGACTTGACAGATCATGGCAGACAATTGGTGAAATTATGCCGTGGACATTACACCTGGCGTAGTATTATCTTATTGGCAGCACTATACGTGGTGACAGCCCCATTTTTAACTCCACAACGTAAGGAAGTCCGATAGGCAGTGTGGTATACTTTATTCAAGAGGGTTGTGACATTCATGTATTCAGCAGTGCTTTGATGCACAGGGGCTGATATGGTCCAGTGACCTCCACAACAGTGTCAAGGTCACCTTTCTATAAGACATCATCACTTTTTGCAACATCAGTCTTCACTCACGAAACAACACGAAAAAAACCCAATTGGTACTTTCCCATTAGTGTATAACAGTAACCGTGGGCCCAGGATCCACCAGTACCGAGATGAAAGCCAATTGTCAGATTTCCTGTATTCCTATATGATTCATGGTTGCGACAAGTCTTTAAAAATGATGGAATGCCAGCGGCTCCTGGTGCCACTGATGGTGTGTTACCACCAAGTTTTAACTAGAACTAGCTAACAATTTTGGAGAAGACGAAAATGTCAATTGTGGGCAGACGACTAAACATCCTGTTATCTCAGCTGACTGACAAGTCAGTTGAACTTATAGGACAATGACAGGCCACGTATGCCCAGAACTGACCGAAATTGTCTACAGCCTATGAGCACTGGATATATCACATGCCATGTTTTGAATCTCTTTTCGACGGAAAATGTGTGGTATATTCATGCTTACTAATTACTTAAAACCCCCCCCCCGATACTATCGGACCTGTATCCACTATAGGGGCAACCTTCTCCACTAAGCTCCATCTTTGACCAAGCGGGAGCATCTGGCACTTACGCCCAGTGCTGCTGCTTAATTCATAGCCTGAAGGCGACTTCAGTGTCAGAAACAATATTCCTATTATGGGGCTTATCATGGCCCACAGCTTCAAAGCACTGTTTTTACATTTTCAGTTAATGCTCACCTTGGAAAAGTTCCATTTTCTATTGTACATTACATTCATTTGACAAATAAACCTTCCGTTCACACTAATCACACATATATTTTGGTGCTACCTCTTCAAAATATCAAAAATGGGACCAACACACACTGACTTGGCTGCCAATTTGAAAATCATGGATTCTCTACCTAATGGTTTTAAATGAGGATAGTAATGGGACGATCTTGGGGGATGGGGTTAAAATATAAAAAAACAATTCACTTTGATATCCATTCAAATGTATTTTTGTGAGACTGTCCCGCAATGCATTGCGCCATGTTTAAAATGACAATCACCAACGTGAATGATTTGCTGGAGTATCATGTTGCATTTGGATTTGTAACTAACGATGATAACTACTTCAGACACAACCAAGCGGGCAGATTAAATAGTACAGAAACACATGATCCATATTCATTAATTCCAAACCCAACAATGACGGCAAAGAGATTTCAGACTTGCCAAAGCATCAACATTTCTTTTCCAATACCAATGTGAAGAAACAAATTTCACTCCTGACTTGAGACAGGCAGTCACCCATAAAAGTTATTAAAGTAAGTCATGCTTTAAAAGTACTTTAACGACCGTTTGCCCTAGTAACTTGGAGAGCGGCCACCTGGAACCTAGCGAAATA
This sequence comes from Hermodice carunculata, assembly GCA_964020975.1. Taxonomy (NCBI): domain Eukaryota; kingdom Metazoa; phylum Annelida; class Polychaeta; order Eunicida; family Amphinomidae; genus Hermodice; species Hermodice carunculata. The sequence continues at coordinate 22,473,887 of OZ026625.1, forward strand.
TTACGATAATGATCCCCAAACAACTGGGGCTATGCTGTTCCACCAAATAACCGTGGCTATGCAGTTATGCGGTTTCCCTGGCCCAAATTAACCCTCCAGACAAGTTGAAATAAAATGCTGTGTTTGAGTTGACTTCACTGCAAAATAAAGGCACACGACGGCCACTTTCTCGATAAAATCTTTCAATCGGGGCTATACTGTTTCACAGAACAACCGTGGTAATGCAGCTAAATGTATGCTGTTTCCCTGTCCCAAGTTGACCCTCCAGACAAGTTGAAATAAAATGCTGTGTAATCATGTGACGAAAAATTTATGTCTAGGTACAAACGTTTATTTGAGTTTCAGGTGGCCTGCGAGTCTTGAGATACTCATGTTCACAAACAAGTGATGGGCATACGGAGCCTGGGACAGAATGGCAGAAAGATGGAGAGACAGATGGACAACCTTAAAATATAATGGTCCCATTGGAGTGGACTTGTTACAAAGAAAAAGATATATGACAATATGGACTCATGTTTGTCAATTTATTTCCTGCAAAAATTCATTTTGTGGGAAGTGAATATATTTCGAGAGTACGCAATAATATTGTATGGGAACGTGTTACGATGCCCGCCTTCAGAATATTCTAGATTGTAGCGGAGCTCAACAAAGAATTACAATGATGGGATTGCTTCAACAATGACAATATATAAACAATCAACAATAAATACAAATTGGTAAATGAAATTATACACTTAGCTATGCTGTTACTCCAATAATTAACAGTCTGCAGGTAAATCATAATCCCTGGTGAGACATTCTCCACAGGTATTGTCTCACAGTTTCAAGTCATATGGTAGGTGCAAAATAGTCTGGTCCAAATTCCACACAGGTGCAGGTTTCTTCCAGTGTGGTACAATTAAACACCAAATATACCAGTCCACACAAAGGCACTGTGCACACTCCAAAGGTACAATGTATAAATGAGTATTTCCGTGGCAATAACCAGGCTCACAGTCCCACTGGCTTGAAGGCACACAGCTTCTGTCAGATCTCAGAATTTTTCCTCCCTCAGTCATAAAGGGTGCTGCTTTATATAACCATGCTGAGATCTTCCACCAGTATTTCGGAGTTTTCCAATGAGTGGCATGCTTCCCTGTGATCTTCTAGACCACATCAGAACTTTACATTTCCCTTGTTTACTACTGCGCTTGTATGTAGGTTATCACATCAGGCATTCTATTGTTCACAAGCTACATGAGAGTGACCCCCAACAAAGTAGACCAACTCAGTGACCTGGCACACACTCAATGAGAACAGTGACCTCTGCAAATCAAAACAAACAGCTTTACCCACATTCATACCAGAACTCTATTCAATTGTTTTACTTTATTCCCTGTCTGGGGCTCTGCAAATGTCAAATAGTAAGATACTCAATTTAAATTGGTGCTTGTTTCATCTGAAATCTTTAGAACAATTCTAATGATCACTGTCATTGTCTGAGTCCTGTTGTGTGTACCTAATATATACTCTGTACAGTACATTACATATTGTACTTTTATGACATTCACTTATGCCATGATCTGAACAAATTGAGTGAAAGGAATTGAAAGTTGAGTACCAGCTACTTGCTGTTTAAGAAGTCTACACGTTTTCAAGAAGCAACTGTCTAGTTACGTTTTATGCAAAACTGCAATTCCAATGGTTTATACTATTGAAATTTGGAACTGCTATATATGTTGCAAAGCACAAAGAAGAAGCTGGCATTTTTATTTACAAGCAGCGCTCAGTAAACTGTAACGAAGCATGTTAGTCAGTTTAGTCACACCGTCTAACCTGTCACACAGCTGCTAGCCTTCCAGCAAGAACTGGTTATGTCTGAGAGAGCACGGCCGTATCCCATCCTTCCCTGGGATAATTGTCACTTTGGATGATAAACAGTAAGCAATATTATATCATGGCAGTAAGATATTTATGAAACTCCTCTCGGCCATGATATTCAGGAGGGCCTGTCCATACAGTGAGTAGACCTTGTTTTCTTGTGAACACTTAGCTGTCTCTGTGACTGTCAACTCCTATGAAAAAATAAACCATTGTACAGTGGCATTGGCCATAGACCTTTGAAATGTTTTTCTGAGCAAAGGTTTCAAAATCTCCTGAAGCTTGATAAATGTTTTCATCATATTGTATGGTGAATATTTGAAGTGTGAAATAAAGAATTGCGATAATAAAGAGATGCTATGGAAATCTTGAGCCCAGATTAACCAAGTTACAACTAATCGACATCTCCTACCTGCTAGGTCTTTCTGTGGCTATCACTAAGCTGCACAATGAAGAAAAGCAGTCTTACAAGTTATTTGAAGAAATGGAAACGAGCGCTTAAAATGGCTAATCAATCTAAAGCAACGACTAAAGAAAGGAAAGGAATAAATAGCAAGAGAAAAACCACTCCCAAAGATGGGTACCTCACAACCTTGCACCAAGGTACGGAAAAACAGCAAAATTACATTCCGATTTACCTGAGAAAAGGATTCCATATATAATCATGATTATTCACTGACAGGGGAGCCAAAAAGCCTGACTATCCAAATGTCGAAATATGGAACGACTGCTTTGAACTTGAGTTAACACAAAGACGCCACAATGCAACATGATCCCGTGTAATCACTGAGAAAGGAACTTATCAAATTGTATTCCTAAATTATTTGTTTTGCTTACATGAAACGCTGCATTGTCACATAAACATTACAGAAATCAGAGATACAAACAAAAGCTTCTTCTGGTGGTTGTGAACCTAGCTAAACATCGCTAACATGATGTAAAGGGGTGTTTTAATTGGGATAGATGCAATCTTTGAGAGTACTTATATATGTGCATGTTTCATTTTATGAAAGTCTTGGCTGAGAAGCTGCTTCAATCAAAACAAGAGGTCAACCCATGTAGCCTCTATCCAATATTATCAATCAGAGGAAGCGACAGAGGGGAAGGAAAATAATTTAGGATTCAGAGGAGATAATTTACTAGTATGATACCCCCCCCCCCCCGAGACTGGGACAAAGCTCGCGGCATATTCCCAACCCACAGGTAGTTTCTACCCAAGGCAACGGAAAACTGACATGTAAATATCACAGTTTATTACATTTGGCAGAACGTGTAAAAGATAAAACTTCTATTTTTACTTAAACTATGTATTTATGAGACTGTTGAAAAATATTAACAATTTGAGTAAAACAGGCCAGTCTGAAAGCCTTGAAATTTAGGAATTTAAACTTTTCAACAAGGTAGGCTAATTGGAAACAGAACTTATAAAGACATTTTATCAGTTCTCGTACAGCGTCGTCTTCATTTTAGTGTATTTTACACCAGTGTTACATTGACAGCAAAATCTACAGACTTTAAACAAATTCGACCAAAGCATAAGACAAAAGGATATAGCCAATATATTCAGATATCTTACTTTCAAGGAACAGATAATTGACTATTTAGAAATTAAAATTGTCAATTCTGTGATGTGTTTCGACAACACATCTATTATCAGAAACGTAAATAACTTACAAAGAAACATCTTTATCATCTTCAGGACTGGTACTCTAAATTGGCTGTCAAAACAAAATTCTTTGGAATATGCCCACTGATGTATGTCATCCCAACTTGCACTGCATGGCAGGGTCTTCATTTAGGAATATTCTTGCTCTGAAAACATACCATCTCAAGCTTTTCCTTTGGCAAAATCTTAAACAATCTTCTTATTTGACACCGCTTGGCAGATTGGTTCAGAGCTTTTTTTCTGAGATACTTCTTGGTATCCCAAAGCGTTGATTTATTCACCAGGTGGCACAAACATTCGCGAATTTGTGTGTTTTTGCTATTTTCAACTTCTTCTCTAAAACCATCCTTCAGAATACGCTGAACCTTGGTGAAATTGAACCTTGCGGAAGGGTCAAACAATTTGGTTCACAAGGTGGTGGTGCTTGGGTGGGTCTGTCCTGAGATTGTTCAACTGGTTATGCTTCAGCGGTCATGGGGTAATTATTTTCCTTTCATTTTTCAGCAAAAATCCTCTGCGAAACCGCTTGGCCAATTGCCTGAAATTGCATAAAACACATCTTACGATCTCTAGGCCTAAGGTTTTTCAACAGGCAGTGCCCCGTTTTTCTGTTTTAGTGATTTTTGTGTGTTTTAGTATTTTTCGGTAATTTATCCTGACGCACAAGCTGGATTCTCTTCAAACATGGTAGAAATGTAGCTTCACGCGATTTCCACCAAGATGGTATGTTAGATTGGAGTATTGGCACTTGCTGATGTTTAATGACGATTTTGAAATATTCTTAAGGTTGCTAAGAGTACATGCTCCATTACGCATCTTTTAAATTTGTTTTCTAATAATATTTGTGGAAAATTTTATAAATACATGTAGATGAAACCGCTTTGCCAATTGCTTTGAAATTACACAGAAAAACATCCGAGCATCCAGATACTAGAATGCAATTTGAACCTTGATGTAGTTTAACATGCAAGTTATATGTTGTTGTATCAGTCTTCATCAGATGCTCATGAACCACCAAGGAACAGTCCATTTGTTTTTGTTCAAAGTTTGTCGAAATGTAGCTTGACTCGATCTGCGCGCCAAATGATTCCACTCCATGGGAGTACGATGATTTGAAATCAGGCAAAAGTCTGTAAGAGTACCTGATTAGCCTGGCTGCTAAAACACAATACAGATCATAACTGTACTTGCTGCATATTTTATTTATCTCTAAAAGTATGGATCTTCAAACTTTGTGGGGATGTAACTTTTCTTCTATCGAGTATAACGCTATAGTGAATTTTATATTTTAAAATGATTTTTGAAGGGAAAATCCTCGTTTTGTTTCTCTACAACAACTTGTGCCATGGCTTCAATTTACAGACAAACATGTATAGATGCCAACAGATCATGGTGGGACTTACTGTGCGTTGAATATCAAGGTCAGTTGAGGGCAGACTGTTTATGGGGTCTCTTGATTGACTATGTTGAAATTTGATACATGGGTGACACATTGATTGTTCTCGCCATACGGTGCGATTTTGAAAACATTGGATGTGAAAATAATACTTTTGTTCACATTTTTATTTAATAACTCACTGCGTCTTCAATCGTCGCTTTCCGTTCATTTCCGACACCCGCAAGGCGCAAAACGCTTGTGACGTCCAAACGCAACACCGCTGGCTGACCGATCCCATACCCATATAGCATTTGTTTGGATAGTTACCACATTTACGCCTCATCTACTCAGCTGCCAAGACCAGTGGCCTTTCATCTTTTTTAGTTATGTGCTGGTGTTTGTGAGTCCACGGCCAGCTCCCAGTAATCGCGTGTGCAAAATTCCAACTCATTGTACCTTTGTCGTTCATATGGAAGCAGAAAATATAGACCTGCGGCATAAAGGCCACATCCGGGGCCATACCCCAACCCGTGGTATAACAAGTTACAACCTATATTTTCTAATAGGTATATATGTCCTCTTCATGAAATAATAGGTTGTGGAATCTGAAAAGCGTTTTATCATATATATTTCTGCCCGTTTCCATGACAACCTATGCCATTTCTGAGACAACTCAAATTTGTCCTTAAAAATAATAACTTTGGTGATATTGCTTGTGGACAGGCTAAATAAACACCAAAATGTGCTTAATTGCTCTAATATAGTCACAAATACAGAGTTTGTTCAAAGTGCCTAATTATTATATGTTAATTTATGCAAAAATATAAAATTTACATCGAAAATAAGTATTTTGCGACGGATAACATACTATATTTACTAAGATATAGTTTCGTTTGTTAAAAAAATGGCAAAATGATTAGGAACTGTACTCATACAAGTTTTATTTATCATGTTTATATGAGTATACCATATGCATATTAATTAATATGCTAATATGGCTATCATATGTCATGTTTGCTTTGGGACTGTCATTACAATTGCCAATACAACTGATAAAGTAAAATAGTACATTGTACCATGTATTCACACCTACACGTAGTTTACAGTGAACCATCCCATGGAGTCCTGCAACGTAACAAATGTATCTCTGGCATCAAACTATAATTCAAGATGCCTTTTAGTAAAGGAAAACAGTATGAGTACATGTACACACTAAATACAGAAAGCTGACCAATGATGGTCACAGTTTGGAGATTCTACGCCAAGATTCAATCATCATCATCCTCATCATCACTGTCTGTTTCAGTGTCAAAAGTGTCATTTGCACACTCATGTCCAAAGCATGCACATAATTCTGTACATTTAAGTCCTGTCTGGCGGCAGTGGCACTTTCTTGCGACAGCACACTCAATATCGGTGCAATACAAATGATTCCGGTTGCGGACTTCCAGTGGGACTAGCTCCTTGGTATACATCAAAGGCTTGAGGTAGCCATCATTAGACATTTCCCAGCCGTTACCATTGGGATCCCACACTTTCGAGTTAGGAATATGATTGTTGTATTGGTGTCTTTTTATATACATATAGAAGTAATATTGTCAAAACTGCATACGTTCCTCTGTAAAATTTTGACATAGGCTGTATTAGCCCAAGTAAATTAAAGGGACTTTGGCCGGTAACTACTCAACATGTTTTGGAGCCTTTTACCCGCACATGTCTCTCTGAGTAGCGGCTCCTTGTCTAAGCTAAATATTCAGCAAAGACAACCCACATAATAATGAATAAATATGAACGTGGCAAATGATGAATTAGCTAAATACGTGAGGTTTTGCTTATAAATGCAGACCTTCATTATGAAAGAAGATTACCTGTCAAACAAACTATAATTACCAAATTTGTATAGTACAGGTTCAGTTAAGAAAAATTTGACTTATCCCTGAACAAATATGTGCCCTTTCTAGCTGGACAGCTTATCCTTGTAAACCATCCGCCAGTGTTAAACTGAAGTGGAAACAAGCTGGGTCATTATATTCAGTCCCAGTGATTGTAAAATAAACAGTTGCAGCTAGACCACCTGTATAAACCAAGGGAAATCCTAACAAGGACTGCAACAATGTACATCCTGCCCAAGAAATGTAAAACAAACTCCATGATGACACCTACTCCTCAAACAATGAAGCTCTATTTCATTGCCAACCCTGAGTCAATGTATCAACGTAATGTGTCAGGTTTCTGACATTTGAGAAAATGCTGTCAATTTTGAGTAATTTTTTAATGTTGAGTAAATGTGCATTTAGGCATGTCAGAAAAGAATGAAAGTCATTAGCATTTATGCCAAAAACATGTTAAAACAATTTTTCTTAACAGGATTTTAAGTACAATTAGGCAAACATGTAACTGTCGTAGGCTGCTGCTTGCTACCGATAGCCCCAGGGAGTTTAGCCTGACAGAAAGCACTTAAGCCTAAAATGTCTGAAACTGAATATTAAAACAGAAAGATGCCAAAAGATAAAGTAAAGTAGCAAAACAGACAAGTCTAAAAACTGTAAACTATTGTGGCCAAAACTTGATAATAATCTTTGAATATTAACAGCAAAATTATAGGGCAAGTCAGAAAAGAATGACAGTCATTTGTGTTTAAGTAAAGAGAATGCAATAAAAATATTCACCAGATATCAAGTACAATTAGGCAAGCTTGTAACTGTCATAGGCCGCTACTTGCTATCGATAGCCCCTGGGGGGTTTAACCTAACAGAAATCAAGCTAGCCTAAAATGTCTGAAAGGTGAACATTAAAACAGAATGATGCCAAAAGATAAAATTAAGTAGCCAAACAGGCAAGTCTAAAATCTCTAAAATTATTGAAGCCAAACTTTCTGACTATCTCGGGATATTTACAGCAAAATTGTAGAAATATTTGATCAAAAATACATCTTTGAACCCTCTTGACTCAAGTTTATTGTAAATAAAATTTGGTTCTAGATGCAAAGTCCGGAAATTTAGAACAAATACGACCGAATCTCGAAATCTGTGAAAAAAAACGTATTATATCCAATAGTTTCCGAAATATTACTGTCCGGGAAAGGATAATTAACTACTTCAAAGTTAAACTCATCTATTTTGTGATAGACTTTAATACAAAACCTGTCATAAGTGACCTGAATATCCGAGACAAAAAACACATCTCTGAAACTATCTGAATTGTTACCCTCCAAAGGGATATCTTTTGAGTAAATTTCTTTAGCAATTTCACTGCAATTTTTTATATTAACACAAGCAATGTCATCAATATATCTTGCGTTGTTTGATAATTTTGTAGCCATTTGAAAGTCCCTTTTTATCAGTTTATCCATATACCTAAATTCAAGCCAGGTTAAATCAAATCTGCCGGTAAAGGGGAGCAGTTGCTACCCATTGGAATGCCTTTTATTTGTTGAAATACCAATGGTCGGCATTGAACAAAAGTATTATCCAAAAGAAATTTTATAGCATCTATCAAAGTTTCAGCAGTGTAAGATTTAACGTTACTTTTTGAATATTAATTTTGTGACCAATATGCTTTCTTTGTGTATGAATTAATATGAATATATGGTTTACAATTATGGTTAAACATTTTGCTTATTAATTCTGAAAGTGAACTTTTGACTTCATCTATGGGTAGATTTGTGTGCAGTGTAGAAAAATCAAAACATTTGATATTTTTTGCTTTTACATCTTTTATTTTAGATACAAACTTGGAAGAATTGGTAATACTCCAAAAACAATAATTCACTGTTTCTAGAAATTGCATTACAGTATTTACGAAAATGATTCCAATTGCAGTCTAACACCATGTTCCTTCTTTTGATAATTGCTTGTTGTACATTTTGCAGCACCGGCTATGAATCTAGATTTAAAATGGTTTTTATGTACTTTGGGTATCCAGAACAAAAGTGGAATAGAGGAGTCCTCTTCAGAAATTTTGATATTGTAATTCCTTTTCATCTCATCTTTATGTGTATCTGTCAAATTATCAATGGATTGTTTGTGTAATTTATATACGTCATTTCCTCTTATGTCTGAAATATTGTTTCTACCAAGTTGTTTTTTCAAAACATCCAGATAATATTTTTTGCAGATGATCCCAAGATTGTTCCCTGCCTTATCTATGTTAGTGACTACAAAACGTTCTTGTAGGTCTTTGACTGCTTTTGAAACTTCAGATTGTTTTAGACTAACCGTATTGAAATTCTTAATGTGGGATTTGTAACGATAAATTCTTGTTCTAAAGACTCTTTTCAAGGTTGATAACCATCCTTCAAATTTCTGAAATTGCATATTTTCTTTCTTTGCCCGTTTCATACAGTAGGAATCAAATGCATCACATGTATCCTGAAAAATACTGTTAATGCTCAACTTGGGGCATATCCGAAATTTGGTACCTTTTTTCATAATTTCTTTTAAACTTGAATTTTGTATAATATCCAAATTACCTGTAAATACATGTTTGTGGTATGCATCAACAAAATCAGAATATTTATTGTTAGACATACAGTCACAATTTTGATTCGCTGCGATGTCTTCAAGATTAATTTAAGCCAGAAATTTCTTGTATTTCATGATACTTTGTCCAATATTGTTGCCATATTTATAGGAAATGATGGGGGGGGGGGATCTTTTATTTTGCACTCCTTGGGAATCATGTTACGAACAAATTTCAATTTGAACAGGGACTGAATGTTTAGTGAATCTATAATTTTGTTTTTGAAAGGAATGCTGCAAAACATTTGATCTATTTTTTTCTTATTAGAATCTGGTTTCCGAATAGATGTGTAAGCGTACACAATTTCACAAAACTATTGCGGAAATGTGTGTTCTGAATCATTGAACCAAATATTCATTGATTTTTGCTATGTTTCGAAATGATAGTGCTTTAAGAGCTGTATGTAATTGATCAATACCATTGTGGCACCAGATGGTACATTGGTATTGTGCCCTTTTCAAATGCATCCTCAGTAGGCGGTAGTTGAGCAGCTGCGGTCTGTGGTGGAGGCAAGCATATATCGTAGCTTGTCCAAAGTAGTTTTGTAATAAGTCCCTTTCCTGTGTTGAGAGCTATGCTACATAAAACACGGGTATTGGGATTTAGCTTGGCTGGGGGTGGCTTCTTGGATGGCGGTTCCAGGTTCCAGTTCATAATGTGCATATTATCAATCATGCAACATATTTTGACAATATGCACAGTCATTCTCAATAACACTGATAATGAGACAATCACATAGCAGAGTTAGAATCCGACATGGACTCTGGAAGTAAAAGAAATGTGCCCAGATTTGTTCTTTCTGGTGCCTCTACAACACAACACATAAATTATAAAATCCTAATTTGAAAATGACCTCAATGACCAAATTTAATGATAGGGTTTCTAAATTGTATTCACTTCATATTTTCCCCCGTAATATATTTGCTAAATTTGCTCGAATTCCAGCAATGCGTTCTGGAGACATCACTTTTGCACAAGCTAGCCAGACAGACAACCCAAAAACATAATGCCCCCCCCCCCCCCCCCCCCGTGGCGGACCCACAAAATTTCAGAAAAACTGTGAACGAAAAATACTGATAAGACGATTGGGATTCTATGTTCTAAATGCTTTGAAGCACTTTTCAAGAGAAATGTAAATTTTTGCATTGGTACAGCACATAATGTGTGATATACATCTCTAGAATGGCTTCAAAAACCACAACATTTGAAGCATAATTTGCATACATGTAATGGTGTCCACGTCATATACTCCAGTAAATTTGGTATCAGTATATCCCTGGATATATATTACCTTCATCGTTTGACATTTTACCCCATTTTTTGTAATTTGGCTACTGCAGCAAACAACATCAACAAAGAGAGGTAATTATATTGCCAAAAAGATGACAAAATTTTGCATATAATTATAATAATAATGATGTTAATCAAATAAATTTTTAAAAGCTTCTTGTCTGTTGAAAAGGTAAGGTTAGTGCTACCTTTTGATGACCTTTGGAGTGCTTGTCTTCAAAATTAAGGCATGTATTAAAAAATTAATGAAAGGTAGTCATTTTCCACAAAAAATAGAGGTTTCCATAGAAACGGGCGTATAAACATACCAAAAAAACGCTTTTGGGATTCCACAACCTATTTTTCCGTAAAGAGGAGACATGTGCGCACATTTTGATATAGGTTGTGTTTTGTTATACCTTTGGTTGGGGTTGCACCTATTTTTAGGGCACTTTTGAAGCATTTGCCGCTAGCCTAATAAGTCAGTCACAAGAAAATATTTACCATTGTTACATGATGGATACGATCTGAAATAAGGATATGACAAACACATGTACTGATGACAATAAATACGGAAACGTAAATTACTGTCCTTTAAGGGTCTTGAGATTATTGCCGGCCAGGGAGGAGTTATGCTGATATTGAAAGCCATATACATAAATGCAAACTTCTATTAAATCATCCATAGACCATGTATATATATATATATATATATATACATAATAGTCCGCTGTATTGTATATATCATAAAGATACAAAGATAGAGGTGACAGAGTAGAAAAAAACACTGGTCATTCAACATCGAAATAATATATACCTTCCAATAACGAAGCTACTTTAACAGGTGCAACGGAAGTCAACGAAGTCATGGCACTCCTTCTGTGTTAAAGTAGTCTGCCAGCTGCCATCCCTGACTTCACATAACTCGCGGATGGTATTGGCAAGTGAACAAACTTCAGCTGGTATGTGTCTAGCATTGTCAACAAATACAAGCAGATCGTGTACATTATACGGAGGCAACTTTGATCTCAAAATATTGCATTTACATAGGATATGATTAAGAGAATCGCCAACAGCAGAGCAGCTGCCCTGAAGAACTAACTTACCAAGAGTTTGTACAGTAACATAATTGCTTTGGTACATTTTACAAAAGAATCTCAGAAAACGCTTATGGAGTTGCGCCTCTATCTCGGCATCTTCACAAATCAAGTTTAGCAAGTTACATGGGACCGATATGGAAGTCTCCAAACTAATCGGACAGCCTTTCTCCACGCCGTATAGAAAAGTTCAAAATATTTACTAGACAGGTCCCACAGCTGACATCCATACAGTAGCATACAGTAACTTTTGAATAATTTGTATCTGGTCGATGAAAAAATATGGTAAAATTGAGATATAATTAGGTTGACTTCAATATTGAAATCTCGAATAGAATGTCTGATATTTTCTTCTTCCACATTAGGACCAATGAGATTGCCTAGATGCTGAAATGAAGTAACACGCTTGATCTGTTCAACCTCCATATAAATGGGCAAAGAGGTTGAGAAGTCACCTTTACCAAATCTTATCATTTTAGATTTGTCTGGATTAAATACAACATTATACTAATGTGAGAAGTTGATGCAGACGTCCAACAATTTCATCAAGGAAGTGCATTTTGGAGCCATTAAAGTGATATCATCAGCATATGCTGCTGTACCCATGAAGACTTTACCAATATAGCACCCAAAGCCAGATTTTTTAACCTTGAAAAAAGCTCATCAATGTAAATACTGAAAAGTATTTGAGATAAAACTCCGCCTTGTTTCACTCCATTTGTACAACTGAAAGATCTGCAGCATGCGAAATCCCATTTAACTCTCATATTTTGATTGGTGTACATGTTTATTAGAAGACGACATATGATTGGACTTAGACCTTTTTTGAGCAGCATCGTAAACAGTTTTATATATTCAACCCCATCAAAGGCTTTGCTTGCATCTAAAAAGATGACATGAGCATTGGAAACTTGTTGTGTATAATAATTAATGGTTTCGGAGACAACAAATGTGCATTGCGTGGTAGAGCTACCAGGCTTGAAACAAAACCGTAGACTACAAGTGTCCAGTACGCTTCCATTTTCATTCAGAATTAGCCAATCTAATAATTTTCCAATCACACTACCCAGTGCAATTGCTCTATAGTTATCAGAGTTTTTCAGTGACTTTCTTTTATTCTTGGGAATTGGAATGAGATTACTAATAAGGAGATCTTTTGGAACACAGCCATTGATAATCATTGATTGGAACAATACAGCTAAATGGATAGACAAATTATCACTTCCCAGGATGATATGGTCTGAGTAGTGCCCTGCACCGCCATCACGTTTACCAATTTTGAGGGACTTTATTGCTGACTTTATTTTATCCACAGAGATAATAGAATGCACGGAATTTATACTTCCTATAAAATCTTCATTAACCAATGAATTTGTATTTTTCTTCAACTTATCCATCTGTGATCTATCACAGGAAACATGGGAAGGGAAACTTAATTATTTGTTTAGACTTTTATATACCGTAGGCGTAGGCCGTAACTGTTTCCGTAAATGTTAGAATGTGAAACACTGTAAGACCTGGTCCATCCTGAAGCAAATTCCAATTTATTGCATTCATGCTTGTTCTTGTTAAACGGAATCTTGTAACTTTTTATTGGAAATATCTCGTTTGCAACGAATTATCATTGCCCAGCCGGCAAGTTTGGATCGTCTGACTGTACCCATGGAGGTATTGTATCTGTATAGTACCCCCATGCTTTACCACGGCTGCACTCCGTGCAGTACTGGTGACGGTAGGGTTCTGGGCGTACCCCCATGTGTTTAAGGCTGATTCATCTTTTCCTCTGCTGCTTCAGCTTTTCTTATCAATTCTTCATCGTCATCAGACCACGCACATAAAAACCCCAATTCATGTTCTCCAGAATCACTATGCTCTGTTATATCTACCATAACGTTTGGCAAACTGAAGGCACTCTAGCTTAGAGCACATAGCCATGGCCAGCGGGTTGCGTTTGTGACGTCAGGAACACTTTCCCACATCGGGCCATGATCGGAACAAATTCGTGCGTTTTCCTGTCACAAATGTGACACACTTTTGGAGCTAAAAAACACTTTTCCAAAATGAAATTTAACATTTTGGTTTTTGTATATTATTTCTAATGACCCTAAACATCAACTTACTAATTTGTGGTACCCATTTAATCAATAGGACCTTTAAACAGGCATCTTGCTTGTATATTGTATAAGGTCATATATTTATTGATTTTTGTGTTTTTTTTTCAGATAATGTTGCCTTCAGATTATTGCAATTGACAGTAAAATGTACATGGCTATGCCAACGTGGACAAAATAGTCCTTATTTGGCGCATATGTCACTCATGCAAGTTTATTTGACAATGTTAATTAATTTTTGACAGCAATTTTTCGTAATTTGGTCAGCCGGTATGGTATTTTTAGGTCCAAAATAGGTAAGGAAGCCCCTCTTAACTTACACGACGGGTACAAGAAGAAACAGTTTTACGTCCGGAAGCGATATTGTCTTACTTCTCAACAGGAAAGATATATGGAATTGGCAACAAATTTACCGCGAGATGGCGTCAAAACAGATAGGAGATAACTCGATTTCAAGTTTTGAGCTCCGACTGAGAGCGGCAGTACGTGCCCGTACACGGCGTTATAAATATCGGGGGGTCTTCTTCGGCTCACCAGGATTTCACTTAGTTGAGGAAGGACCTCGATATTTATTAGGCCTCTGCGCCTAGTAACGTCAGCTATGAGCGCAAAAAGCCACTTGCCGTTGTGCACACGTAGCGTCCAATCGTTTACCAGCATGATGTTCCAAGCAATCCTTTGCATGCTTTCAAAGCATCCATATTAAAGTAGAATATACTACATGCAGCCATATTAGAGCAGGATACAACATGGACACCCCTTTCTATAAAAGCTAATTAATTACTTCAGAGAAAAGAGAAGTGCATAGTGAGTTAGAGCCGCAAAATTTGACTCGAAATTATACGAATGTAGAATATTGATATTCTCATCAGTAGAGTTTCAGCGTGAACCGAAGTTATTGTTTTTAAGAATCACACAGAACTATGTAATTTTTAATGTTCTGCCACACTTGATTGCTACCGAAAGAGTTATCTGGGAAATTTGAAGGAGGCCGTTTGCAAAAGGAATGCGCAGATGTTGAAAGGTGGTCTAATATAAGACAAGAGGATTGTAACAATAATGTGCTCAGCAGACTTTACATGCACAAAATAAGGTGGTCCTGTGACCTTTGGAATTTGGTTAAGGTCACCCTTCTTGAAGACTGTCATGCACAAGAAGGT
This sequence comes from Hermodice carunculata, assembly GCA_964020975.1. Classification (NCBI taxonomy): domain Eukaryota; kingdom Metazoa; phylum Annelida; class Polychaeta; order Eunicida; family Amphinomidae; genus Hermodice; species Hermodice carunculata. The sequence continues at coordinate 22,488,949 of OZ026625.1, forward strand.
ACTGGCTTAATGGTCAAAGTGCTATCTCAAATGGCCATAGTTGAGTGTCTAAGTTATAACAGTGACAGTGACCCTGTGACCTTGGAAATGATTTCAAGGTCGCTCATGTACTGTGTTAACCTGAAGACCATTAAAGTCAAGTCATCAGTAAGTGGCTCTGTAACCTCTGAAAGTCTGCATGTAGGTATTATAAATTTTGTTGTATGATTTGATAGTGAACATCGTTTGTATAATTTCATTGTGGACAAGCAAATGAAAAAAGTCAAGATCACTCACCTACTGTGTAAGCCAACAATGTACCATAGAGAGTGATTTATATACGCTTGGCCTGCTTCTCAATCCACGTAAAACATCTGGGTCTATGCTTTTTTAGTCTCATCCTCATGCCCGGAAGCACCCCTACGCAATTTGAAAGCAATGTACCATGCTGTTTCGGGGAAAATATATATTTAAGGTTGTTGCCCAAAAGGAACAAAATCATTAAAAGGGCATTGGAACATGACCATTTAAAGAAACACAACAGGGGTCCACCCATGTTTGAAGTGAATGTTTACTACAGTTTTGGAAAAAATGTCGAAAATGTGAATAACCATTACAATCCCTACCGTCTTGCATAATAATCAGTAAGAATGTCTGAATTTTCTGTGAATGGCCCGAATTGGGAGAAAACAATGAAAACCAGGGTTCCATGGCAACACGTAATGAACAGCTTTGTTAAAACTTCCGCAGAGAATATTTTTGCCATAATGTTAAGACCGTTTCGGGAACGATGTGGATAATAGCAAAAAGACCAAAAAAAAAAAATCGCAGCGCTACTTGTTGTATAAGTGAAGATTTAGGGGTACCCACATGTATCCCGTTTTGAAGCAATTGGCTTAGTGGTTTCGAAGAGGTTTTTTTTTTTTTCAAGATTTTGACAAAAGTAAAGATATTAAATTCATTATAAATCATGGAAGTGTGACGATTTGAACAAACTTACTAGATACCCACGCAATATACATGTACGTCCACCAAGTTTTAGATGAATCTGGCTGACGATTTCGGAGAAGTCCAAAATGGCGCACACACACACACACACACACACACACACACACACACACACACACACGCCACAATTTCACAAAATTAAAAATAAATTGTAGCGCCGCTTGTTGAGCAAGTTGAAGTGAGGGACCCCAGAAATGTCTTCATATAATAGTGAAGCAATTGGCTGAGCAATTTTCAAGAAAAGATTTTTAACGTTTCGCCAAAGAGTAACTACGCAACGTATAAGCGCCAAGGAGAAAAATATTTATCTCGTACGTACGAGATAATATGTCTTACGTATGACATAAATCTCGCAAACAAATAATCAAGGAAACTGATGAATTCAATTTATTTTTTCAGCTTTGCTTTCTAATTGCAATAGCCGATAATCTTGCATCAGCGATCAGCTTCCAGCAAAGTGTCATCCCTCGAGCCCATCAAACCAAAACTAGATGACTTTGTGAAAATCATCATTGACCTTGGCCTATCAAAGTGTCATAGAGCAGTTCATCATCATCAGGTTTACATTGTCAGAAGAAGACTAATCCACATATATTCCCTGTCAAAGGTGCCAATTTATCTGTCTGTCTCTCTCACTTTGAAAAACGGAGCATTCATATTAACTGCGGTACTGCTTTGGTCCGCTCTGCTCAACAAGGGATTGTTCACAGCTACGGTAGATCACTGAATTATATGAACGCAAAATGCAAGTGTTGGTCTTGCTAAAATAGCGATCCAGAAACATCGCACTTAGAAAAAAAGTCAGTCACATTCTCCAATGAATAACCGAGTTTCGCATGGAAAGAAAATGTTATCTGCTTTGAAAAAGTATTAATTATTTCTATGAATTGTTATAACATCACCGGCGTATCCATGAGTACGTCGGTGTCCTGGTATGCGATTGTCGCCGTTGCTCAGCGACCGGGTCATAGGAACTGGCAGGAAATTAATACAAATGCCTCGTATTGAGCAGCATGCTGCGGATGCTTTCACTCTCAATTTGTTTTTCCTTGCTGCATGAATCACTGATTTGCTTGTGTCTACCTGAAATGGGCACATCAAATTAAAATATTTACTCCGACAAGGGGCTTATTCCAGTCTGTGCGCTAGTCTGGCGTACATGGTTTCACATTTCTTAGACTTCCCTCTCTCAATGGGAAACAGACCTGACCAACTGTATGGGCAGCTTATGCATGCACGACTTAAAAACAAGAGCAAATGAGGTCAAGCTTACATAATTTCATTTTAATAACATGTTAAAATTTCACAATATAAGAGGCTGAAGCCTGTCTTGCATACATTTTAAGGGATATATATATATATATACATATATATATATATATACATACATATATATATATATATATATATATATATATATATATATATATATATATATATATATATATATATATATATATATATATATATATATATATATACTCTATGGGCGGCACTTAAGTACCAATCTCTGGGGTGAAATCCAAAAATAGTAATCCACAGTAGGTCCCATGTCATCCCTGTTGTCCATTGCCCAATTACCCATTTACCTTTTGAACTACTCCTGTTTCAAAATGGCGGCACCACTCCCGCCTGAGGGCACAATTCACGGCAGATAAAGTATTAAACACTGCATTTAACATATATTTTATACAAAATCTCACATGGCTGGAGAATAAGTACTAGTATTATTCGCATACGAGCGATTGTTGTTGGTTGCTAAAACCAGTGACCTGTAACCCCTTTCCCCACCTACAACGGTCGCTCGTGAGAGAGCAAAAAAAAAAAAAGTAACTCGCTTTCAGCCTTGCAAGATTCTCCATTTTTTCATCATAACTCCCGAACATTTACCAAGGGTTAATGAAGTATGATATTTGAAATACGACTACGATCAAGCTGAAGTACATGGCTGTATCCATTATTTCAAATTAACTATATTTATTAGATATACACATGGCAAGAAGTCAATAATTGTTTCATGTATTTACAGCTCAGCTGTATTGTTACTTCTGAAGCTGGACTTGAGTGGCAGAAGTAGGCTGGTGCGTCAGCAGAGCAATGAATGATCTGAATCATATGATGAACTGCACCTGCCCTACTGAAATACACAAGGGCAGGCATGGCACCTCTGCTCCAGAAAATTTGTCAAAATGATCTCTGCTGTACACGCTACTTGTAAAACTCCTCCGTAAGCTGTTGTCAGTCAAAAGATAACATGGACCACTATGGGCACTTTGAGTTTTTATATCTAGATACTTATGGCATTTGGGATCTGACTGGGCAGAACATGAGTATATGGGAACTGTGTGTCCGCATTTCTCTTGTTGATTTTTTCCTCGACCTCCTGCAGGTCAGCCACAAATCTGTAACGTGAAAAAAACGTGCACTTTAATATGTGAGAGGTTAAACCAAGGAGGGTAGAGTGCCTCTACCCTCCTTGGTTAAAACATAACGGGTCCCGCCTTTGGAAATGAAACCGTTTTGTTTTATGTCCCCATTCATCATCTTCCGTCCCGATACAGCATCATAAACTAAGAGATTCATTTAAAGAGTCCAATGGATTACAAAAAGGTAGGCTATTATGCATGATTAAGTTTATTGATAAGTAAGTTGGACATTTTTTATTCTTTATTTCATTTTCAGCGTAAACATGTAGAATTAAAGACTATCCACGTGTATCACATTACATTGTAAGACAAACGAAATGTCCCGTATTGTATGTAAATGAATGAATGAATGAATGAATGAATGAATGAATGAATGAATGAATATGCATTTGTATTATCAACAGCATCACAAGAAATTTTAAGTAGGCCTATGCACTTTTGGAGTTGGACACAGTATGGTAACGTCGTCAGTTAGGTTCTAAAAAGGGTAGACAACTTGGACACAATCCCCAAAAGGACATTTCTGAGGTACTTGCATAGTTTTTCAGTTCCATGGAGACTATCACTTCACACACATATGCTGCTGGCATACATGTGTTATAGGCACATGCTAAAACATGGCTTGATTGCGGTGATTTGTATCACTCCGCTTAGGTATAATGAAAATATATGATATATATTTTTAAGATGTCAGCAGACGTGAGGTGAAATATAAGGATACATATGAAGCATCTTTAGCCAAAAGAATCGATGTCATGGTCGATTCTGACAAGGCACAGGATTTAGGAGGGAAGATAACTTTGACCCAATAGACATCAGCTGAAAATGAGTGAAAGTTCTATAATGGTAACTTTTTATTATAAACCCAAACCTTCGTGTCATTCCTGCCGCGCCGTAGAAAGTTGAGACCCAAGCTTTGTGTCTCGCCATGTAGGTAGTGACTTGCTTAAATCTTGTCCACAAATTACTGATATCACCTGACTCTTTACTCTTAATCTCATGATCACAGGCTAGCGAAGACCACACATGGACATTAACAACCTTTTTGAGATCTCGCAGGAAGATAAAAAATGCAATTTTAATGCACTCCCTCTGACCCTTGAACACGTAAAGTGTAATGAAACGATTCAATATACTTTGGGTTACAACTTACAATTACTAAAAGCAAACATCAACCTTGATTAATGCCATATATATATATATATATATATATATATATATATATATATATATATATATATATATATATATATATATATATATATTGAAGAAAAAAAACACGAAAAACTCACACTTCGTGTGCTTTCGTGCCAATTGGGTGATACAGGTAGCTTTCTTCAAAATCCCCTAGCCTTTTATCTGTCTTGATGCTAAGAATTCTGGTGATGAGTATATTCTCCAGCCACGTGTGCTTGTCTGGCAATGCTGCTACGACGTCTTCCTCCGTCCGAGCTTCCTGTTACAGAATGACAAACGTCACGCCACCAAAACATACATTAACCACAGACATAGCAAGCGAGGCACAGTTACAGGCATTCAACATTTCACTGAGCAAACAGTCAGGTTCTTAACTGTCCTTGTGTCACACACTTCCAGGCCCTTGACCTTTGTTGGCAGCCACACAGTCTGCCGTATTTTCACCGAAATGTCTCTTTCAAAATTGTGATTCGGCAAAATTGAGCACCAAGCCGCGGCAAGTTACACGTTTATCCCTGTCTGAATCAGCAGGACGCTGAGGTACTCAGGCGACAAAATGTTTCAAATACAAAGCATTATCTTTGCTTATCACAGTATTGATGATACATTATAAATCTGGTCTGACTGTTGGGCAGAAAAAGGGGTGGCACGTCAATTTTAGAAATAATTGGTAATTATATGAAAATAGTCCGACTTTAAGAGTTACCACTTTGTTAACAATCATAGGCCCTAACTCTTTCTGTGCCACATTTTGGCCTGAGTTCACCCCTATCCTCGGCGCGCTTTGGCCGCAATGCTGTTGACCTGGACTATAAAATTCTATGTAAGTACAGACACGCTGGAAACTGTATGAAAATAGTCCGACTGTGGAGTTATCACTTTGTTGCCAATCACAGGACCTAAATTCATCTAACATCATTCAAGGAGACAAATGGAGCTTTTGGACTGCAGGCATACCTTGTCTTTGGGTCTCTCCTGGGTCAGCCAATTCGGGTAGTTGGGAGCAAACGCGTAGTCATCATATTGTCCAAAGTTAATGGCAGCATGTTGCACGGTGCAGGTAAAAACGATAACAGTTAGGACGTCGATCAGCTCTTGTGTATTGCTGAAGTGTCCACCGCCCGGGACTGCCTCGATCTGCAAAAGGAAATCATTTACATAGCGAACTTTGCGTATCACAACCTGTAGCTTTTCTCAGAAAGAAACAATCCCCCTGAAGATTTCTTACTCATGGAGATCGTGTGATTGACAGGTATTGCTTGTGTGCAGCATTGAAAGTTTCCATGGAAGATCAAATATAGCCATTTTCTGAACAGTTACGCAAAACGATAAAGTTTATAAATAAACGTAAAAATGCGATATATTGTGATTATTCTTTGGAAGTTAACTTATTCAACTGCACGCGGTGCTTTTTTCTCCATAAATTATGGTTGTATCAAGCAAATTGTGATCGTATAGCCCGATGAGTATGTGTCACTTTAATGTTTGTCTGATGTAGTTGTCATCACTAACCAAAAAGCCGGCGCCACCTTCTGCTGCTGGAGTCACTAACTCCTTGGCCCAGGCCTGAAGTTCAAAGTCATTTTCCAGTTTGGATGGCTCATCTGTAAAACGCATTTGTAAACTTTTAACCCTCACGGACTTTTCGCCAGTGTATCAACATGTACCGCTTTCCAGTTAAACTTGTACTTGTCCAACTATGACTTAGTCAATATACACTAAAGCCTCATTATAACAACACTCAGATATTCGACATATTCAATATAATGACACAAATTTTCATGGGAAAAAGTTTCTTTTCTTTGTTCTTTGATTCATTTATCTGACATATTCAGTTATCTGACACATTTCTTAGGGAACAGATGGTCTCATTATAACAACTTTCCTCTGTAGTTTTCCTCGGTCTGGCTGGGGCACATTGCTCCCAAGCCGCGCCGAGAGAAAACATTTAAGCAGACGACAATTTACATCCAAGTGCTTTGAGCTGGATTGATTGCCAGAAATAACCATCGTCATAAATGTCGTCTGCTACATTTTTTATGAAGAATAATATAAATGATCTGTCAAAAACTTTCCTTGGTGCATCTGTACCCGAAGTGCGCTGAGGAAAGTTGCTGCTTCCTTAGAGTGCTAAAATCAACAAGGATATACTTACCGTATCCATCCCAATAAGTGCATGCACACAAACCCCATTTTTGTTAAAGTAACAGCCATCAAAATATCCAATAGTTTTCAAACGAGTGTTAGACTTTATTATTATTGCACTTAGGATCAACATTTTTTTTTCAGCTTTTGCGGACAACATTTTTTATATTGCAGTATGCGCTAATTACGATGAATGCAGCACTCCTTATATTTATATACAACAAATTCAAACGATCAATTGATTAAAATGTTTATACATGCTGTTGTCATTTTACTCTGTCCAAACATTCTGAATGAATATCTCACAGGTGGGAAATACTAAAATAGTATACTAAGTCCGTAAGTTTTGCCGACATGCTGAATAAAATAAATTGCCTCAGTTTTTTATTACACATCTCAGAATAAACACATATTCAAATAAAGTTTAATACAAATAGAATGAAAAACTTTGTTATGTCTGTCTTTATTTTGAAATGGAACATTATCGTTGTTTCATTTGGTAGTACATGCAAAGTTTCTCCACAGGACTACAGTCAAGAGAAAATAGATCATCCTTGCATTGCAATTTTATTGTGTTTCCAAAAAAGGCAAACATGCAAACAATTGTTCATATTTACCATAAACTGCTTCAATGACGGTCGTAACATACTTCTTAATGACGTCATACACCTTTAATGCATCGTCTCTGTATGGGTAATTTGGCAGAATTTCGACATCATCCACCTTTAACAGACAATAATTTATCTGAGAGGTGCGCTCAGATAATACTTAGGTTGCATTGTCTTGTCAAACCATTTTAAACGATATGCCAGCTAATGCGGGAAATTTAACTGTGTCGATACACAGTTTATCATTTGTAGTTAATTTAGGAAATTAGAGTCCAGACACAGTCTATATTTTGTACCGAATGTAGGAGATTGGAGTCAGGTCAGTGTCTACCTATTGTTCAATGTAAATTCGACTGGACATCCAGGCTAAAATCGAGAAAATCGTAATGTGTGAAATCAAACATGATCGTACTTATTATATAGAGGACACAGAGTGTTAAATTTGATACATTTAGATGTCTTTTTCAATGGTGTTGTACAATGACCCATTACAAGTCTACTTCCATTGTGCCTTTCTAGTACTCTTAGTGCTTATTTATTGTGGGCATACCTATGAACCGATGCATATGAAGCACGTCACAAATCATGAGACTTGTTGGAAACATATCGACAATGGTGCAAAAATCTGTAATTAATTTGTGCTTAATAAATCAAATCAAATCAAAGTGGCAGGCCTACAGTTTGCTCAAAGGTATGGTGGTTTTTATGACATTTTCTCTGGTCCTTAGCGCTACATGTTTCCCGCGGAAAATAGGGTAAGCGATCAGTGCTATAAATATAGGCTGGGTGCCTATTTCTCGAGCCATACCACTTCGCCATTCTCTGCCACAAACATGAGGATTATCACGCGCGCACACAATAATGTAATAACCCGAGTCGTACATGTAAATCCCTCTAGGTCTTGGACCAGTAACCCCTCAAGGTCGGGTCAACTGATCCACAACTTTTGATCAAGTACTGAATACTGTTGCTGTATCTATTGGATGTTAATATCACAGGAGCAGAGCATCCCAAATTAAGTCCCATCATCATTTTGGGTAGGAAAATACTTATCAACTGTGAGTTTTAGAAAGGCACTGCTACTCTAGAAATATTTTAAATCATGTGATAACTTTGTGTATTTTTGGAGACACATTTGGCGCGGAACGGTCAATCATGGAGGTAAGGTACACAAATGCACCTGTAAAAAAAATCTAATCACATGACCCCCCATTTTCTTGGTTTTAACTTGTTGCTACCGGTTTATAAACTTGAAGCAGAATGCCAAGGAAGTTGCAGTTTTACGTTTCAAATAGGTCAAATAAGCCAGCGAATGTCGCTATTTTAACATGTAAAGGCATTAGGCCTAGGTTACTGGTCCAAGACCTCTAACCACACGACTTGAGTTACGACCGAATTACCCAAGCCGGAGGCGCAAGTGATGCGCGTCGGACGAAAGTAGTGTAGTTATTAGGACTGACGACGCAGGCAGTTTTACTTTTTATTCAGCAGGCCCCACTTGAAGAATAAAAAGAAAAACATATTTTACAATAGTGCTCACATAAAATGCAAGTTTTATTCGTAAAGACTGTTGTCCTGACGAAGAGAACGCAGGCCTTGGTTTGGCGTAGGTATTTTGTTGAACATGTTCAGAGACAGTAATGAGGTCAAGCAAAAAGGCGGGAATAAAATCACTTCACCACTGTATTATGCGAACAACAATCTCCCGAAAAAAATCTGGGTTCATCCATGTGATGACAGGTACAGGCTTATACGTGTATCATGCTGATTGAATGATACGTTTGGGATGGTTATGGAAACAGTTCATGAAAATTGAACCGAAAAAGATGCCAGAATTGCACGACTCAGTTTGTAGCCGGTGTAGACGCCACATCTGAGCCATTTGCATTTGAAAAGAAGGCATCATAAATGTCGATTTAACATCAATTAGAAACAAAATAACTAGATGTGATGATAAAAGTAAAGCAATGTGGCCGTATCCCCATTTTTGGTGAAACGAGACTTTAAAAAATGCTTTGAATACAGCTGTCATACGGCTAATATGGTTGGGGGGGGGGGGGCGCTCACGAATCATGGTATAAAAAAAATTAAAATTGGGCTTTGATAGCTCACGGAATGGAAAAGGTATATTTAACAGAATTTCCTGATTCAATGAAGAAACTCTTCATTTCACAGTTCACGATTTATTGAAATCTCGAATCCCTTTTTACGATCAATAGTCCTTTCACCGTTCATAACGTTTGTTTTTTCCAGTTCCACAGTTCACGACAAATTAAAAAGCTTTGATGAAAGTTCATGAAAAAAAACTCTGCCCGGACCGCTGATATGTAATTCTTGCCGAAATACAGTCGCAATAGTATACTGACCTCTCTTTCTTTCAGACTTGCAGGCAGATTACCATCCACGTTCATTCTCCAATGTGGATTCAGTTTCTGAAGGAGCCTGAATCCCCCATCTCGACCAAGTTTTTGAGTCCTGTCAATCCAGCCTCCCACGTTCACCAATTTCTTGGCACCAGTGCTGTCCATAATCACATTACTCTCGTTATGCTGAGTTTACTCGGCAGCAATATAGTGTGTTTTATGAACACGAATTACTAAGTTGTACAAAGTTACGTATTTTGTATTTGTGTCTTTTTGTCCAGAGCCACTTCCTAGTAGTCATTACCTATTATATAACTCTTAACTCTCCATAAGCTAACATGTCACTGTCTAACCCATTTACATATGGAAGTACTATTCACCATATTATGCACGTTATTCTGTAGAAATTTGACACAGACTGTATTAGCCAAAATGAATTAAAGGGTCTTCAGCGGGTAGCTACTCAGAACATGTTTCGGAGCCTATACCCTTACATGTCTCTCTGAATAGCGGTTCCTTGTGTTTTTCGTTTCTTGGAATGGTTGATTGGTGACATTCCGCTTTTTACATTGAAAGTTTTAATGAACGTGATATAATTGAAATGATACCAGGTTGGACTCTAATTAGTAAATGTACATCCGATGAAATACTCATACTATTTCATACGTAATCAGCCTGGACGTACGGTTAAGGACAGGCCATCATAACAAAAAAAAAACAAAACAAAAAAAAAAAAAAAAAAACAAAAACAAAAAAAAACAAAAAAAAAAAAAAAAAAAAACCCCGACCAGTGACACTCTTTAAAGCAGAGGAAATATCCAAATGAACATTTATTTCGGGAAAGTGGCCGCACATAACAGCCCGTCAACCGGTTCTGTTCTTTGGTCATCGTAGATAATTTCATTGTCACTGTCTGGCTGTGGATTTTTGCACACTGAAAGTTATCGTTTCGTATATTACGTACTCAATATCAATGGACAATTTCGACAAAGACCTCGCATCATTTGTCGTCGCACATCGAGCTACCGCCAATCAATGTATGTATGATTTGGAGGATTTGGATGAAAAAGTGCACGATCAGAGTGTCTCAGTCTTTGTGTGACAACCAAATGCTGAATGGCGCCTTGCCGATGGTTTATGTTTTTGTTTGGCATCAGCCGCACACTGGCGTGTTTTACCCGCATGGGAGGATTTTCTGAAGCAGTTGGGTTTTTTGGTATTTTTTTTATCTATCTGTGTCCTTGTGACATGTCAGAAATGTCTATAGGTATCAACCTCTGGTTTTCACTAGGCTGTTTTTAGGTGGACAGAAATATACATGCGGTATGTTCCAAAGATTTAGCTGATGTATTTGCATGACCATTCATAAATGACAGCATAATCACCCGGTACACAGCTTCAACGGAAACTAAGTCAACGTACATTGCTGCGTTTTCAGAAAACCAGCCCGTTATTTTGAACAAGTGGAAAATAAGGTGAAAACACACACACACAAATTCTTAATTTTGTTTTAAATAATCACTGTGTGTCGCCAGCTGCTGATGCCATTATTAGTTAGCCGTTCATACTGATAATTACATATCTTTTTTCAACATTTCGACCAACTTCGACTGGAATTCTGCATGCGATTCTAGAGAAAGCATGATTTAAACCTGGAAGCATTCTTTGTGATGTGAAAGAATTGGCCAAGCAGTTTCGGAAAGAAAATATTTTTAGCTGAAAATCAGACGTCAAAATACACTGAAATGTTACCAGTTGAAGGCACTCGGTGTATGCTCACCAAGGGTACACCCAGCCATGTCAGAAGAGGATTCAGCCACTGATTTTTGAGAAAAACTCGATAGTCCGAGTTGAGGAGGGGCGGTCGACAGATTATGGACGGACGACGGCTGACTCACTCATGCTTTAAGCATTTGTTATTCATATATTTTCTTATTGGTACGGGCCTCAAATTTTCATAATGACCAAGTTATTCATAATAGAGCTGGATTTTTTGTTAGTAATTATTTCACGAAGATAGGTCAACGAACGAAAATATGGTTTTTAAAATTAGTCTGTATATTTTTCCAGCTTTTCGTTCGTGGCTATTGTGTGATGCTTTATTCATATGGACCAAACAATCATTTCCATTGAATTAACATTGAGCATAAAGAAAATTGTTCAAAAGAAAGAAGAACACTTACTCGTTTACGGCCAGCAGGTATATCATATGAGGACCCAGAAACCTATACACAGGATGTGATGGTGACAATTGTCTGTGAACTGAAATGATTGCTGCCCCCATAAGGAAATGAGTGAAACCTGTTAAAAGCAACAGAAGATCGTACTGTGATGTTACCGAAAAGAATATCGAGAAAAGAGAAACGAAAAAGAAAAATATATGACAAAAGAAATACTGTGCATGAACGTTGAATGAAAAATGATCGTATTACTATTATTATTCTTATTATCATCATCATCATCATCATCATCATCATCATCATCATCATCATCATCATCATCATCATCATCATCATTATTATTATTATTATTATTATGATTATTATTATCATTATTGTTATTACCACCCAGATTTGCTGATGTGAACATATTGTGTAGATACGTTAATTCATTTGTTTATACTGTATGTTTATATATTTATAAAATTTATTACTCACATACAGACGTTAAAGGTGGGCACGGACATCGTGATTTTATATGGCAAAATTGAATAAGTATGACGGCAGAAACAGTTGTACACTTACAAAACAGGAACTCCTTACTATCTATATATTGAATAGTATTATGACATTATTTTGACATATTTCCTTTTCGACGAATGCAAGGCGAAAAACGCATATCACGTTTCAAGGTTCCCACCTTTAACGGGAATCTTGTCCGGGATTTTATATATTTCAGCTAGGCGACTGGTGCCAAAGGTTGCAGGTTCGAGTCCCGCTCGTTCCGAACATAAAATATATATGTATATATGAAATACTATGAAATCGTAGTACTTCCTTTTGAACAAATAAAAGTCTAGAGGTGCTTGAAAGTGTCTTTTGTGTCGAATCAAAAGGGAAAAGCACAGATTCAATACGTCAGCTCAGCAGAGAAGAGAAAAAAAATTATATGGCTTGATTTCAAACCTGAACTACTTTCCCGTCATATGCGTGAAAAAGTAGTGTACATACACAAAGAGTTGTGTATGCACACAAGGATGATTTGGTTACACAGACAGTTGCACAATTTTATACTTTCAGTGCTGTCAGAGTCGAAGTTGTAACAACCTAAATTTTATCATTATTATGATGACCTAAATTTTATCATTATTATGATGATGACTTTGGCTTGAACTTTTTCATTGTCATATTTTGGATTGATTCAACAGGTTTCTTCGGCGCGCTTTGGGTGTAATGTGCTCAAAGCGCGCCAAAAAGTTGTTGACCTAGAGAATTATATTCTATGTAACTACAGGCATGCTGGCACTTGAATGAAAGGTCTCTTTTATTCTTTTTCTTTCTTTCTTTCTTTCTTTCTTTCTTTCTTTCTTTCTTTCTTTCTTTCTTTCTTTCTTTCTTTTTCTTTTTTTTTTTTGACAAGAAACATGAAGCTAGCACCCTTTTCATAATTCAGTTCGTTTTAAGTATTTAGACTTAAGTCCTAGCTGCCATTGAAAGAGAAAAAATCCTCGCCAAAAAGATCTTTCATTCAGAGAACAGTTCCACAGAAGATAAGCATGGTCCAGGTTATCGTCTTCCTTGGTGCGGTATTGACACATTGCTTCGCAGGTGCGCTGAGTAAAGCTGATAGGTCAGTCTATGATCTTGAACACATACCAAGGTGAACGCATGTTTGGTGATATTGACCCTCCGCTTCATTGTAAAACAGTTTGGCTAGAATCCACGTATACTTGGGGTCTGACGGCACGAACACCTAAAAGAATTTTAAACATTTTTTTAAAGTATGTATAGTCATATCGTTATGCTATACAAGTGGGTTTCTCTATTCGTTTGCCTCCTCGTCCCCTTGGTATCTTCTTAGATCTGTGATGTCTATGCCGCAAGTTGGCACACCATTTATTTTTCTTTTCGGATTTAGCAGGCCCCCTGGACTACAAATGACAGTGACATAGTTTTGTCACACTTTCAATACAGCAGATTTGATGGTTTTTAAACATAGTTTATCTTTCTTTTTCTACCGACAGCAATCCGAGTGCTCGGATTTGGAAGCTCTGAACTTCTAACGGCGTTCGGTTCTGCAAAATGTCTTTGGACCTAATAATACATATATATACCACCCTTTCAAAGTCGACATTTAATTTTTGTCATATGCTTACTTATATAGGTCATGACCCACCTATGGACAACAATTTGCCTCATAACAGAAAAAAAGTTTTAATCTAGTATTTAAAACATTTCCCTGAATAAACATTTTTTCTATTTTATATTACCTTCGTGGTCATAAATTACTCATCTTAAACAAGAGGCCCATGGGCCTAATGCTCTGCTGGCATCTTGGCTATATTGCACCTGTTCATTTCAAAGCTGGGAGTTCTCAAGTGGCTTCTGAACATATGAAGCTTAATGTCAAAACTGGCCACTAGATGGCACTACGATCCATATGTAATCACAGCTTATTTGTGCAACTCCTGTGATGAATATTATTGCATGTGCCAAGACAACAATGAGCGAGCCGTTTACTGTATGTCCTCAGTGACCTTGGGATAGAAGATCAAGGACACCCAGATTATGTAATACAAGGGGCCCATAGGCCTGCCTGGTGCTGTGCTGACATTGCCATTGAAGTCCAAGCTGCAACCTGCCCTTACAAATTCACCTCTTTCAACTTTACAGGCATTGGGATCTCACAAAAATAGGGCAAGGTCACTCATATTACATATGATTCTAGCTTTGAACATTATCTATATATCCAACAAATTTTGCAAGTATAATCCAATTACTTTTTGAGATATGGAATTTTAAATATGTACACACATTTTGGTTTATAATTTCCATCAAATTATAGTTGGCACCACTAGTCTTATTACCAACTTTGACTTTGACCTACAATCCTACCAAAATTTATGAAGATCTGCCCCAAATTAAACATGCTAGAGTGGTCACAAGATTTTCATATTTTGACCCCTATATTGCATAATATTGTAGGTGGCGTCACCAACATCGACAAGAACCTAGATTTGTATATCCCCTACAAGTCCTGAAAGTCATATTGGGCTAACTTTAAAACTGTGGACAGTACTGAGGTCACAAGATTTTTACATTTTGACCTGTATGTTATATAATACTATTGGTGGCGCCACCAACATCGATGTTGACAAGATTTTTAAACACTTCGTAACTCCTAAACGTTATATGGGCCTATCTCAAGAATTGTGGAGTGTAGAGCATTCACGAGATGGCCCCAATATTCAAACTGGCAATTTGACCTTGACCTTCAACTCGGATTAAAAAATTGTTATGTTCAAAATATGCGTCCAACATCCAGCTTTCCATATATAGATACATAGTCTGTTTGTTCAAATCGCATAATAACTTTTCGAGTTATTGACAAAGAACAATAAACTTGGACAAGCGCCAAACTCCATAATTACTGGGTCACATTGACGCAATAAGCAAGTCACCAAGTACAGTTTTAGACATTATATAATCAAATACAATTTTGATCTGAAGGCTCAACTGTTTTTGCCATTGATGTCCAAGCTACACCCGGCCATTTCAAAATCACCTTTTCAACTTTACAGGCATGGTGACCTCACAAAAATAAGTCAAGGTCACTCATATTATATAACGTTCTACCTTTGGCTATGGTCTATATATCATATAAATTTGGTACGTCTAATACAATTACTTTACCAAATATGGAATTTTACATCTTAGAACACATTTTGACTCATTATTTCTGTCAAATTATAGGTGGCGCCACTAGTATCATTATCTATTTAGACTATGACCTTCCCCACAATCCCATCAAATTTGGTGAAGATCCGCCAAAAATTAAAGATGCTAGAGTGTTCAAAAGATTTTCACATTTTGACCCCTATATTACATAATAATGTAGGCGGCGCCACCAATATCGAACTCGGCCTAGATTTTGATACCCCTAATAAGTCCTAAAAGTTATATTGGGCCAACTTGAAAACTGTGGACGCTTTCGCGCTAACGAACAAAAGTTTATCGACGGACGGACGGATAGACACGTGCGGTCGCGTAAACTCTGCGACCTTTGGTCAGCAGAGCTAATACCCCCATTTTTTACACAATGAGCTAAACTTAAAGCATTGCTGAGCCCCCCCCCCCCCAAGATATCTTTGTACTATAATAATGTACCAAGGAGGCTTTATATGACCATTGAATACACCCATGCTGAAGTTACTCATGAACATATACGGTACACTGTATAAGTTTCCTTGCCTCATCTCAAAATATGGCAAGACGTTTCAATATTTAATTCGAATTTATGATATCTGAAATTCGAATTATAGATATCTATTAATCAATTTAAGATATATTAAAAGATGGTGGAATTATAACTATCTAAAAATTATTTATAGATATCTTAAAATGAATAATAGATCTATATCTATAATATAACCGTCTTTAAAGAAATCTAAAATTGATTTTTCGGTTTCTATAATTTGAACTTTCGATATTCATGATTCATGTCTTCATATTTATAATTCAGCCACCTTTATGGATATCTTAAAATGATTTACAGATAACTTTGAAGGTGGCCGAATTTGAATGCCCTAAACGTAATTCAAAATTGAATTAGATTTCAAAAATAATGTATGTATGTATTTATATATATATATATACATATATATATATATATATATATATATATATATATATATATATATATATATAAATCAAAATCTATAATTCCAATTGTATCAATTTAAAATTCGGTTTAAATGTTAGAACAGCTTGACATATGAAATGCAGGTTTTCCTCATAACTCAAAAGTTTCGTACGATTTTTACAAAATTTATATTACAGCTTCCATCGATAGCTTCTGGATGGAGAACTTTTCCTACTTCATACAGCACGTGTACATAAACGAGGTAAAAGGGTAATATGTCTGTTAAAAAAGCAAGGGAAATCATATAATGGTGAGCATGGGGAGGTTTTAACTGTCTGGTCGCTTTGTGATCAGAGATATGCTGGTGTCATACAGTATTATGGCAACTCGCATAGTATGGGAATACGTGCTCTTATCAAAAATGTGATAATGTAATGAAAATGTGTAGCAGTGATGAAGTTGCTGTAAGTGGTTCCTCAATAACATGCATTCCCTTTTATGTATCTGCCTCCAACGATACTTTCACACGAGCACTCGTAATCGCCTCTACCCAACAAAAAAAAATCTATACACATCCCTTTTTCGAAAATAAATAGAACCTGTAAATGTATCAAAATATATATCCCTTCACCCCTTAAAGCAAGAGCCCCTAGAATTAAAAAGGAATACAATACTCATTCTTTATATGCTTTTTCAAAGGACACCTTAACTCTATTTCTTTATTAGTGAATACATTGAAAGATGTACATGTACCATCATATATTATTTTGTATGACGCGCCTAACGCGCCTTGCTTTCCCATTTTCTTTAATCATAGTCCTGTTTATGATGAACCCTGCTAAAATGCGGATTATGCTGTCGTTATATCTTGGGGGGAGGGGGGGGCTTAGTGATAATAATAGATATCGTAACGTTTATTGGGGTCATTGTGACATAATATGCCTAATTTTGCAATATTTCAACATAACTGTTGTGTATCCGTATAGTATCCTTTTGAACCATAATGTCGAATAAACTAGTTCTGAGTTGTGAGCGTTACTTCAAAAAGAAAAATTGGGAGCATCCAGAACAACGAATTAACGTAAGTTAACCTGCATTTCATCGTTATTATGTACATACACACACGGAGATATACAGATAGACAGATAGATAGATAGATACATACATACATACATACATACATACATACATACATACATACATACAAACATACATACATACATACATGACAAAAACACATGAACAGGTATGTAATATAAGTAGATACATAATGTATAAAACATATACACAAAGATGTGTTCAGTGGTGTTCATTATCGCTTTAACTCACCGGGTTGTCTTCGGCAGGTGTGGGCATCAACTGAATTGCGACGGGAATCAGTTGCTTGTCATTCCGTACGTAGAACAAGGCAAGGGGGGCACAGCACTGGACATAAATATTTAACAAACAACACGACTATAAGCTGCAAGATAGGGAGTTTACTTGGCTCAATCTTTAAGGACAGGTAAGACACCAAAAATAAATACCACTTTAGTGAATCCTAGCTCGAAATATTTTTGCGTTAGGATAACATATCATATATGTGTGTAATCGTCACGTTTAAAGAATTTATATGTCCCGTATTTTGGTGTCTGGGATGTTAATTGTTGAATAAACAATTGAAAGTTGAACGCAAAGCATCCACCGCATAAATGTCGACACAAGTCACTGATTATTTGTGATAAAATCATAATTACCCTTGCATCTTAATCCTGACATATTGGCAACAAAAAAGTATCCTGCGATTTTTAATGTTTGGTTTCGTTTTTCTGTTATCCATCCTCAAAGTTTGACGTTTGAATTTTCCCTTTGTTTTTCAGGATGTTCATTTTCTTCATTTCATAGAAAAAGAACGAAGCAAAATTTAGAAAATCGCTGAATCGTTTTTGCAGTTCAGACATTACAGAATCAAAAGGCATTAACCGGATTAAATTTCGCCCAGTCGTTTTCTTGGATTAACCATTCTTATGTGGGGTTCTCGTCCTATTATCCTTTCTGAGAAAACAAGCTTCAAAGGCCTTTGATGTTGATCATTTGGCTCTGAAACAATACCATTTGCTCAAGCTGAGCTGATATTTGTACAAAACGTTGTAAATATCTTCTGGAATTAAGGACAAAAGGTAAAAAAGCAATCTGTGACAACAATAATGATTAAATGTTTACATGGTCCAATTTTTCATTGAAGGAAAGAATTGTCTCCCAGACGAGCAGGAAAAAGTTGAATATGTGTATGAGTTTTACGCAACTTTTTCGAGGCATGCATTCTCATTCTGCAACAACTAAATTTAGTGTATGACATTTGCAGCGCCCAGTGGCTTGGAGCACTAACTCATGACCAGAGGTCCTCAATGAGGCACTGCTCTCTCATGAGCGTATATTTGAAACACGTAGCTTTTGTGAACAAATGGAAAAGCAGCATTAAAAGGACGGCCAAGGGCAAGCGTTGTGTCTTTAATGGCCAGTGGGTCTGGATGTTTTGGAAAAGGTTACATGTCGTTCTAATAATAAATTATTTCACAGTTATGGTGTAATGGTTGCAGAGGTTCCCACAGGCATTCATTGTGTTCCACGTTGACTGTATTAAATGACACTAACACCCCGCCCCCCTCAAAAAAAAAACACAACCAAACAAACAAAAATAAAAAACAAAACAAAACAAAAAACAAAAAAAAAACAAAAAACAAAAAATAAAACAAAAACAAAACAAAACAAAACAAAACAAACAAAAAACAAAAAACAAAAACAAAAAACAAAAAAAAAACAAAAAACAAAAACAAAAACAAAAAAAAAAAAAAAAAAAAACCCAAAAGATAAAAAAAAAATCCCCAAAAGAAAAAAATAGTGTAAAGACAGAAATGTTTTGTCACTGCCTAAAACTTCTATCGCGACGCCTACGCCCTGACTCAATAACCAAGACAGCTGAAAGCTATCAATGCTGATAAATATAAGAAGTTGTAGTTGCAGAGATTTCTAGCAGTGTTCTGTGATGTTTTTATACGGTTCGCAATATCTTAAAGACTGCAGGTATACTTTCTGTCATCCATATTCACTGCATTTTTGTTGATAATATCAGGAAGATCCAACAAGTTTTAAGCATAGTTACGATTGTTTGTCGATTGTAATCCCCGGATTTTTTCAATGTGACTTTAAATATGGCCACATCGACGTCACAGGACGGGCAAATAGTGCAAAATTTTATTTAATGAGAGTTGGTGTGCTGTAGCGGGGTTGTGCGTATTCTTTTTCTGTAAAGTTTGAATTCTGATGCAATCTTTACATAAAATATCAGACCCAAAATTAGGTACAACAGATGAGAACATTTCCTCACATCTAGCGACTCATTTATCGTCGCTCGCGTCGAGTTTATGGCAACAAGAATTGTGTTTGAAAAGTCTAATAGCCCTTAAAGTACTTCCCTCAACACCTTTTTATCAATATATCACTCGTGCCTTGCCGAAAAATTACCTTTCTGCCATTCAGTCCTTCGATGTTTTCCAGGAATGTCAGATCAGTGATAAAAATTCTCTTTTTTTCTAAAGCTTCTTCCAGGCTTTGATCTTCTAAAAATGTAGATACCATTTCAGAGGTCACTGCAAAACTGGAGAAAACTGATGCTAAAAATTTCTACTGTACACGCACAGCAACGCAAAACTCCTATTATAAGTTTCTTATTTCTAAACATTGCGCATAGTGTGAAGGAAAAATACGGATTTCGAGAAATCAATGACGTATCCGAAGTTTTATTCTGAGACCACTCGATATTGTGAAAGTATTTGATGTAGGCCACCGGTCATTTGACATACTGAATCCAGGGGCATCGCTCTCCTTAACATTAGAAGAATAGAACGGTTTGCAAAATTAATGTCAGAGCCCTCAAACAACGCTCTTACAGTCGAGCTGCTTGTACAATGACCCAAGCCACTTCAAACGATTGACTAATATTGATTCATTAATTTTGTTACATATGTTACAAGAAACAAAGTTTACTTGTTGCAATTCATCGTTCGACACCAATTCAAATCAGTTCACGCTTATTGGTTTTCTTTTCGCCAACGGTAAGGATTTTCTTCCAAAAAGGATGCAAATACTTGATATCTGGCAGTGAAAGGTATATCGAAAATTTGTGTGTAATTGTTTTGCCTTGGGAGTATCCAGACACGGTACACGATTTTGTGATATCGATTGTCGAGCGTGCATGCACAAGTGCACAAAACTTGGGACCACAGTCCAAGCAATGGGAAATGGTACAAGGTAATTTTTTGTTTTGGTCATGACATACCGTGGTCTCAAAGGACATCATAAATACAAGAGGACTGTTACAGTCCTATGCTCAGCTGACATGTACATATACCCTTGCAATTTTTTAAAGATTTGCCCTCCCCTCCCCCCAAAAAGAACAAAGAAATTCAATTCATGAAAAATCCAGAAATCAATGGAGCATGACCACTTGAACAAACTTGGTAAGGACCCACCAAAGGTGCATCCCCACCAAGTTTGAAGTGAATCTGGCTGATGGTTTTGGAGCAGAAGTCGGGAAAATGTCAATTGTGGACAGACGATGGACGGACGACGGGTGGACGAGGGACGGACGTCTCTTTTGAACCTTAAAAGCTTCATACACTATTCCACCATACCGACACTGGTATAAACTGGTAAATAGTAATACAATTTTTAGCACCATAAAGTGGGCTAGAGGTGTTATGAGGTAAAGGGTACTAAGGTATTAGCTGAAAACCACCTCTTCCACTGTACTGGATGAAGATTAAAAAGAAAGAAATCCTGCAAATATGAGTATGATCATGGTTTTCCTACTTAGGACGGATAAGAGAAAATTCTCTAGGTGGGCTAAGTATACTTTACCCCGGGTACTTTCGACGGACAGGCGACAGACCACAAACCCTCACTAAAATTTAGAAGAAAAAAAACACAGCGCCACCTGGTGTACAAATTCAGAACTAGTAGTCCTTAGGAGTGTTCCCGTGTGATATCAAAGCAATTGGGTGAGCGGTTTCAGAGATTTTTTAAGATTTACCCACAAAAAAGAACAAACAGAAAAAAAAACAACAAAAACAAAAAAAGAAAAAAATTAAAAAAAAATCCAAAAATCACTGGAGCATGACCAATTGAACAAACTTGGTCGAGACCCACCCAAGGTACATTGCCACCAAGTTTGAAGTGAACCTGGCTAACAGTTTTGGAGAAGTTGAAAATGTTGTGGATGGACGACGGTGACGACGACGATGGACGGATGGACGGACGACGAATCATCCTATAAGCTGAGCTGACAAACAAGTCAGCTGAGCAAAAATGACGCAGTAGCCCTTTGTGAACCCGTCTATGATTCGAAAGAGCATTTGCATTTGTTTATGATTGATTATTTTTGATACATGGTTTACACGAAACAAAGCTTACACTGTGGTGACGCATATGTCGATGCTAATTCTTACCCTGGCTGACAATAGCACAGATATATACATAATAATACTTCCAAACGGGTCACGTATTGTGAGATGTAAGAATTAACAGCAGTTGCATATCTTAATGGGGTGGCGGAATGGCGTTCGCCATTTTGAAAAATTCACGTGAAAGACAGCCATAGAGCTGATATAGAGCATCTTTTCATCACTATATGATTTTAAAAACTTAAATATAATTTGATTTGAAACTTTCAAGGATTTTCGGGGGGGGGGGGGGGTTCTTATACACCCATCAAATCCGCCTTGAATGTGAGATAACAATACAAGACGAAATCTGCTTTATTTTTATCATCAGATGCTTTGCGAATTAAAAATGATTGGTGTATTTTCATTGCGGTGTTTATTCTAAGAGTCAGATTCACCTTGCTCGAACTGTGTGCACTGACTGTGGGCTAATTTGTGACTTTTGTCTTATTTTTGCGCCAGGCGACTCAATTCGGGAGCGGTCATTTTTGCTTACATGGTCCATTTTTCAAAAATTAATAAACAGGACAAAACATGGAGTAATGAATGAATCAATTCCCTTAGGCCCATGTAGTCCAGTCTTTAGAGTCTACACACCGTGACGCACAAGGAGGTCCAAGGTCATTCATTCAAAAGTCAACTTACTTGTCAGGAATTTTTGTGCACAGCCGAATCAAAACTGGGGCAGAATGCTGCACACGTTGTCGACCAAAGTGCTCATCTGTCATCCAAAATTCCTTCGCCTACCACATGACAGAGACAGAAGAAAAATATTCCTTAAACACATGTTTAAAATAAACCAATACAGTTGATTGCAATCAAAATAATGATATTGTTTTTTATATTAGAATTGTGGTAATGATATTAATAAAATGTTGCTAATAAGTGGTGACGATGCTGATTATTATTCTAGTATTATAATCGTATCATTTACAAGTACAGTGGGCCCTCTTTTGAGTGACCACTCCAATCAAAGACCGTTTGCCTTTTAAGATCAAATTCCTCAGGCCCCTTGTGCTATCTTTTACATGCTCGCTGACCTATATTGTATACCTGTTTTATGTGACCACTGTTGGATCTGCCTTCGGGCCTCGGCGGTCTCTAAGGAGGATCTACTGTGTACTATATCTGCTCTTATCTTCATCTTTATTGTCAACTATTAACATTGTCATCAGTAATGATATGGAGTAACAAAATATATATAACGCCGTGGTAGTATTTCATGGCATTCATTAAATGTGAAGTCTTACACTAAACTGTTGAAACTAGAGATGGAATCATCGTTATAAAAAAAGGCACATGCGGAGAATATTGACCCTCGACCAGCACGCAGTTGCATTAAGGAGGTACACAGCTGTATATTAACACAGAGTTTGCAGTTGTTAGTTACTTGTCTCATAAGGTTCACACAAAACCTACCTTAGGCACACCAAAACTGAATTTGAATAGGTCATCCATTTCATCCAGTTTTTTAATCTTCCGTGTAAAAATCTCGGTCAACTTTGATTGCAACATCCAGGAATATTTGCTTTTCTGTAATTCGAACTGAAATGGAAAATGAATGCTGCTTGGTTTTGATCAGGTAAAAATAGATCTGTTCAATAAAATGTTTCTGTCCTTTTAAGGTTTGCTGCTAAGAGCTTTATCATTCGGTGAAATATCATTCTACATACACTTTGTATAATTTAAGAATATAAGTCTGCAACACAGGCTAGGCATATTATTCTCTGAGAATTAGTTTACACTTTGGCTGTGAATACAACAGATATCAGCAGAACCAAGTGCATACAAACAATTAAAATATATACTGAATGCAAACTTCTGTTTCCTTTTCATTCTAGGCTGCTTCAGGTTTTAAGTGTTGAACCAAAGCTTCCACCATTATCTTTTTTTTTCACTAAGTGCTCCTCGTCCGGTGGTTCTAAATCATAATAAAGTTGTAATTCATACATTTACACGCCAATGTTACATTCATGTCCCAAGCGTTAAACTGCAACAACTTACGTCATAATCACTTGGCAGTGCTTCCTCATGTGGCAGTTCTTTGAGCTAAAAGACAACAAAA
Organism: Hermodice carunculata; assembly: GCA_964020975.1. Lineage (NCBI taxonomy): Eukaryota > Metazoa > Annelida > Polychaeta > Eunicida > Amphinomidae > Hermodice > Hermodice carunculata. Next base: position 22,513,021 of record OZ026625.1, read on the forward strand.
CAAACCACAATGCCTTACGCAACCACAATTACTAGTGAAATAACATGAAGTCATTTCTTTAATTGAGATATATTCATAATTACCAAAAAAAAAAAAAAAAATGTGCAGGACATGTTATTCAGTGGTAATATTGTATAAGCTATCACGCTGCCAACAGATTTATGATTGTAACAAAAATATAATAACTGAAACGTTTTTTGTATTAAAACGTTTTGTGTATAGTACAACCCCAGACATGCTAATATTGCACAAATTTGCACATGGCTCAAACGAAAGTGGCAAAATAAACCGCATTCGCATAAACCAAGGATTTTGTTTTTCAAAATACAACCAGCTTTGCTCACTAAATGTATAATTGAGACCCCTATCTCCTGCCAGTTTAGGAGGAGAATTTTGTCGACACTCAGTGCAATGTATCTTTTGTCAATTTCAGAAATGCATTTGCCATGAAAAAACCAACCCATAATTATGCATGAGCTGATTTTAAAATTGATGTCAAACCTATCTCCAATTTATTGAGAACATATCAACCACTCAATCATTGTGGGAAGGACAATAATGCCACTGGCCTCGGCAACAGAAGTAAGCATATCTTAAAAGCAGGATGAGACAAGTGTGGCAAACTGCCAGTAAAAAAGGAGTATAAACTTCTGTTTATAAAAACTGTCGACACAGTCATATTGGTAACCTGCTATCTGTCTGTCTAGGTCATTCCATTAACATGAAAGTATGTACTGTTCTTGACCAACTTTGACTCCTCTGAATGCTCATTTTCTTTTGCCTGTTTTGGGGGTCGGCTTCAGCCAACCCTTTATGTCTTGGGCTTATCGGGGGAATGCCAAAGTTTCCTGAAACTTCATTGCGCATGCCACTGCCGAAGTCTCGTTCTACAGTTCCGTGTCACGCCAAACATCATGATCGCATCATAACATCCCCTTGACATCGAGATCACACAACCTTACTTTTCATCACCCCAAACATGCTTCACTCCTCTATGAGGTAACTATGAATATTAAGTTGCGTCATTTTCCCGCAAGCTGCAAGGAAGCCATAGCGTGTCTCGGCAGTCATCAGCGAACGAGTCTCCGCACCACTCGCAGATTTTAGCCGAGATATATGTTTGGCTTATTTACATGAAAATCATATACAGTAAGCGTAACATACTGATACATGAAATGTACTTCTCAATCATCAGTCAGCATTATTGTTTACAAACTTCCAATGATACTTCTACATTATTCAATTTTTGCAGCTTGCCTGCTAAATCTCCACGCCCACCCCCCTTTTTTTTTTAAACACGACTTGTTTTCTGTTGGGTTTTTGCCATGCGTGACAAGGCGACACGGGAATATTACACTGAAATTCTTCCTAGAGGGTAAGAACGGCTGTGGCTTTGTGGAGGTGTTCTTTTCCATGCATCTTTCAAAACAAGGTCCTTGACACAGTTAGTCACTGTTCTGTTAAAAGTTACTTGCGATGCTGAACTTGACTGATCCAGTCTATTCATAGCCAGATAATCGTAAACACGCCCCACAGAGGTCCATCCGTGGCCTATTCCAAACACTCTGCACATGAATAATCATCACATTAATCAAACAAAGCTAAGTAACTCCGCATACCCTTGAGGGCAAAAATGTATAATAAATGATCAGCTCTTTTTTAAATGTTAACCAAAATGAAGAATTCTGCAAACTCTACCATTATCAAAAAGGGATATTTTCCTATATTTGTATCACCTTTGTAAAAACTGATATTTTTGTGAACAATTCCTGATACGTTTTGTAGATAAATGTATTGAGATTATAATACCACAATATTGGTTATTTTAACTAATTTTGTGTCAATATATCCAAAATTTCACGAATCACATTTTACCCTAAACGCTTTTGTTTTTACAGCAATTTAGAGATTTCAGGTCCCTTTAGTGCAGTTAAATTCCCGCAAAGCGTTGCACTCTATTGAGTATATGGCTTTATTATGCTACGAATGTGTACATCGGGGATACTGGATTTACAAAAGAAATAATTTTGCCCTATTGGCCATCATGCTGTCTCACCTTGATTTATAACAAGCTAGCTAACTATAAACAAGAAAAAGAATAATGCTTTCTCGGACCCCTACAGAGTTGTTTCACTAACTGCATGGCTTAACAAAGGTAAAAGACAAAAAACAAACATATCCAACGATCTCTAGGTGTGCTATCAGATTGTACTATATTGATATAGGGACCACGTTTTACCAGCTCAATTGTCAGTGGATAAATTACGACTCTCAATAGAACCAGTAACGTATATCTTCGTGTCCACAACTTGCTCTGTGCATGCCTTTGGTCATTCCTTGTTTTCATTACTGTCACATTATTTACGACATTTATCTTCAATCTCCTTAAAACAGACATCATCAAAACAGATAAGAGAAGTTGTGTGAAAGGCTCGGATTGATATCGCTGTTGTATTCAAATTTGGCAGGTTATACTATTCCATATTCCTTTTTCCATATTTTTCTGAAAAGAGAACCCCTGTGTTTGCATCAAAATCAAATTACGCCCTACAGTAACACTAAACTCTATATGTGTCGAGGACATGCATACATATGCACATGGTAACCAACAAATTTTGTCCTACCGTAATTCTGTATCTATCAACAAATAGTTACGATCTAAAGTAGCTGTACATGTGTAAGTATCAGCAAACGAGTTTCGCTCTGCAAGATATAACCACTGGACTTTGTTCAAAGTGTTACTCGACAAAGGTGTACCGAAATTACGTAATTCATACCGAACTTACCATCGGCGGTAGGCCTTCCACGACAATGTTAAACTCGTACAGGCGACGTTTCTCCGCCAACTCATGCGCTCTCGCCTCTGGATGTTTCTCATCCTGAGGCAAGCAGAAATCATACTCTGAGAAAAAATGGTGATCTCTGGCTGATATCCACCTGTTGACTGGGAAAATAAATTCGGATTTTTCGTTCGAAGGTGCCGTGAGCCATGTCACCGTTATGCATTGGACATACCAATCGCTGAACAGTCCGACACTGTCGCGCCAGAGCTCAATTTCTCCTATGGGTCCAAAATCTGGTAGTTTTCGGATGTAGAAGCAGTCTGTTTGTCCACGTTCGAAGTCATTTTTGAGCGGCACATCCAACGTAAGATCCCTGGATCGCTGTCCTTCGCTGTTTATAAGGGCACATCTGACGCTCGCATCTGTTCCAGCGCCGCGTTTGTCACCTGTAATTACCTGTATGCCGTAGTCGGCGCCTCTCTTGTTAAGCGTTGTACCCATGCCTGTAAATCTGCCCGTCAGCCGACAACGAAGTCAAAGACTGAACTTCTGAACTGTGCAGCTCTTCGTTAGCCGGTGGATTATGACAAGAAGTTATATTTTCAATTGACGTCCTATCTGTGCTGTGAAACGTGTCGATTTTCGTCAGCGCTTCTCACTGTAACTGTTGAATGAGCAAATCAACATTTCAGACGGACATAGTCAGTAAACTTGCTACCCTTTATTCAATATTAACAAAGCCAGGCCTTTACTTCAGCCAAGCCCAGAGACAGACTAATTGAGGTCAGAGGTCATTCATATACAGGAAACGTCGTTTCCCCATTCAATTTGTTAAGTTACGCTGGTAACCAGAATCGCACTCTTCAAAGAGCCAAAGAAATTTACAACCGCCACAGTGCACACTATGGAAAAAATCTGCTATCTTATGGGTAAAAGTTTTCTCAGCTTACTGATAGAGCTTGCCAGTATTGGCCACTTTCAATGGGTTGTGTGGTCTTATTTTTTCAAATGAAACTTGCCATGGAAGACAATGAAAAAGAAGTTTGATACTGGTTACATTCGTAACTTAACTACTTTAATGGAGAAAAGTCATTTTCTGTGTTGAATAATCTCTTGCGTAAGTCTGCCTGTGGCAAACTGCTATGAATGAGAACACTTTCGCGATTTGGGGCGTTTTATGGTCAGCTCGGGGGTCAGCTGTTACAACTGACCTGGCAGTGCGGATCACTTGTAAGACTCAGGCGAAAGAAACTAGAAAGGAAGATTTGCTCCAAAGCAATTCTGTCTATGTGCCCGCTGTTAAGTTAAATGCGTTGTATATTCATACTGAAACTGGAAAAGCAACATGACAGAAAACATGAAATTTTTGGGGAAAATGTATGTCTGGTCGATCACAGATATGTACAATCCTGTCAATTTTACTTCTGATTTGCATTATTTCAACTTCACCGATAGGACCACACACTGCTCAAAGATTCTAGCTTAAGTGGCCATTGTGATCTCAGCTCTTGACTATATTAAGGATATAGGAAGGTAAGATGTGAAATCAAAATGGCACATCTATGCATAGTAGTCTTGAACATAGATATTAAATTTAACTGTTAAATTTTTCAAGTCTCCCTGATTTGTATAAATCCAAATCAACAACTATCCTTCACAAACCTATGAACTGAAGTTAAGATTACACCTACCTCGTAAGATTTTTACAGATATTCAACATTTAAAGTCTACAAGCGCCCGTGATTAACACAAATTACAACTCTGCAGCTGTTGTTTGAAGTTCATTGGATGTACTTGCAGCAGAAACCTATGAATTGAAGTTGGAATAGTACCTCTAATTTTAATAATTTGGAAGATATTCAAGGTTTAACTCTTCAAGTAACCTTAATTCGCACAATCTTCGAAAGTGTCAGCCCTCTTTGTTAAAAAAAAAAAACACAAAAAAACTTTATGCAACGAAGTATATATCTTGCCAAGCTTGGAGTTTCCATGCTAAGAAAGAAAGAATGTTTGTGTTGAAAGAAGGGGAAAGACAGAAAGACAGAAAGAAAGAAAGAAAGAAAGAAAGAAAGAAAGAAAGAAAGAAAGAAAGAAAGAAAGAGGAAAAAAATGTCTGTGTTGGCATAAGTATGTGGACTTGTGGGCATCGAAGGTGCTTTTGTTTTAATTATACCAAAGGTCAATAACTCCGTCGCTGCAAGTACCATGTTCAGCCGTGCCAATCTGGGCATGCGCGGTCCGGACCATAATGTATTCATGCAAGGGAACCGGACCCTATGCAAAGATACCGAGTCCTGTGCAGGGGTATGGAACCTCAAACGACAGAATTTACTATTAATAATTTACAATGTATAAATTGGTAAAATTTTGTTTCTCGGATGTATTCAGACCATCATGCGAAGTGGATGTGCTGATTAACTTCATTTTTTATTCAGTTTTGTTCCGATGACTCGATCCAGGGCTCGTCATCTATCTTTTCATTCAAAATTGATTGTGATAATTGAAAGGAAAAGACGTTCCCTTTCAAATGTTAGTGTTCATCTTACCAATGGTTGAATAAAGATTATTATATCAATAAACCAGCAAATGAAATCCTTAAGAAACTTTATCGGTTAAGTTTTGTTTTTCTTGTTTTCCGTGGAAACTCAATGGCATTGCCCTCAATTCTCAAGTAAAACTAGAAGATCTGTCTCAGTCAACATTGTCAAACTCAGATTTTAGGTTTTACGGAGTATCAAAACATCCACACTTAGTTCCAGTAGGTCTGTTACATTAATCTACGTAAGCAATGTTCACTATCAGATAGATGAGTTTTAGTAGACAATATGGTATGTTCAAGTTCAGTCAGTTTATAAAAATCGGCAAAATCAATAAAGTGAGAAAGTAAGACATTCGTACGATAAACTTACATGTACAATAAAAATTGACAAACAGAGTTCTACATGTATCGGAATACACGTAACACAAGAAGATTGAATTTTTATTAGCTCTTGTTCGGATTTCGGTGCAACGGGACTAATAAATCTGGGTGTTCATTGCTGTGTGTACATACCTTACAAAGAGAACTCTACTTTTTGTTCACTCTTTTTGACCGACATGATATAATGGCAATCATTCTAAATACATATATTCTTTTCATTAACTTTGTGTGCCATGTCCTTTTACTTAAACCGAAACAGTGATTAATATAATAGAATTATTCTACTGGCATGGTCATTAATATAATAGAATTGATATAAACATTTTTTTAAAGAAAGCGCTTGGGGGAAAAGAATATAATAGAATTGCTCTTTTGGCACTATAACTAGAAATTCTAATAATGGATAATCCTACTCTAATACACATATTATCCAGTGATGATGATGATGATGATGATGATGATGATGATGATGATGATGATGATGAAATTATTAATTATAGAATAAAAAAACATATTCCCTGCTCTCCCAACATATACCTGCATAGATATTCACTATATAATGTACACACACACACACACACACACACACATATATATATATTTCACTGTGCATACAATAAATTTGCACAATATTATTACGCTGACATTATGATTAATTTTTAAATGAGTTCATTTTAAAAATCACTGATTTATGACATGTACGCCACCAAATCAATGTAATGTATGATGTAAGGAGAGACTGATTCTCGAGATAACCGAATTCCTTTTTTTTTGAGGTTTCGGAAGTCACTGGGGTTCTTGTGTCTGTAGCTGTTGTTTCTATCTCCTCTATATTATGGTGTCGCAGCAGTGGCATACCTTAGGTAAGTAACACATAAGTAACACCACAATAAAACAATTTCTGACCGCATTGTTTCCTGCATTGAGACACGCTCGGACCGCTGACACGAGTCCAGACATGCCCAGACGTGCTGGGTATACCCATCGGAGTCTGGACACTGCGGACAGGCTGAACAGCTGCATATAATATCTATCCTTTTGTGTCAGACCAAAAAGTAAAAATTCAGTACAGGGTCAGTAAAAAATAATACTCTGCATGAACCTGTAAACGAAAAATAGTAGCATAAGTCTGTTAGGCAGGCTGTCAAGCCAAAATGCACATAAATCAAAACAACGCAAAATTTCACATATGTCTTTGCTGAATATTAAGCTTAGACAAAGAGCCGCTACTCAGAGAGACATGTACGGGTATAGGTTCCCAAACATGTTCTGAGTAGTTACCCGCTGAAGACCCTTTAATTTATTTGGGCTAATACAGCCTATGTCAAAATGCCACAGAAGAACGTGTGCAATATGGACAAAGTACTTCCACATGTATATAGGTTAGACAGTGACAGGTTAGCTAACGGAGAGTAAAGATGTCGGACTGCGGAATAGGGTAATGACTACTAGGAAGTGGTTCTGGACAAAAAGACACAAATACAACATAAACTGTATACATACATGAATGTTTAACAGGTATATAACAACCACCACTTTGTCCTTGTGTAAATACAACGCTTTTTTCGGTGTTTAATGGTAGGGGCTACATAAAAATGTCAGAAGTCAATACATTAGACACCAAGGGACTGTTACTGAGCTGCCATCTCAGACACAAATTAAAGACTTGTTGCCTCCACAATTTGCTAAAAGTGTTACTTCTGTAAGAAACCAACAAGTTACTGGTACTGTCTTAAGCATACGCAAAAATCTTTTGAAAGCAATTTTGTAACCGGCGCGCAACTTGTTGATAGAGATTTTATGTAAATAAGTCCGTAATGAAACACCATACATGATAGTCCATGGGAGTCCAATAACATAATTTTTCAATTCATAGAGCAATGTAGAATTTTCTGAACAACCTATCAGCCTGCATGTAAAAACAACCCCGTGTCCTCCTCCTCCTCCTCCTCCTCCTCCTCCTCCTCCTCCTCCTCCTCCTCCTCCTCTTCCGCTTCCTCATTAATCACAAAGAAAAGCAGCAAGATATTTACGGACATTAACATATTTTAACAGCTTTCCATTCTGTAACAGATAGGACTTTGATATAACTTGAAAGAGCGAGACTGAAATAGCATACAGTATGCTTTTTTCTGAGTCAAAAATATCTTATTCTTAAGCATAACTACAACATATGTGAATAAACTTTTCCAACCCTTTGGCAGAATGACAAAGTCAGTAGTAGACCATCATAAATCAAACGATTCAACATATTACCAGCTATAGTACAGCCACTTTGTATATTCATTGCATTTTAACTGAGACAATCAATATATGTATACGTTAAATAGCTGCGGTGACAAAATCCCTTTCTGCCGCACTCCATCGCTAAGTAAACAGTAACCAGAAAAAGAAATGTCTCGCCATCTAACACACAACTGTTGGTTGGAGTACCGTGCAGCCAACATACGATCAATATATTCAGGTTTATTTCTCCGAAGATGTATTGGAAATAGTTTATCTTGATTGACACGGTCAAAGGCCTTCGACGCATCAAGGGAACATAGGAAAACAGGTCTATATTGTGTACGATACAAAACACAACCTTCAAAATAGATATGAACATATCAGTGGATTTTTTTACTTAAAACCAAATTGATACTGAGTGGTAATAATATGTTACTCGCATCGAGATAAAAGCACAGACTATAAAACTTTAGAGATTACACAGGTAGCTGCGATAGGCCTGTGGTTACCTTTGTCGGATAGAATGCCACTGTTATTCTTCACCATAAGAATCAAAATAATAACTACGAATTACTTGGGTATAACTACGAATTACTTGGGTATAACTACGAATTACTTGGGTAAATGACAATGCAACAGTAAACTAGTAAATAGCATTGACAAGAGATATGTAAATCGCTTGCTACATTTTTTTATTCTGACCATATAAGTTCAAGCACCAACACTGGCAGCTAATACTTTGTTTTTCATTGCCTTATTCCAAAATGTTAATGTATCATGATCTGCCGGACTCCAGCATCAGCCTAAGCAGTTTCCTTTCTGTTTCAATAGATGCACGAAGAGCATATATGAATTGAGCCGTAGTTCTAAGCATAATTTCAAACAACGGGCCCAAGCTAGGCTTACCTCAGCTTCCCCACATAACATGGATTTAGGGCAACACTGTGAGATCCTTTAACAAAGTCGCTCCAACCATGTACTACTTGGTATTTTTTAGGTGAAAAGGGTTTGACTGTCCGATTAGCAGCACTGAGAGGAGCTTTCACCAAACAATTATAGAAAGTCATCAAAGCATGAATATAGTCAATATTTTCACAGTTAGCGCCATTTCAAAGAAGGACTTTTCTAAGCACGTTACCTCATTGAGAAACTCCTCTGATAGCATAAAATGGAATAGCGGCTTTATTTGCACATTTAGGGTAAAAATTTCGACATTTCAAACTTGAAAATGTATAGCAGGTCATAAGGCTAAAACGGACTGTAAACCTTCTTATCATATATATGAAAGATAATGAACACATCCATATAAGCAATGTACTTTATGCATGCCTATATACGTCAGAACGATTGCACACTGTAACATGTGAATTCCTGGCATATTTTGTTTTGTTACTTTTCGGGATTCCGTTTCCTTTGACAGATTCAAGCACCATTAGCACTGTTTCGACTTTCTTGCCTCCTTAGCAGAATGATCTTCATGTTTCTTTTGATTTTCAACCAAGAATTTACCAACCCCGTCTGTCCAGCAGGCAATCAAATCTATGCTTTTGGCTTGCTCGTAGTTTGGATTAAGATTCCAGCCCATGTCACTGCAGTCCAGACACGTTACAAAATTTAAAGTTGACTGATTGAGCTCGTAATGATGGTTTCATTGTTGATCTTTCGAATTCATGTGTGCATGTCCGCAAGATAAGAGACTGGCATTTCTAGATATGTATTATGATTGCACGGAGTGGGAGAATTCAATCAGAAAAACAGAAGTTTCCTCACATAAATCTTTAAAAAAGCATTTGAACAACTGACGGGTAGGAACGTGGCTATTTCTGAGTAAAACCCCTTCATATTGAGAAGGGAAAATTCATTACAGACAAGGAGCCAGTTATCCTAAAACATGTTGCATTTATTGTTAAAAAATAAATTTTCTACTCCATTCTGACAATATTGCAAGGTCACCACAGCTCTACTCACGACAGAAGTAGGAAATCAAAACATTGACAGCAGATGGGTCCTGGTAGTAAATAATGTAAAAGGTTGTACGTCACCAGTGAAATACTTTTAACATTTTTGCTTGGAAGATACACTCCGTATATGCTAATTAGTTTGCGAATGGGATGAAAGTGTTCGTGACTTTACCAATTTATTGCAGTTGGGTGAGTCGTTGGTGCTTCATGTCGCTTCAATTTAGATTTCTATAACTTGCTTTGACGATAAGTTGAATCGAAATAGGAATAAAGCAATGAAGGTTTCAACTTTATATTATTCACGAAATTGGGTATAAAGTGAAGGGTCTTCTACCTTTTAAATGTATATGCAACAGTACCATAGCAATTGACTTAATGTCAATGTCACCAGGTATGCCACGCATATGTACAGTGCAGTTGAAAGGAGCTTAACAAAGCATTCTGCCAGTGATGTAAATATGTCTCCAATGTAAACCGACCATATCATTTTTTAAAAATCTGACTGGTATGTCACAAAATTAAATTTTCACCATTTCACTTGATCACTTCCAGTAATTCATGTACTCAATAATATTGCAAAATGTTACTTTAAAAAAAAAAGCAAAGCATAAAAAGCAATGACACTACTTCCAATAAATTTATACAAAAAAGTCAATGTTGCGTATTCGATAAAGGGTTGTTCATTCATTATGCTTGGTCGAATCTGACCTTGTTTACCTGAAAAATAAAGATGATGCACGAAGTACAAGAAGTATCAAGATCCTACACAATCTTGGTGGTGTGCAACCGACGTGCATAATTTACTTTCAAAAAAATGAAAACGTCAATGTTATATTTTCACTTATTTTTTCCCACAAACCACCTTGCACAGTTTCCCGTTCATGCTTTGATCGTTTGGCACATTAATACGGAATGACAAAACATCTGATACTTGCACAGGGCGTACAAAACACATACAGTGAAATCATCAAACCCGATGATACTTCATTTGTGATACATCATTTGTGATATGCTTAAAGATACTCCCAGGTAATTAATTTTTTTATTTTTTATTACTGAAGCTACCCCTTTACAGCGGGTTCGCCTGCGGGCAGGGCAGAACCCGCGGCGAGTCAGATAAAAAAATTTACATACAATGCAGCAATGCAGTATAAAATATGTCCAGTTATTACAAGGTTACTTACAATATTTTCGCTATCTAAAATAGGCTGGTTTTAACCTGACGTGTTTGCGAGAAACTCACGTCGGCATTCCCACGCTTCCATCAAATACTGCTTAGAAATCATATCAAAGACTTTACCCGGGGTTTCACCAAAATCGTAAGCGTGTTCTCCAAAAATCAGGCATTGTTTACTTGAACTGGATGAACTATAAAATCTATGCCATACATCAATTGCTTCTTCTGACCTTAGTGTGCATTCCAGCATGTTATGATACTTGTTTCGGATATACAGCAACATACAGCAGATTAACTTTAAACTGTAATGCAGCAAAGGCATCAAGCCTGTACTATGTAAAATTATGAATAACCATTTATCATTGTAAAACATATACAAATGTATATTCGGGGCGACCCAATGAACAAAAGCTGTTGTATCTAGGGCTCTAAATGTACATAAAATATCGACACTCCAAGACAAAATATGTCTACAAAGAACCTAAGCGGACATCAAATGGTCACGAAAACATGCAATCGAAATAAAATAACAAAAGGAAAGCAAAGAAACTGCATACATAAATCCATATAAGAAAGTAGCGACAAATTAAAACAACGAAAGAACCCAGAATATACACTATCATTAGAATTACAATTTCTTGTCAGCACGCTTGAAGGTTTACATTGACCTTAGTATATCCCACGAAGCTGCTCGGGTAGTCCGTTCCAGGTGACCGCACCATGGCAGGCAAGGGACTGTGAACTGTTTTATTATTCATTTGCTTCGTGTTAAAAAGTATGTTAAGGGCAAAACTTCCAGACAAAGCTCTGAACCTACTCATACGCTCTAGCAAAAGCAGTAATGTGTGTAAAAGGTTCCCCCTCCACATTTTGAATGTCTCTCGTCTTGACTCTACGGAAGGTGACCACAAGGACAAAAGTTGTGTTCCTAAGAGTCATCCTGGATTATGACTTCAGGAAAGGAAAATCACACATACAGTGACAGCAACCCTGGGAGAACTAGGATGGCTCCCATTCAAATTGATCTTGGAATACATTCGTATTAAAGTTCCACGACAGACTAAAATATTTTTTGCCAGGCAGTAGATTATACAAACAAATATGCGACCAACTTTACGAATCCTATTTGGAGGAAAGTTCAAAATTGCCATGGTGTCACTTTCAGGAAATACAGCAAATTCTCATAAATGTTGGTTCAGATCAGGCTTTTTTGAGCCAACGAAACTCCTGGTTGGAGCTATATCGTAGGTTAAGTTTAGAGAGTTATAAGATGGGTTTTTTTCAAGACATGGATGAAAAAGCTTCGCTATATTGGTATCGGCAAATGAAATGTTCCACTTATGGTTAAAAATACATAGTTGATATCAGTAATTTCAATGGAACTAGGCTAAAGCTCTTGGCCAAGGTTGGATTTTTAGGTAGTAACAAAAATTTGGGTAAATGGGGAATGGCAAGTGAAATATGTCATTTATGTCAAGAAGGGAAAGAAGATTTATTGGGTTTTCTTTTCCTGTGTCCAAAAACAAATAATACAAGAGTAACGTATACTCTGTTATTGGAAAGGAAATTGAAATAAATTAATGAAAAAAAGTTTAGCTCTCCTTCATAAGCTCCTCTCTTGTAGCAAAACTCTGTTACTTGCTGGGCGACCAAGCAACCACATATGGAGACACCTTTCTGTGTTTGACACTGTTTGCGAGCATTTCTTATCAGTGGCGTGGTGAGCTAGGCGGGATACACTGAATGATGACGCACGTGGTGAGACCTGATATTGTATGTAAGATGCACTACCTTGTATCTACCCTTATGTTGTTTTACATGTATAATACGAATTTTGTTAATGACATACCGTGGATTCTACCCTGCCTGCGGTGCTCCCGTTGTGCAAGGGTAGATTCAGTAAATAAATAAATAAATAAATAAATAAATAAATAAATAAATAAACAAATAAATAAATAAATAAATGAATGAATAAAGAAAGAAAGAAAGAAATAATAATAATAATAATAATAATAATAATAATAATAATAATAATAACAATAACAGTAATAATAACAATAATAACAATAACAATAACAACAACAACAATAATAATGATGATGATAATAATAATAATAATAATAATAACAATAACAGTAATAATAACAATAACAATAACAACAACAACAGTAATGATGATGATGATGATGATGATGATGATGATGATGATGATGATGATGATGATGATGATGATGATGATGATGATGATGATGATGATGATAATAATAATAAATCTACGCCACTACAACGTGGGCAACGATGGGGCGCGATCAGTTCCATGGTTTGTCCAGAATATTACAATGATGTTGACCGGCTATGCCCGATTGCACATGTCCCAGTGACGTCGTGGCTGCTAATTTGGATCCAACTTTTAACTCCGGGTGCAGCCAGGTCTGCAATTCAGGGTTCAACCAGTTTTCCAGTGTGAGCAGACGTGGCTTTTGCCATAAAGTTGGATATTACTCCAGTATAGTCATAATAAATGAAATAACCTATGGGACATTATATTGATTGGTTGGATCAATTGACGTGGTTGATTGTCTGCTACTCGGAGACACAGGGAAGGGCCCGTGACTGTATGTGCGTGTGTGTGTGTGTGTGTGTGTGTGGGTGGGTGTGTGGGTGTTTGTATAAATGCTTGCACAAAAAGAATTGCTTCCTGCTATAATACCGCGGAGTCAGCTTGTCGAAGACAAAGAAAATGGAATAAACGGGCTGAGCGCCACGAGACGACAATTTCCTGTGTAAAAACCAACAAATTGAACACCTTTACGTAAAATACATACATCCAAAGATTTTTCACAATAAACCCTATTCATCTGAATAAATGATGTTGACACTTTATCAATTTTGCACTCACGAATCTTCTGAAGCGGGACGAAACTGAATTTGTGAATTCGAAGTTTTCCTCCAGGTGATCAGTGAAGCCAAACCGAAACTGATGTTTTCATATTCACGACACATTTCAGGACAATAAATTCAGGTACACATAGAATAAGATAAACTAAGAAAAGCCACACCAAACGTCTCTGTGTTGCACTTATTTTAATCTTGATTTTGCGAGTTTTAATATGTTTCATGAAGTTATAATCCTGGGCCAAGTCTCAATGGAAGGAATTCAAACTGGTCATGTACATGATGTATGGCGCATAACAAAAATCAAGATGAAAAGTTAAAATAAGATTAAAATTTAGATTCACTATAAACCATGAAATTATTGAAAGTTCTCATTTGTGATATATCACTCGCTTTCTGTGAAATTCATTGGCAAACTCTTTAAATGTAGAATTGAACATATTCACGAATATATGTCACATAATCTCACATCTCCTGCAGCTCCTGAGCACGCATGCATTTATGCACAAACTTAGGGACGGATCCAGCAATTTCAAAAAGTAGGCGCATCGGATCCCAATTGGAAGTTTTAGGGGATCAAAGTCCCTGGACAAGCGTAAAAGATTGACATTTTTCCCTTGAAAATGCAGTTTCTTAAGTAAAAATAGGGGTCTCGACTTCATGCATGTATCTATGATCATACCCAGTTTGGAGTTTCTAAGTGTAATAATGTCCGAGAAAATTTTCGGTCAAAGAAGAAAAATTGGAAGAAAAAAGAAAGAAAAAAAGAAAGAAGGAAAGACAGAGAGGCAGACAGAAAGAAAGAAAGAGAATGTCTCTGCTGGCACACAGACATAATAAATATGTTTATCAATAAATATCCCTAGCGGGCAAATTTAAACAAATGGATGATTAGCTGCTTCTTAAGTATTCTAAAAATTGATGTGAATTAGCAAAGGAATACCTCACTGTACCTACACGCACTTGGCTGCCATTTTGAAAATTGTGGGTTCTGCATCCAATGGTTTGTAATTGAGGACAGTAATGGGACGATCTTAGGTGGTCTATAATATATGAAACCGAAAGTATATATTTTGCCAATATTTGACAGCATCAATAATGATATGACATATGCTGTGGCCGCGATTCACTTTGATATCCAATCAACTGCACTTTTGTGCGACTGTTCCACAATGCATTGTATCATGTTCAAAATAATGTCCATCGCAAATGGTACCAGCATGCATGATTTGTATTGCCAGGGTATCGTGTAACATTTGGATTTGTAACTGGCGATGATGAATATTTCAGACAGAACCGAGCGGGCAGATTAAAGTTAAGACAGGGAGTCATGTTTTAGCAGTACTTTAACAGTCGTTTACCCTGGTAAATCGGAGAACGGACACCTTGAACCTGGCGAAATATTATGATAATGATCACCGAACAACCGAGGCTATGCTGCTTTGCTGATCAACATGACAAATTAACCTTCGGTTAACACTAATCGTACATATATTTTGGATACTACCTCTTGAAAATATCCAATCGGGACTGACCTACAAACTTTGCTGCCATTTTGAAAATTGTGGATTACACACCCAATAGTTTGTAAATGAGAATAGTAATGGGACGATCGGGGGGGGGGGTATAATTTATGAAACCAAAAGCATATGTTTTGCAAATATTTGACAGCATCAATAATGGAATAATATGTGCTGTGCCTGTGACAACCGAGTGGGCAGATTAAAGTTAAGCTAGTAATTTATGTTTTAAAAGTACTTTAACGACCGTTTACCTTGGTAACTCAGAGAACGGAAACCTGTAACCCAGCAAAATATTACGATAACGATGACCAAACAACCGGAACTACGCTGCTCCACCGTGGCTATGCAGCTATGCTGTGTCCCCAGCTCAAGTTAATCCTCCAGACAAGTTGAAATGAAGTGCAGTGTTTGAGTTGACTTAACTGCAAAATAGCGGCCACTTTCTCGATGGAATCTTTCAGCCAGGGTCGCTCAATATGTATCAGGGAAGGGCGGTACTGTTTTTGTTTGTTTGTTTGTTTGTTTGCTTTTCAGTAAGGTCGGTCACATATATCTTATGTTTAGCCTTATGTAACATGTACATTTGTTCAAACATGTTTAAATGGATATTCTTGCCACTTTTAAATATTACCTCCTTTGACGTCAGTTTAATTTTTTATCAGGTCACAGCCGGAGGCACTTGCATCATATACATATATCGCCCGTGATGCCATATGCTATTGCAGCTTGTGTATACAACATGGTACCAACAGGAGCAATATCACATAGTACCACATGCTATTTTATTTTTCCACGTTCACCGCAACGCATCCCAATAAATAACACGACGGCACAGAACCAACAAAAAACAGATTTAAATTTTAATAACGTATAATACAATATCAAAAATAGGAGGTATTCATATTTTACTAAAATACAGACCTGATATGGTCCCTTGCACCATTTATGTCACTTAACTATCCAGAAATAATGCCTTTCTACCAAACAAATGAAATTTTCAAAATATATTTAGCATCTCATAAGTTTTAAAACTTAAGAATGACTTTTCTTTAGGTTTTTCTTATTTCAAGTCATTTTTATAACAGGACCTCAATTGGTCCTGCTTAATACAGGAATCTGGCATCCTTCCTGTCAAGTTCCTTGTTGCAGGCACGGTGGCTGCACAGGATCCCAGTTGATATGAACACCTCCAATCCGTTCAATCGCGGTAGTTTAACAGCTTTGAATGGACTTACATGGAGCGCCACCTTGTGGGATGTGAGTTAATTCCCCACCATATGCTATTGATAATAATTATGTTGTATTGCAAACATGGAACATGATAAACAGGACCTCTTCCACCAATCACAGATGAACTTTGCCTAATTATAATATATCTTTATCATAATCCAAGTTCTAAGATGGTAAAAAAAAAGTATATTGTTGATGTCATGGCCAGAATAGCATTTAAAAGTGCTGCTCTGCTGAGTGTTGGTTGCTCATTTTGTGTCAAAGCATGAGCTGTCCAAATCTCAGTTTCCCTCGCATGATCTCACGTATATACTCCGTAGTATCAACGAGTATCAACCCAATTTGGTAAACAATGCCACCGTCAAATCACATTTCGATTATTGCTATGTGGTCTGGGGGAATTGCAATAAAAGGCTCGTTTGGGAAGGTAGGCAGATTGCAAAAACGGACCAGCTGTAATTTCCAACAGACGCACCCACTTGACTCCGCCAAGGCCTGTTTTCAAACAGTTGCGCTGGGATCCCCACAACAGTAACATCAAATTCCACAAGTGTCTTTCTGATCTAAAAAAAATCACATGGTCTCTATCTCACACTCATGTCTAATTGATAAAGACTGGCGAAATGTCGTTGTGCCTAACAATTCCTCTTCAACATCCCCAAGCCCAACATTCCGATTTAATGCAATAGCTTTTCCGCGTTCTGTCCCAGTCCTATAAAATTTTCTCTCTGAATCAGTTTGCCTGACGCTTTCCCTAGAAGCCTTTAAATCAAGATATTGGAAACTTTTGTCTGAATAAATAGTCATAGTTTTTCTTAAAGTATGTTATCTTTGTAATTCTTTTGTCCTTTGCAAGTACAGCTGTGCCGAGTTAGATCATTGCCATTACTACTTTTTGTGCATTATCGTACCATTTTACTTGCCAACATTACTGTTTGTGTTTATTGTACATATTTATTAACACACAGCCGGAATGTAAACTTGATTCTGCAAATTCTGTAACCCTGTACACATAAGGTCATCTTATCTTATCAATTAGACTCATGGGACATTACAGCTGGGGCTCTGTCGGGTACCCGAATCGACAGCTTTTTACCCGTAGAATCGACGGGCAATATATAATTTATATATATATATATATATATATCATACATAATATATATTTTAGATCAATGAAGTGATAGATAATCAAACAAACAAACAAACCAACAAACAAACAAACAAACGAACGAACGAACGAACGAACGAACAAACAAACAAACAAACAAACAAAAAACAAATAAATAGATAAATAAATAAATAAATAAATAAATAAATAAATAAATAAATAAATAAATAAATAAATAAATAAATAAATAAATAAATAAATAAATAAATAAATAAATAAATGATAGCCCCTCACGCGTAATGGGTCACGACAGGCGGGAATTTTTAAAATTTCAAAGTGAGGCTTTCCCATTTCTTTTTTAGAATATTATTGATCTTGCATCTTTGCTGATGGAAGCCCACAGGGCCAAGGCTACCAGTCTCAGGAATGGGATTATTTTACGATGGACGGAGAAGAAGTCAACTGCAAGATATCTGTATGCACCTCCCTGATACATTTAATAAAATGTGTTTTTCTGTGACGTGGTTGTTATTGATTAATATATGCGTGGATTTGGTTTGCAGGTAACTATAGTGTATCTTACATGTGGTACGAATAAATGGGGGTGGGTGGGTGAAGGGGTGGGTGAGGGTTTTCCCCAAGACTTCCGAGTAACACTTTGCACCCATCACGTGCCAGCACCCAGGACTCACAACAATGCCAGTATTACATTACTTTAGAAAAAATATGTGAGAATGGTAAGCCACAGTTTAACGCACACACAGAGCTAATTTTCAAAGCTTTTAATTTATTGAAGATTGGTGATCTTTTTCTCCACCAATAACTGACATTCGATTTCAAGTTTATCAATTATGAACTACCTGAATATTTCAAAGTAAGACCAACATTTTAAATTTATAATCACAATACAAGAAACAGAAACCGCATATTTACAGAAAGAAGAAAACTAGTGGGGACAGAAACTATCTAAGAAATGAAATCATACACACAGTAAATATTACCCCAGATCTCATTCTGAATAAAATTTATAGACATAGTACCTATGGTTTTGCCATGTATGTGAAAAAAATGTTTTGTTGATAAACACAACGATACCTGTTCCATCCATCACTGTTATGTTTGCAATGCTCCTCAGCCGTGAGCTTTCAGGCCAGGCCCTACTAAGATAATATTTCAGTACTTAACTTTTATTTTTGTTTATTGTTAAAGCACTCCATATCTTAAACATATTTATAAGTATAATGTAATATATCTGTTGTTGGCCCTCATAATAGCTGCTCCTGTTGGCCTTAATGAGGGTCTCAAGACTATTATTTAGTATATCATTGTTCGGTACGATTATTTCAGTCAAATAAAAGTTATGAGTATGAATCTGAGTCAGTACAGGTCTGACAATTCTTCAGAGTTTATATATATATATATATATATATATATATATATATATATATATATATATATATATATGCGACAAATTTAGACAAATGACATGATAATACTGATGGATTCTCCATTGATAAAAATGTTTAAAGATGGCTGAGTGATCATGTGAATAACGAACATTGCTTATGACTCAATAACGGTAATACAGCAAGAAGATCAAAGAGAAATTAAAGTAGAAAATATTCCAGTAAATTTACTGAAGTTGCAAACCGCCTAAATATCCCTACTACTAGATTCATTCTTTTTGGACAAACAAAATAGCCAAATGCCGTATTGTAAAGGCTGTGGTGGTTATGATTTTAGGTTCCAAAGAACGACAAGATATGCTGAACATAGCAGGGGAGTATGAGAACAAATGGCGGTTAGAATTCAGTTCGGATAAAAATAAAATCATGACTGTTGGGGAGAAGCCGGATGGGAATAAGAAATGGAGAATTGGGCAGTTCCAGATTCCAAAAGCTAGAGAACAGTTGATCGAAATTGGGGAGGTCGATGAGCTTAAATACCTAGGCGTTAAGATAAAAGAAACAGGTAAAGGCATGTTCATGTATCAGGTGGAGAAAATAAAACAGAAAGTGGATCTTATGAAGGGAATGATAAAAGCTACAGCACTGAACAGTTTCAACTGAGCAGCGAGTGTATTCTGGGATAGAGACTTTGCAATACCCAGATGGTATATAGCTGAGATGCAATTTCAATAAGTGAGGTTGATATCCAGAAAACGGAGAAAGCACAGAATGTTTAGTTTAAACATATTTATTTCAACTGGATCGCCCTATAGTACATCGAGATGTCACTAATCGAGGGGTTCTCCAGTACATGGAGTGACACACAAAATGTATATTACAAAACACACAGGACAAAACAAGAAAAAATAAAAGAAAAAAAAGTTACCCAATTAACAGAGAAGCTGTACACGTGCTTCAGATTTGTACCCTGCATACAAAAATCACAGCAAAAGTAGTCATCAAAATGCAAAACAAAGCAAAATAGTTCACTGCATATAGAATGTACACACAAACGTCCCTGTTCACAATAATACGGACTAGCGGTAGAAAATTTCACGAAGGACATCTGGGAAGTAAGAATTATGTGAATCGGCGACTAACTCAATTGAAAATTACTGCTTATGCATAACAGAACTAAGATATGAAGCGTCTTGTATCTACGATGTATCTGTGGAAAGGATCACAAATCTGTATGTTGAAGGAAATGGACGATTGGTCGCTACCAAAGAGAAGAATATGAGCTAGTCTGTCACTCTCTGTGTGAATAATCAGATTCGGGTGGACGCCGGGAGCAATAATAGGGATGATGGAGTTGAGAATCTAATTCTATAAGTTGAGTACTTTGGACAAAAGAACAGGTAATGTTGCAGATCTTCAGTGGGGTAGGAACAAGAACATGTGGGTTGTGGGATGATGTTGACTTTAAAGAGATCAAAGTTAAGTCTCGAGAATCCAAGACGAAGGTGGGTATGACAAATGTTGGCAAATCTGTGTCCTTGGGTATAATAAACAGGAACATGGTCTACTGCTAGTAGTGTTGCTTTCAGCTTTGATTTGAATATTTGGAGGGAAATTGAGTCTCTTATATCGGAGGGAAGATTGTTCCACAGTTTGATAGCGTCAGGTAGGAAGGATTTGTCTAAGCGGTTAGTTTTGCAATTGATGGGGCGTATGGAGCTAGTGTGGCGGAGGTTTCGAGCATTAAAAGTAGGAGGAATTAATCGAGAGAGATAGGAGGGTGTTAAGTTATGATACATTTTGTAAAGAAGAAGTAACTTAAAATACTTCCTGCTGCTGGCGAGTGTTGTCCAACTAAGTTCACGTATGAGATTGGCGCGTGATGTGTGTCTTAATGCACCTGTGCATATTTTGGCAGCTTCAAACTGTATGGATTCAATAAGATCAGAAAGTCCCTGACCACAGTTGTCAAAGAGCACACAACCATATTCAAGAATTGGACGAACCATAGTTAAATAAAGTTTAATCAGAGTTTTGCGGGAAAGTTTATATTTGAATCTACACAGAAGGGCAATTCGCTGGCTCGCTTTGGTGGTAATACGAGTAATATGAGCATGCCAAGATAACTTGCTACTGAGAGTAATACCAAGGTGAGTGTGTGAGTCGGACGCAGGTATTTCAGAGTCTCCAAGACGAACAGGTGGATGCTGTGGTTTAACAAATTTGGTTGAAAATATGACAGAAAGAGACTTTAAAGCATTAAAGATAAAACGCCACAACTTTCCTCAGTTATGTATAACAGAGAGATTAATATTCAAGTGATTAGAAGTTTCGATGGGGTTATTAACAACTTCAAGTAGACTGGTGTCGTCGGCAAAAAGTCTGACATCACATGTAATATTATCAACTAGGTCATTAACATAGACAAGAAAGAGAAGTGGACCCAAAATGAGATCATATTCTGGAAAATGGGTTGTGGGAGCACCACCATGTACAGCAACAGAGGCAGTCCTAAGGAGAGTTAGGATGGAATAAAATCACAGGCATGATTGCCAAAGCAAAGTTAAACTACTGGGGAAATCAAGCAGTATGTGAACAGATACACGTAGGTGGTGCAGAGAAGTTTACAATAAGGCAGTCAAGGGACAAACAAGATCGGTCAAAGACACAGATAAGTTAGCAGAGAGATATGAATTGAAACGATATGATGAAATTGATGATAAATCAATAGGTAAGATTGTTACAGAGGGCTGGAAGGAGGACTGGAAAAGAGAAATCAGGGAAAAGAGCACATTAAAAGCGTGTATTTAGAAAAGGTAGAGAAAAGTGTGTGATGGGATCGAGGGAAAGGATCCAGGTGTCTTTTTCATAGTGGGCAGGAGTGATCACTCTAAACAAGAGGAAACAGAAGTAGACAAGAGGTAGTAATGGAAAATGTAAGGTCTGTTGACAAAAGGCAGATGAGACAGCGGCTCATTGGCTCTCATGGTGTGGCGCATATAGAGAGATAAGGGAAGATTTTATCAGAAAGTGGCACAGGGAAGTTATAATTACAACTGTTTGGGACAGGTTCGGTGTTCAGAAGAAGCGGAACATGTAGCATGGGCTTTAGTTTTGAAGAGTGGCTTTCTGGGAGGCAGGACAGGTACTAAGAGTGCACAGGACTACCTGGTAGGATGCTGGTAGACAAGAAATGAAATGATAGAGCTAGACGGGAACAGGTTTAATAAGAATTCCAGAGTACAGGGAGGAAAGGGAATGGTGGTAACCCTCATGAGGGATTCCATGGAAGCTCCCATAGGAAATGCTTGAGCCCTAGAGGTGGGGATAGGCTGTGTAAGGGAAAGTTTTTTTGTTTTTGTTTTTGTTTTGTTTTGTTTTATTTTGTTTTGTTTCTTTTTTGTACAAAGTACAAGCGATAGGTGTCGGGGGATATGACCAGACTCCGGAGCCCACCAGAGTTGTGACAGAATGAATTGGTGGACCCTTTGCCGCGGCTCGGATCCCGGAAAACATGGCAGCACAGGCTGTTGAGAATTGCCAAAGTTTGCTCTGCATCTCTTTCACCCCCTTTTTGCCCTTCTCCTAGGCCACCTGTCTCACAGGACCGCAGCAAATGAGTGGAGAGGCACAGAATTATTATTATTATTGTTATGATGATGATGATGATGATGATGATGATGATGATGATGATGATGATGATGATGATGATGATGATGATGATGATGATGATGATGATCATCATCATCATCATCATCATCATCATCATCATCATCATCATCATCAATCATTATTATTATTATTATTATTATTATTATTATTATAATAGCCGTGATTTAATTCTCAAACAAAAAATGAAAAACTTTAATCGGCTGAAGTAATGTGCAGACAAAGTGGAAATTCAATTTAATCCATTCTAATATGCTGTTCTGTCGCATACAACCTATTCTCCGTCCAGTGTGAAATTCACACTGCATTGACTTAGAGGAAAAAGTCGGGTCCCTTGACCCGCAAATAGATTATGTTAAAACACAGGAAGCCGTATCGGGTACCCGGGACCTGGGTACCCGGGTACCCGCGACAAAAACCCTGACTGAAATGATACGCATAAACATATTTTAACTTGCTTTTATTCAGGTACTGTATAATTCCACCATTCGACAAGTTGCTTATTCCTTGGAGAAAGGAAAAAAAATACAGTGAAAACGGCAGAAATTAACATAGATCTATAATTGGTTTGTTTATGTCGAAAGTAGCTGGGTATTAAAAAAATGGATTCGGGACACGACGTTTTAGCATTTTGACAGGGGGTCCCGGGTACGCGGGTCCTGAGTCAATGCACTAATGTGAAACATGCCAATTTTACACCAAAATAAATTATTTTGTTACGCGTTGGCATTGTTCTATTTAGGTTTCGCTTGAAATCGTGTCTATATTTTCGAAATTATAACAAATTATTTGCTGGCTACGACAGACTCTTGTTAGGCGATGGTCTGAGGGCGTCAGTGAAGCGCCCTCATTCCAACGCGCTTAACATGTCTTGGCAGGCAAACAAATTGTGGAAGAAATTTAAATTTCAATGTAAGTAACAAAAAAATTATCATTCGCTACAGCAACTCTTAGTTTTAATAACCTGGTTATCTGCATTATTTCATTTACATGAAATTGAAAGAAGATCTTGATAACGTGCATAACATAAACAAGCAGAATTGTTTGAAAGGTACAGTGATGCTTCTTACAGTGACCATCAGATTTGTGACCTTCCCGTGACGGGATCGTGATGAAATTATAACATACATAATACACGTATGTTTACATAGTTGTATATAGCATTTCTCTTTTAAATGCAAACAGTGAATCAATACGTTTACTGTTATATTTTAAGGCGAGTCTTGTTTCGAGAGGCCGCAGGGTCTGCATTCCCCCAGTGCGCATACGTTAATACATAAAAGGTTCCGGAATGTTTATCCTTCACCAAGCAAATAATAATACATTATTATGTGCTAATGACATATTGCAGTATATGAAGCATGGTACATGTAATTTATTTGCCGATGACATTGTTACATACACTGCAGACCGCTCGGTGAAGGACGTAACGCACTCTTGTCAGTCAAACTTGAATGCCGTTGGTGTTTATTATGTCTGGGTGTCAACCCACACATATTGTTTTTGTACGAGTTCTTTAATGTTTCTTATTTCTTAATACTTTTCGGCCACATTTTGTGACAAAGATTTCTCAGCCATTACACAAGCTACAACATTGATTTACATCCTTAGAGACCCATAGCTGACATTGTGCACCTGGTGTACATTAATTGATATGTTGTAAATTATCAAAGTTATGGGTGAAAAATGAAAAAAAAATCCTATTCAGTTATTGGCTGAAAAAATAATGGTACTTGTATTAGCCAATCACATCACATAGACTGACAATCACATGTTGCCTGGTTACTCTACTACTACTGTTTAGCAGACTGTATCTGTTGACCCATTATTGATGATGTCACAAAACAGTGTGTTACAATGTAAACGTCATGATTTGACGTAATTATCTTCCCTAGCAACGTTATAAAATAGCCAGACACAATGCAGCATTCAGTTTTGATCGAACCACAGAACAGTGTAGTTGAAAGATGCCGACACTCTAAATAATATTATCACACCATAGAAACAGGGAAAAACATTCAAACTTGTGACTCCAATTGGCATCCATACAGATTTGCTTGAAAATCTATCCATTTTAGTTATGTCTGTGTGCCAACATAGACATATTGTTTTTCTAGGAATCCTTTCTTTCTTTCTTTCTTTCTTTCTTTCTTTCTTTCTTTCTTTCTTTCTTTCTTTCTTTCTTTCTTTCTTTCTTTCTTTTTTTCTTCTTTCTTTCTTTACCGGCAAATTTGTCCGACCTTTCATTTGAAAAGTATTATACGTAGAAACTCCAAACTTTGCACAATTATACTTCTATGGATAAAGTCTGGCCTTTTTGAAATGAGAGATCATGGTTTTTTTTAATTATGCAAATGAGGGCTAATTAAAGTTTTAAATCTTCAATATCTTATATACTATAGTAGATGTAGTTCCCAGTGAATAGGAGTTCGATCATAGCAAGGTAAAGGTCATCTCAAATGTCAAGGTCATGTCAAGGTCAAAGGTCATGTCAAGGTCAAAGGTCAATTTTAAGCCAAAATGTCATTTTTGAGGTCAAGGTTCACTTCAGGTAGAGGTTATCTCAAGGTCAAAGGTCATTTCACGGTCAAAGGCCACTTTTGATGGTGGCTTTCTTCTAGCCATAACTTTTTTTATCCAATTTCTATCATGTTTGGCTCAAATGTAGCTATTGTAACACTGCACTTTTTGATACTTACATATGACCTCTAAAGGTCAAAATACAAGGTCATTTTGACCTTTGAAAGTTTCATGCAGTCACAACTTGGCCAATTTCCATCCAATTCTAATCATTTTGGACTTAATTTGTAGGTATTGCAACACTGCACATTTTTATAAGAACATATAACTTCAAAAGGGCAAAGGGCAAGGTCATTTGGCCCTTTGAAAGTTTCATCTTGCCATAACTTGGTCAATTTTCATCTGATTTGGTTCATGTTGGGCTTAAATTGTGGATATTGTAACACTGTACATTTTTTGTAATTTACATGTGACCTGTAAATGTCGAAGGTCAAGGTCATTTGGACTTGGAAATTTTCAACCAGCCATTAGCTTAATGGATGTGAACTACCAAATGACAAAAGTTGTAGCCCCTAATATTCACAACCTTTGAAGGCACATAGACAGATTTGCTTTGAAGGAAATCTTCTTTTCTAGTTTTTTTTTTTTTTCTCTCTGGGTCACCTAATAGTACAGTTGTGCACTAAGCTGGAGGCTATCCAGCACGAAACTAGACGCATAAAGTATATTTATGACACACAGGAGAATTCAAGAGAAGGCCTGAGCCTCATACATTCAAGAGAGAACAATTTAAACGGTGTTCAATTCCTCAAATTTGAAAATAAAAACGTCTGGATTCTTTTCTAGAAATAAGAAATTTGCACTGCATCAAAAATTGTTTCATTTATATCGTCTGACAAGTACATGTTTCCCTTTGTAAAACAAAGTATCAATAGATCATTTGCCAATTATACACTGAGTGTTTAAGCAATGGTGGATTAACTTCCGGTGTTCATGAACGAGCCACTGTATACGAAAAAAATGTTTGTTTGGGGCGTTAAAACGGGGAAAACTCTCCTCAAAATAATGCTCAATATCTTCACAAAGAGCGCCACAGGTACAGGACGAAGAAGGGATGGCATATGTTTTATGCAAATAAAGGTTCGGTTTGCTGAGGCGGGGCGGCGGGGCGGGGTGGGGGGGCGGCGGGGTGGGGTGGGGGGCGGCGGGGTGGGGTGGGGGACCTAGTCGCATCTGTATCGGGCATGTTTTTAAAGCGGTTACCAGGTGAGGTATTTATTGTCTGTAGATAAAAGTAGAATTGATAACATTGATAACACATATTAAAATTATATATATATATCTTTATTCGTACGAAGTACACGCATTACATAGCAATAGTACAAATGATATATTCCTTTGTTGAGGTTCACGTTACAACAAAGTCATGGTGCAAAATAAGTGCATAGCTGCACCACTAAACGTTCAGCAGAGCAAAGGGTTATGATCAGGTCCTGTGTTTCTTGGTAAGATAAAAATGACCACTGTCTCTTGTTTCAATCAGATCGCGAATCAATTGACTGTGTATAATGTCCTCCTGACATATGGAACCAAAGACAACATCTTGGAAGGAGCTGACGACATCTGAAATTTCAAAAAATTGGGCATTTTGTTTTGGAACTCCATATGTGTGGCGCACATAATTAATGGTGTTACATACTTGGGATCGACTTCCCTGCATCGCTAGCCTGCTATACAATTGAACGCAATTATTAGGGCTAACAAGACATTTTCGAAAGAAATTCATGAATCTAGAATGTAACTGACACTCCACTGGTACGTCCTCACATATTAAACTAAGAAATCGGTTGTGGGTATTACCAGGGACACCAAAAAATTCGTCTGACACTCTTACGCCATGCCGTGAAAAACTTGTGGTAAGGAATTGCACTTTTGAATATCAAGGGGGAGCTCATTCCATGGGGGCATGGTTGATGGGAAAAATGAATCACCGAAGTTCGAAATTTTAATATTGCTTATATGGAACCGGTTTTTTGGTATGTGTGTGGTACCAGCTGCGATAACACTTGGCACAAGGCTACTCAAGTAACCAAGTGAAATATTATGGACCATTTTAAAAACAGAACTAGTGTAAGCTTGGTGACGAGGCTTTGTCAATCCCGTTTCCCCAAGAGAAAGTAGCGAGCGGTATGACGAAGTGTTCCGTCAAATACTCTGGCGGCTTTGTACTGGACTGCTGCAAGCAAATGTAATAAATGAACAGAACAATGGACAAAAAGGACAGATATGTACTCGAATGTAGGTCGTATCATCATAGTTATGTAGAGCTTAATGAGAGCTTTCGGGGATAATTTATATCTAAGGCGTTTGACCAGAGCAATTGGCATGCTGGCTTTAATAATAATTATACTAATGGGAGCATGTCACGACAGGTTATGGGCAATAGTTATTCCGAGATGAGTATGGCAGTCTACTTCTGAGAATGGAGTATCATTCAGAAATACAGTAGGGCAATCAGCTTTCTGGCACTTATAAGAGAATACAAGACCAATAGATTTTCCGGCATTAAATATTACTTTCCGAAAACGTCCCCAGGTTTGATTGGAACCCAAATCGACGTTACTTCTCTCTAAATGGGGAAGGGGGGGGTGAATGGCTTTAAGAATCCTAGTATCCCGGCAAATAACTTTATCACAGGATATACCGTCAACAATGTCATTCACATAAGCGAGAAATAGAAGAGGACCTAGGATGAAGCTTAACTTTGTAGGGTGCGTACCTCTATTGGCAACCAAGAAGAAGTTTGGCCACACATTGTGACACGTTGGTAGTGATTAGAGAGGTGACTGTTAATCACCTCTACAAGGGAGTCCGAAATACAAAGCTGACAGAGTTTTTATATTGGGCCCTCATGCCAAACACGGCTGAAGGTTTTATATATATATCCCAAAATACCATTTTAGTGTCTTTTGGGGGCTTGAGACAGTTATAAATATCATGATATGCTGACTAATTGACAGACGGTGGAGTTGTCAGACTTTTTGCTGATCTGTAAATCGTTTTCTGTTAGGAACGCATACACAGCATTGTGAATTAAACTTTCAAACACATTAGAAATATAACATGAAGAGGTTTTCCAGGGCAGTTTTCTTTCTTTTGTCTGTCTGCTTTTTTGAAAATTGGACATACATTCCACTTTTTCCACGCATCAGGGAGGCTGGAGGTAAGTAATGAAAGATTGAATAATTTTGTTGGTGGAAGATAAATACTTCTTGGTGTCTGTTTTACTAAAAAAAACATTCCACCAGGACCAGTTGCAGAGCTGGTCTATAATAACTGCCATACATATCTCATGTCATTCTCGTTCATGTAAAGTTCGTTTTGACGGGCTTCGGTTCGAAAAAGTAAAAATCATGTATTGTTTGCCCGTCACCATCAGGTTCTAATAGTAAGCTTGAACACAAAAGGCATGTACAAAATGTTTGTAAAACACAAGGAGCAAAGTAGCCAGGAGGAAGCATAGTTACTGAACCTATTAAGGTATCGATCTGGACGTCACGTTATTACATATAAAGCACACATTCCCTGCTACGGTTCAGAGATGTTTCATACAGGAAGATCGATCGAAGCGTCCACTGTTGCTCACCTGATTCATATTTAGGTCATATGATATATAGAAGAATGTAATTATGCAAAAATTTATAAATGAAGAGATAAGGCATCATATAAATGTATATATCTACGAGGTGCCATTTATAGATTAATGTATATATACATCTATATGTTCAAATATAATTGTATATATACACATGTATGTTACAGACTAATATATACACTTAGCACATGTGGGAAGAATAACATAAGAGTCTAATGGATATATTAAACACATGTACTGAGCGTAGCCATTATATCATGTAAGGTCTGATTTATTAAACACATACTACACAGAGAGCGGCCAAAAATATCATAGAAAGTTTGAAGGAAACATTGAGCACGTTCCCGAAGACCATCGTAACAGCATATGATGGATTGTTATGAATGTGGGTATGCCTGTTTGTTTTGATTTTAGAGGTCACTGTATTCATTGAGTGTGTACCAGGTCACAGAGTTAACCTGCTTTGTTGGGGTGACTCTCAGACAGCTTGTAAACAAAGTGTTGATCTACATTCATATGAATCTTTTCATTGTACTGTCTGTGCACATTTCTGATGTGATCTAGAAAGATCAGGGAGAGGTATGGTTTGTGACTAATTGGAAAACTCTGGAATAAAGGTGAGATTTCAAAGTTCAAATATATAAAACGGCTATTTTCCTGACTGGAGGAGACAGAATTCTGAAAGATCTGACAGAAGCTGTGTGTTGTCATCAAGCCACTAAGACTGTGAACTGGTGTTATTGTCAGGGAGACACTCATTTTTACATTGTACCTGTAGAGTGTGGAGTATCTTTGAGTGGACTAGCATATTTGGTGGTAATTGCACCACATTGGAACCAAACTGCACCTCTGTGGGATTGAATAACCACACCTGTCAGTACCACATTGGAATCAAACTGTACCTTTGTGGGATTTGTACAAGATGATTTGGCACATGTCATAGGACTTGTAACTGTGGGACAGTGCCGGTGGGTAATCTCATCAGGGATTAGGATCTACCTAAGACTGCTTAACTATTGATATATCAGCAGAGATATGTTTACCTACTTTGTAATGATTTTGATTGTTAATATATTGTTATTGTTAGAGTTACATCATTGTTGTCATTCTTTGTTGAGTTCTGCTAATATTCAGAAGGTAGGCATCGTAACACGGATATATTAAACATCTACCTGGAGACATCCATAATAACATATAATGGGTATATTAAACATGTAGCTACAGAGCATTCATAACAAAATATAGTAAAGGTATGAGACATATACCTAGGCTGCATCCATAACAACATATAATGGATATATTACACGGGCACACGTAGCTTCTGGTAAAATCTATAATAACATAGAGTGTGCCAAAGGTAGCGGGTTCGAATCCCATACAGGTCGACATAAAATTTGTCGTATTTTTCAATAGCTGGAGGGTACCCATAATATCACATGATATCGAATGGACATATTAAACATATATTTGGAGAGCAAAAATTATAATATCAATAATAAAACTAATTGACTTAATAAACACATATCTGGAGAGTATCTGCAATGACATATAATTATAAAATTGTACGGAGAAATAATATCAAATGGAACACTAAAATATCTAGAAAACTGACAAAGAGTGTATGCATAATCGCTGACACAGTCGTGACTTTTTTCTTTTTTGCAATCAAAAAGTGAAGACAAGTAAGCCAGAAAAAATATGCAAGCTTTAATTCTATGATACGGAAGGGATCCTTTTCATCTCTATGCTTTTGTTAAGTTTATATTTTTAAATATTTGGACGACTCGGCCTTGGTCACGCCGAACTTTATTTTCTCTACTTGATGGAGCCTGTTTCTGGAGTTTTAACCCACACATTTTTACAATTATAGCCCGTGGTTTGCCGGGAACGTGTCTTTTCAACTCTATGGCAGCTGCCTAATTCACCGACTGCCAGAGGCAAAGGAAGTTTCGGGTTCATTTGTCCAAATGGGCAATGCATCTCAGAGTCCATATTGTTCCAGTTCATCCTGACCTCTTTCCAGATCTTTTACTCTCTTTTGCAGATCCTTGTTGTTTTGCTTTGAACAACGCGATAGTTTTTAGCATCAATTAACTGATTTTAATCGACTTTTAACCTCTCTTCTGGCTCATTGGTTTTCTTTTGATGGTCAGCCACTAGAGTCATAAGGACATCATCGGAGATCTGCACAAGGTATCAATATGAACTTCAACTTTAAGAGAAATTTAGTGAAAAAGATTTGGTCACACAAAACTGAAATGGCAAAGGATAAAAGAGAAATGGCTTTTTCATGAAGCAACTCTGTTTGCTAAGTCTTGAATACGCATTAAACTCGTTGGAAAATATGTTAATTGTCAGACCTAAACAGAACCGTGGACATAACTTTGGATATAACTCTTCGCAAGTTTACTCATTTTTTTCGACAAAAATGATGAACACTGGTGTGGCTCAAAAAGCGTCTCATTGCACCTGTTTTTTTTTTTTTTTTTTTTTTTTTTTTTTAAATATACGCTTTCCAAAATGGGGGAAGCCCCCCAAAAACAATTTTGTTTTTCATAACTGCAAAACAAACACTGAGGAAAACAACTCATGACACGTTTTTAGCCACATAACACACGAATGCTGTGCAAAACCAATAGAATTTCATAGAACCTGTTAAGCAGTTATTTCCATATTTGTTTACGTCAGACATTTCACATGTTTGCCAGAAACCTGCATGTGTATTTGATAATTGGATAGCAAGGTTGAAATTACAACCAGGTTTACCATCTTTGGGACGTGTCTATCTCCAAAATATATACATTTTTTTCATGTTTCCACTAAAATTTTACCTCTTGGAACTTTTACAGTCAGTTTGGCGTCTTATCTGTCCTTAAATGTACTCAAGGACTGGCACCAGATTTAGTTGCAGTTATGATATTCACGTGCCTTTTGCTCGCAAAGATGGCTTTTTATGTATGATGTTTCCATGATATTCTATGATTCATTGGAATTTATCTAAGGGGTATAGGTGAGTTCGAAAGTCAACACGAGGCTTTTTTTACTTGGTGTTGTTGTATACAGGTAGTCGTGGTCTTAATCTGTGTATTTCGATATCGTATTGTGTATTTGTACCACTGATTTATTATTATATTACAATTTTGTGTCGCGATTCAACAGATGGTCGACAGAAAAGAAAACATGTGTTGATATTACATCTTTACATATATTTTTCCAACAAACGCGCTTGGGTACTATAGAATCATAAGAATTTAAATTTCATGCTTTTTGACGATACATTTAAAACCCATGCAAATTTAGGTGAAGTATGTTTTAAATAATAAAGGTTCTAATCATATCGCTAAAAACACCCTTCTTTAATAATAATAATAATAATAATAATAATAATAATAATAATAATAATAATAATAATAATAATAATAATAATAATAATAATAATAATAATAATAATAATAATAATAATAATAATAATAATAATTTATTCGGAAAACTACCCCTTTACAGCGGGGGCATCAATGGAACGGGGTTTATTCCATGATGCGTCCAAGAAGCCGTCTATATTACAAAGTAAGGATTTGTGTGTGGTAGGGCTGTATCTACGTTCAGCATTGAGCCGTACGTGGAACAGCATCCATTAACCATTTGAAATTTACTTTTTACATGCGCATGCGACCAACAATAGGCTTCTCATAGCTCCATGTATATATACACATATATTGTCCATTACATTCTTTTGACAAATTAACCTTCCCTTAACACTAATCACACATACATTTTGGATGCTACCTCTTCAAAATACCATCTTTATCCATCGGAATGGATATTTTATATGTATCGATGCCTATTCATATGTCCTCGTAAATTGCCATAATCCTGAAGTATCAGCGGGTTTGTCGCTAAAAAGTATCACCGGGCATAGGGATCATCGACCGAACGACGAGTCTACCATTTGTTTACAGTTTCAAATTGTAAAGAAAGTAAAATTAACACAAATAGAAGCCACTTGTTTTGACACAGTAAACTCAGTAGCGTTTTCGACTTTAATACTAATATACAGTGATTTAACCCCCTTTGTGAGATAACAGCATAGACAGTCACAATCCTTATAACCACCTCCTATTCTGGGGTCACTGAACAAACAGTAATGGGTCGTAAAGAACATACCACATGAAAAAGAGAATAATTTCAGGGGCTTTATACATCCAATTGCCTTCGGCTGTGCCCAGGCAACAAATTAAACTGACGTCAAAGGAGCGATGTTTAAAAGGGGAAAGAAAATCCATTTTGGACATGTTTCAACAAATGTCCAAGTTACATAAGGCTTAACATTGATATATGTGAGTTCCGATAAGCCGACCAACCCCACTGAAAAGGCCCAAGTCCCGACCCTAAATAATTCATGAAACATAAAATAAAATAAGTTTCATGCCGGCCTTTCCTAATGAAAATTGATTAACCCTGGCTGAAAGATTATATCAAGGAAGTGGCCGTCGCATGCCGTTATTTTGCAGTAAAGTCAACTCAAACACAACATTTTATTTCATCTTGTCTGGAGGGTTAACTTGGGCCTGGGAAACTGCATAGCCACTCAAAGTTCAATAAGGCGTAGCTGCAGTTATTCAGTGATCGCTATCGTAATATTTCGCTAGGTTCCAATTGTCCGTTCTCCGAATTACCACGGCACACGGTCGTTAAAGTACTTTTAGAATATGACATACTATTGTAACTTTAATCTGCCTGCTCGGCTGTGTCTGAAGTACTTATCGTTAGTTACAAACCTAATTGCGACACAATACCTTGAGCCGGCAGATCATGCACCATTTTGAACATGTCGCAATGTATTACGGGACAATCGCACAAAAGTATATTTGATTTGGACATGTAAATGAATTGCGGCCGCAGCATATAAATATTATTATTGATGCTTTGAAATATTTGCAAAATATTTTCTTCTGGTTTTATATATTGTGGTCCCCAAGATCGTCCGAATACTACTATCCTCATTTACAAACTACCTGGTGCAAATCCAAAATTTTCAAAATGGCAACCAAGTTTGTGGGTTAGTCCCGAATCGATATTTTGAAGAGGTAGTATGCAAAATGTATGCGTGATAAGTGTTAACGGAATTTTAGTTTGTCGAATGAATGTAATGTAAAATATAAAATGGACTTCTCCAGTGTGAGCGTTACCTGAAAATGTTAATGCAATGGCTTGCAATTTTCAGTTGTTGGCTGCGCTGGGCCCCTGAAAAGGAATATTGTGTCAGACAGTGAAGTTGCCCCGGCCTATGAATTAAGTAACAGCACTAGTAGGACCTGCCAAGCGCCCCTGCAGAGTGGAAGGTGAAGCTTAGGGGAGAAGGTTGCCCCAATAGTGGATACAAGCCCGAAAGTACCGGCGGCCTTTTATATATGTGGTAATGATTTGAGTTGTGTAGAATATTGTGGAACTGTATAGTTGGGCATTGGGATATCGTGACAACCCCTTTGGCTCTGCCTCTAACATGAGATCTAGGGTGGACTTGATTACTGAATCACTGAAAAAGATAAAGACAACCATGTGCTTGATTTGGTTGGTGGACAAAGTTTCAGGTGTTGGTTAGGCTTCACCAAAACCGATTAAGGCTCACCAATATAATGCCATCTGTTCGGAGGCTGCTTTCTATTAGGGAACTATCAGTGCGCTTGCTTACCAATTATATGCTCTTGATAAAAAATAGCAAAAAAAAAAAAAAAACATCTAAACAAACACCACCCCCACCCCCGGCCACCTCTTCATCAACATTCAGTGTGTGTGTCAGGATGTGTGCGGGGACTTTGTTTATTTTATGGTACCAGTGTTTTTATAACCTCTGTGGGGGGGGGGGGGATGTGGTGGTCCTAAAAAAGACCTTTTTGTTTGTTGCAGGCTGCACACATCAAAATCGGGTGTGGCCATCACGCTTCTGCAAGCTTGGACCCTCTTTGGTATGCAGCTGGTGAGCTTGGCTGTCTTGGTCTGGGCCATCTGGTTCCACTGGTCTGTGAGCCGCTGTGCCAGTTGGTTCAAGGTGGTCACAGGTTCGTCGTCCCTGACTCGACGGCAAAGCACATGCCATAAATGTTCAATGGAGGATCGGTCAGGTGATCAGGCTGGCCATGGCAACATTTACAATGTTGTGCTGCTGGATATACTGCATACTGAACAGTAGCACAGAATAGTGTTAAAACCATTCGGCAACTGTTGGCAGGATCTCATCCAAATAGCGCTGGTCTGTAAGAGTCACATTTACCACGATGAGTTCTGTTCTTCCTGTTGCCGTGATTGCGCCCAACACCACGGCCCTTTGAAGTTATGTTTCACCATCCATTCATCCACAGATCTCCCTGAAGGCATACATCTAACCCATATCCTCCCATCATGGAAATCGAGGCAAAATCATAAACTTAATTGGCACGTGTCTAGATTACAAGATATAGTAAAAACAGACATACAGAGTACATTAATATAAGTGAACAGCAATAAACTGAAATGAAAACATGCACAACTAAGATACAGGCATATGCACCCAGGTACTATATATATATATATATATATATATATATATATATATATATATATATATATATATATATATATATATATATATATATATATGTATATATATATATATACATGCGATACAGATTCGATCAGATTAATACCCCAAATGCTGGTACCTGGCATTAATTATTATTATTTTTTTTTTTTACATATTGTAAAATCTACACGTCATGGAACTGACCTCATAAGGTATCTAAATTTGTCAGCATCACTTACAGCGCGGAACATGGAGATACATCACCAAGATAGCCAAAGAAGTAATTTCTGGTCGCAGAGCAAAAAGTAAAATGTAGTAAAAAATTACCTTCATCTTCAACGTTATTGGAGTTACATAGAAAGCATATTAACTGTTTCAGTGGCATTTTAGGTTTAGTACAGCCGCTAAAGTGTAGGCACTTACTCTAAGTTTACTAGAATTTCGCCTTATTCTTTTTTTTTCGGTTTTTTTTTTTTGTTTTGTTTTTTTTTTTTTTTTGTTTTTTTTTTTTGTTTTGCTTTTTATGTACGATCCAAATTCGAACTCACTTTAAAACTTACAGTATGTACGTAATTTATGTTGGTATCTCTCTCAATCCCATTGATATATAATTCAGCCACTGCGATTCATACACTTGCTGCATCAGATCTCTTACCTTTGTAACAGTGTCAAAAGAAGTGTTTTCACCCAAATTATTTCAGGTTTTTTTGAATACCTATATAGTCCAAAGTGACCTCTATCGGATCACTAGCGAAATAGAAGGTGGGCACCTTTCTGCCACCTTTGCTGAAAATCATGACTTTTGTCTTAGACATTCACCTTTGGTCTCCATCTGTGGCAATAATCGAATAAATTATCCAGACATAATTACCTAATCATCGGCATACAATAAACAGCTCAGACTAAAGCCGTGTAGTTCAACGAGATCACAAGCGTCATAAACATGTCAGTCATACCAGCAACGAAGAGATTAATTTAACTTGGGCTTAAGACACACCCTTGTTTGCTTCAATATTGGAGGAAAAAGATTCTGGGTACCCGTGTTCGGTCTCCATAAGTTATTTTACATCTTGGTACATAGAGACATTAAAAAATTGCCACCAACATCACGCAGTAGTAATTTGTACAATAAGGCTTGCCTCCAGACAGAGCCAAATGCACATTAAAGGTCTACAAAACATACTTGTAAATATTCTTTTAGATTCACAATTAAGGCGCTTATCATAAAATGTCTCTAAGGTCAGAATATGATCCGAAAAACTACTTTCCTTCTTTAATCCAATTTGATGTTTCGGTACAATGTGCTTTGATTCACGAAACTTGTGTTGTCTAGAATTTAGCATGGAGGAAAAAGTTTGCGGAAATGACTGGACAGGGCGATGTCCCTGTTATTTTCAGGCTTGTAAGTGGCTCCTTTTAGACAAACAGGGGCCAAAACGGTTTCACGCCATGGTGATGGGTCACCAAATTCTCTTGTACAAATTAAAATATTATGGTGTTTCCGAGACACCTCTAAAATGGTTTAAAAGCTACTTGACCAATAGAACCCAATATGTTCAGCTAGATGACGTTCATTCCAAGCCATTACGTATCATAACTGGTGTCCCACAAGGATCTATCCTTGGGCCACTTCTTTTCATAATCTATGTTAATGATCTTTATCTAGCTACTCAAAAACTTTGAGTGAATACTCTATGCTCATGACACAACTCTCATAAATTCACTTTGTACTTTCAATTTTGGACCTCAGTCAAACAACAGGTATATCTCAAACAACATAAATTCCGAACTTAATAAAGTATATCACTGGCTTGCTGCAAACAAATTATCTCTAAATATACCAAAAACCAAATATATGCTTTTCTATTTTCGTCAACGTAGGTTAAACATCAATATTAATCTAAAAATAAAAGACACACAATTAGAGAGAACAAGTGAGTTTGATTTTTTAGGGCTGATAATCAACGAAAAATTAAATTGGAATGCCCATATATATAAGATTGCTAATAAAACTGCTCGCATCACAGGAATACTTAAAAGGATACATCATCTGCTTCCTAGAAATACAGTACTTTTAATTTACAATTCTCTGTTTCTACCACATATTTATTACTCTATGTTGGCTTGGGGTTATTCCTATGATCGCATATTTAAACTTCAGAAGTCAACTATTCGTTTAATATGTTCTATACATTATTATGCACATACTGAGCCCTTAATTAAGGACTTAAAGGTTTTTAAAATGCCTGGCTTGTTTAAACCAGGGACGTGTTATAGATGGACTACCAACGGCGGGGCCCCCTTTGTACCATCTATGTTGCCGCTGCTCAAGTGATCGGGTGTTTGAGCGAGCACCTTCAGTGCTGAACAAACACAACTCCACGGTCTGCGCTGGCCGCTGGCAGTCTCGTGGGCAAGGTCACGCGATGAAAGGCGAGAATAATCACGTCACAGACTGAAATGTGCAAAATTTTTCACCGTGTTCCACATTTTAAAGTCAAAATTTAGCGTTACGCCGGACTCAGCTACAAGAAATGAAACCACCATCATGATCCTACCGGCATACACTATCCATCTAAAACTACATTTTTCATTGCTAATT
>OZ026625.1:22551454-22577483 GCA_964020975.1 Hermodice carunculata
TGCAATGAACGTTGAGTAACCCGCTGTGAGGCACAGCCACATGGTTTTAATTGTTTTATGTTCTACCTGAAGAAATTCTATAACATACCATGAATATTAAAAGTGCCCAGACAAAAAAAAATAATATACAGGAGCCACTTTCTGCTTTTATCCAGATCAGTTTACCCAGACGGTGATGTGTGCAAATCGTGTCAACATAAGTCATAATATCTGAAACGTAAAAATCAATAGAGCCAATTTATACCAATTTCATAATACTCATAATATCATCTTAAAAAGTAGCAATTTCACATAATTACCAAGATAATTTGTAGCGTGGTACAAGATCACAATTGCCCCCCCCCCTCCCAGCAACCAAATGCACCTTCTGCTATATCAGTAAAATGGCTTTGTATGTTCCCTTTATATTATCAATATCCTTGCCAGTACCTGACACCAGGCAATCCCACTGAGCATGACACATGTGCATTCATTTCCCGCCAAATTGTCACATCCTGTTACTAAGCAAAGACGATACACATCAACCATGATACAGGCGTGATACATCAGCAGCGGCGTTTCCATTTCTGGAAATAAATATCTGATTTCATATGATTGAAAAAAAAAACCCCAAAAAAGTCGTTATACTGGTAGGGCAGCCGGTTTTGTCATGTTTTATACGGGATTCTACCCAAACATACAGATGTTGAGTAATACGGGCTAGAGCAGCTAATATATACATGTGTCATATTGAAAATTCTTTGAACTATACCAAGCAAAGACATGGTCTCTGATCTAGTCACACGTTTATCTCACATGTCCCAAAACACGCCCATATGATCAACGTCAAAAATCCGTCCGTCAAGTGCCGGCATATCCTGCTTGTCTTTTCCCGGCACATGCACATGTAACTAAAGATGTCAGCTGTGAGACCATAATCGGTCTCCCGGGGGGGGGGGGGGGACCATCTATGTGGTGAAAATTATGGGTGCAGAAAGCAAAAAAACAAAAAACAAAAAGAAAACCAAAAATAAAAAAAAACAAACAAAAAAAATGAAAAAAAATAAAAAAATAAAAAAAATAAAAAAACGATTTCATTGGACTTTTTCTGAATGACATTAATGTAATTCTTAAGGGTGGTCTCTGTTCGCAAAGCCAGTTGAGCACAGGACTATCATGATCCTCCACAGGTATCGTATGGGAGTTCTTCATGTTTCTGTGTTGCACCAGTGGCAGCTTTTCTACTACATTCAAGGCTTTCACCTGTAATAACAAAACCATTTAGCAGTAGCCTATTGCACAGAACATCTGTCTTCATTTTGATGAGCAGCGTCAAGTGTCCCACGCTGATGCATAAGGACCTAGCTGTGTCATTGTATATGGCATTGCATCTTGCTACTACATATTTGCGAGTAGCAAAAATCAGTGCAATTGACAAAATGACTAACATATTGAAAGTAAATTGGCGGGGATTCAGTATTTGTTAGCTACTGCGGACAAAGCATTATTTTACCTGAAACATAACACCTTGTCCCAGTAAGGCAGATTAATGCTTCATAGATCGGTTTTGTGGAAAGACCGTGATCATTAATTCAAATTCCCGTCGCAGACCTAGAGCTTCTGATTATGCAATGTTTCGCTATTTGGGGCAAAGCTATGTGTCAAATGGGTCGAAATTGAATTTCGTGCAAGTTTTGTCAGAGTGTCGTCTATTGCATCATTACTTATCAGAACAATTTCTCAAGATCACATGGAATCAAATTGAGTTAGTGGCCCGTTTAACAAAATAGCAAAATCAGCTCCGTCAAATTATGCGGGACAAGCTCACCCACGTGAGTTAAAAACAGGGTAAGGGACCTTTCTGTCAAAAAGTTAGGGATTTTATTTTTATATTTTGTTTGTTATATAAATCTGGATCTTGTCCGCACATAATTATGTGCACACAGACGGCTAAGTGGGCAGTTTTAGGCAATGAAGCGAGGTCACAGAAGAAACCTTTATAATGTTTTCCCGTGAATGAGCAACGAAAGACGCAGAGGTCACAAAAAAAACAAAAAACAAAAAAAAACAAAGCAAAACAAAACAAAAAAACAGCACACCACTGTTGCACCAGTTATGGAATAAATCTTGCAGACAGCCAAATAATCTAAATTACATATTTACCAAGTTTGAAGTGGATAGGGTTAACGGACTTGGATAGAGTTAGATATTATACTTACATCACTGATATAATCCACATACTAATAACGCAAACATGAACTCTAATTGATCACTATATAATGTATGAAAAATCGCTGACTCATTAACGCCATCTCTTTGAAAAAAATAATAAAAAAAAAGACAAAAAGTAAAAGTACAATTCTACCTAGTTTCAAGGGAATCAAAACTGCCGTTCACACGTCTAAGTAGTAATATTCTGGTAAATCATGCTTGCGCCATGAGGTTGGCTGAAGTGTAAGAAGTTCTATAAAAATAATAATAGTTTTATTGAACCTCCGGTACTGTAGTTCTAGAAATATTTTGCGCGTGTTTAATTTCGCGCAAAATCAATTTTTCTTAAATTACAGAATATTCACGCATTTTAATTTCGCGCAAAAGCAATTTTTCTTAAATTACAGAATATTCGTGCATTTTAATTTCGCGCAATCCAATGCCATGCAATGTAGTGAAATACAATACAACTTATTTTCGCTCATTTTAATACAGTGGCATATTATTTGGCTAGTAAGAAAACAAAAATTTAAATTCTGCTTGCAACTGTGCTGCATTTTTTGTGTGACAAATGGCTCATTGGTGATGAACATAAATTCATTTAATTCCATGTAGTGGTTAAATAACCAGCTTGGAATGAAATTATATTTTGGTATACGTTTGAAGCCATTGCTGCGCGTATTGCCAATTTGCAACACTTTCTTCACCCCTGTTCTGGATTTTTTGGCCACTGATACTGTGTCATTGTTGAGAAGTAAAACGGTGCTTCAAAAGTCTTTCAATTAGTTTTCTTTAACACGACATCAGGCGGCAACTACATGTCTGACACACATTCTGGTTTGACACATGTTCTTTTGAATCTGGATGCTGATCATTTTATGCCTAAGACCCTTTTGATTGATTGATGTCTTTGTAAATACCTTGTTATGAACTTATGTGGATGGTGATTATCATAAAAAAGGTGGTATAAATAAGTGGCTTACATTGCGAAATTCTGCTTTTGGTGGGTACTTTTGGAACCTACGCTTACAAGTTCTGTAACATGCTGTATTTTCTTTCACCTCTACCGTAAATTGGTTGTTCACTATGACCATGGGTAGTACAGTTATTCAGAACCATGTATTCGATTAGGCCTAAAACTTTTGTAATGTGTTATATCTCTCTCCTGAGATACAATTTGGCTGTAGATTTAATTACTTAGCACCAGGAATTTACATTTTTAAAAAATTAACCAAGGTACATTGTCTTTCATCCAAATTGACATTGTTTTACTTGGATGACGCCATTGATATGGTGATGTCTATATACTCAATGGAACACACGATAGGTTCTATGGCTTCATCAGTGAAGAGACCAGTTTCCAATGCGCGACTGTACCCTCTGAGTATATTGCATGGACGATAGAAAGGCCTTCACAGTGTCAAATAGCAGCAGTCCAGGAGCACACTCACATTAACTCTTTCAGTGCCAACCATGTCTAAAATTGATCTACTAAAACTAGTCTGAATTATCATAAGGATCTCAGATTCGTATTTGTCGTAAAAAGACCTACCATTGAAGTACCCGTATGCCTATAGTTCCAGAGATAATATTCAAGGTCAACAGCCTTTCGAGGCGCGCATTGGGCGCATTGTGCGCCGAGAAAAGCTGTTAACTCAGTCTAAAATTTGGCACTGAAAGGGTTAAGTTTCACGAGAGTCCAGTAATTTGTGTTGGGGTACTCCTGTGTAATTTCTAAGTAACTGGCTTAGCAGTTCCAAAGCTTCCTAAATACACATTCCCAACAATCACTGAAGCTTGATCATTTGAGCAAACTTTGTGGACACCTGCTAACCAAGATTGAAGAGGATCTGTCTTAAACTTAACTTCAGAAGAAGCTTTGTCAAGAATTTCCTCAAAATTCACAATATGGGATTTAGTCACTAAACTACGGACAATTTAATTAAACTGGTGAAACTCATTCGAGGCACATCAACAACATTTTAAAGGCTTTTTTTTTCAAAAATATTCATAAAAAGTTTTAAAAAATCTATGAAGCGTTGCCTGCTAAACAAACGCAGTTGAAGCTCACCCCAGGGACATACCCAGTAAGTTTAACGAGGAAGAAACCAATTCTGGGAAAAAGACATTAAAAAGCTTTCAAACTGCTATTTCTATGTTAACCACACTAATACGTAGACTTATTGCCCATTACATAAATTTAAAAACTCATTAAAATACATAGGAATAAAACAAAAATAAAGAATATGATATAAAATAAAATAAAATAAATAATAAAAGTAGCATTGCCACCATGTGACCACTTGCATTTGGTTGAGATTAAGTGATGAAATATTTCAATCTTGACCCGAGCCCAGGAAGTAGTTTCACAGAGGCCGAAAACTACATCCACACAGGTGAAAATAAACATTGTAAATTTTCAGCGCATGAGAAACAAGAGCACTGTGACAGTCCTGTGCTGAGCTAACCTTGCATGCACATAAAATTGCATGCATAATGTTGGTCCTAAATATAAGTGATGAAAGACAATCCGAGACTCGTGCTCCTTTATGCCTTAAATCATACTATAACCCCTGCATGATCTATAGTGTGATTCAAATCAAACGATAGCTTTGAGATCTTGGAATAAAGTCAGAGTCACATGTATGCAAGCATAACTTAGTCTTAACAAACGATCACCACCTAGGGGTATGTCAAAGTCCTTGTTCAAATGACCGTTTTGGCCCATGACGTACAAAGGACTATCATCTTCTTCAATATAAAAGTGGCTGTTCATACGCCTTGCATTATCAACTGAACAGAAAAAAACAAAACAAAACAAAAAAACAAATACCAAAAAAAAAAAAACCAAAAAAAAAAAAAAAAAAAAAAAAAAAAACAAAAAAAAACAACAACAACAACAACAAAAAAAAAAAAAAAAACCCAAAAAAAAAAAAAACAAACAAAAACAAAACAAAAAAAACACCTTGGGATTTTTGTCAAGATCACCCATTTGGGGAATCACCCTGGTATCACGGAGAGCCATTGCCATGCAAGTCCTGGCTAAAATAGTTCTCAATGTATCGAGTTCAAGGCAAAATGTATGACAATGGAACAAATTTAGGTTTA
This sequence comes from Hermodice carunculata, assembly GCA_964020975.1. Classification (NCBI taxonomy): domain Eukaryota; kingdom Metazoa; phylum Annelida; class Polychaeta; order Eunicida; family Amphinomidae; genus Hermodice; species Hermodice carunculata. The sequence goes on from OZ026625.1 coordinate 22,556,753, forward strand.
TTGGTACCTAATGGTGTTCCTATGTAATTTGCCCAGTGACTTTGGATGACAAATTTACGCCTCCTTTCCCCCCCCCCCCCCATAACTACAATATTTGGCAACGACAACAATGATAATCAAAATGATCCACTGAACAAACTTTATAGAGATGTACCCAAGATTTATTCCAGCTATAAATCAAGAAGATCAACTTTTTTCCGCGTCGAAAATGTGAATTTTGACTGACGGCTGGTGACGGGTGCAGCCCCTTCCTGTGATAAATTGAAGAATCCCATTAGCTAAAAATGCTCGGTCACGCAAGGGTTTTATGGCTGATAATCATGAAGATCTGTCTCATTCGTTTCTTGTGTACAAAATTTTAATGACAGCCTAAAGCCGATTTTTTACAAATTGAATTTATAACAAAACCCACTATCAAGAACAATGGAGAAGGTTGGTGATAGTGAATGCACTTGAATTTGGTGATAAAATAGAATAGCTGAGTAACGTTTCAATAATGCATGTGTTGGTTGAAGTACACAGCTTCCAGGATTGCTTAAAATACAGGACAAAATAAAGATATTTATTCTGATAAGATTGTTTTGATCAATGATTTGTGAAATACCTACCATATTCATTCTTATAGTAACACATGCCCTAATAAATGCACATCCCCTAATTTTATAACAACCTATACCGGTCATGTATTTTCTGATTAATTTGCAAAAGAAATAATACAACAGAGTACAAAAGTAAGTGTAACTAGAAAAGAAGATATGCTTCACAGCAAAGCTGTCTGGGTGCCTTTAAAATGAGAACAGTTTGAAATGTTACACTTTGCCATTGTTCAACATAATCTAAATTTCGTGTATTAGCCTACTTTTTATAAAGTAAAATGTTACAACTTTGGTTCTTGGTTCATTGGATGTGGCCATGTCACAAACTTATAAAAGGACGTTTGAATGTATAATTTGTATAATGGTTTTGGAGTTGCTCAACTTTGAAATTTTTCAAAGCCCCTTATCAGATTAATTTGAAATTCTACTTAACTTATACTGTCCATTATATTGGCAGGTGTCACAAACCTATAAACGCATATTGAAATTTTGAGTATTTGCAATATTTCGGAAGATATGGAGCTTTTAAAATTTTAATTGACCCTAAATTTGCATGCTTTTAAACAACATGACTATTCCAAATGAGATGCACAATTTCACAGGTTAGGTCAGTCACCACAGCAAGTTTGGTGGTTTTCGGAAAAAAATAGTCCTTGAGAAAATCTCCGCAACAACTTGGTCGTGAAGAAAAAAGAAAAGAAAGAAAGAAAGAAAGAAAGAAAGAAAGAAAGAAAAAAGGAAGAAAAGAAAGAGGGAGAGAGGGAAAGAAAGAAAATTCCAGTGTTTACTAATACAGTGAAACCTCTCTACAGTGGGCACCCTTGGGACCAGAGAGAAGTCAACCATGGGACCAGAGAAAAGTGCCCACTCCTGAGAGTATACATTTGTTCACATAGATTACAGACCGCAGACCACCGTAGAAGGCCGCCCTACCCCGGCAATACCCCAAACCCAACCAATCGCCGAAATATGTCCAAATGGTAAAGAATGGTGTTCCTTGTGACAGAACGTCTGGCACACCTGATTCTATCATCGTGAGAATCAGTCCCAGGATATGTTATTCCCAAATGCTTAAGTTCATTCACAACACAATTGGTCTTGCTCTTGGTATAATCTGAGATACCACAATGGACCAATGAAATTTATTTGTTCCCAAGTGCAGGATTTTCGTCCTATTGAGACAAAAAAAATCCGTTTAATCACTCTGATTGTTTTTACACAAAACTAGGATTACAATTACATGGGGACTGGTCTTGAGTAGCATATTTTATCACTGATGTAGATTTAATAAATCAAATATACACGACACCATTTTTTGCGACGACCTTTAGACCTAATTCCGCCTGTGATGGCATTACATGCTCATAAAACAACAGAAATTTGACACATTGTTTCATCTGGATTAACTATTCTTAGCTGAGGTCAGTAGTAACTTGTTTTGCACCATATTTATTGCCAATTTGACCTTGTGAATGACTGTGTGGTGATCGCTGTGTCCCAGCATAGAGCTCATTCATTGAGTACAGAATGTTTAAAAAGTCCTACTCCATGTTTATGTAAGTACAGCTCTGCACCACCAAGCTTGATCTTAACATGTTGGAGACAACTACTTAAAGAGGAGCGCCATACCCCTTGAACATGAAACGCTCAGTCGGGTACAATGGGTTAAGCTTTTATCTATTCCACGATGTGTGCATTATACGTGTTACCCTCTGATAAGAACAGTAAAGTGCCACCTTACTCATATGATAAACAGAAGGTAATAATTAAGAGCCACTGTTATCTGTTACTCCTGTCACTAATAAAAATCCTCTCCATTTAACTGTTTATTAGTGATAAACGGGACAGCATGTTGTGGACAAACATACAGCTACTTGTTCCCAGTTTTGAAAGACCCTTTCCAGCATGAATGTTTTAGCAATTAAGGCGCGTCGATGATGGAAGACAATGTAGATGACTTTTTTTAATTAGCATATCACCATGCACATATGCGGTCCATGATATGTCACAATACCTATAAAATATATGTTTCATTAAAACATCTTTAATCTGAGCTGAATATATAGTGTCCCCTAGCTGGGCCTGTTATTGGAGCACAGTAATAGTAATAGATAGGTTATCTGGACTAGTTTTGAAGATATGAGATTTTAATTTTTTCATTAACCCTTATTTGCATAAATTTGAGCACACATATTGTTCCAAACCACTTACACAATTTCACCTAGTTGATTATTCCTGTGACAAATGTCAAAGTTGCACCTTGTATAGTGGCAAACCAAAGAAAAATCCATTACGAAACGTAGCAAAAAGGTATTGTGTTTTGATAAAGATATAACAATAAACCGAAGACCTTCTTTCATTACCTGTTTATCAGATTTGCAAACCCAGTGTAACAAGGCAGGGCACTTCTGAGACCCCCGTGGTGAGAGACCACCCTTTTTGGAAAGATAACTTGGTGCAGTCTAAAATCCCTTGGAGAGCGATACTTGATCTCAAAAAGGTATGCAGGTGCCCTGGAAGGCATGGAACCTCTATTCCACATGCATTTTTTTTTTTATTTGTGTGTCAAAATTCTACATTTCTATGTTTTCATGAAAATAGGACCTTTTCCACGCACACACAGTATGAAAATAGCTCAAAAATTGTCATTTTCAAACAATTTTCTTACATTATTTCACCTTCTCCACCCAAAATATGACAGAGTCAAAACATAATAAAAGCAACAATCACATCCTTTTTTGTTAAACCTTTGCCACTGACCAAACTAGGTGTAGGTTACCTGTCATCTATTTCAATGTTTTTCAGTTATGAAAACAGAATGAATCAGAACTGTAACTGAGACACATCAAGATGATATACCCATGCTTTCCTTTGCAACAGTTGGGCACTTGCCAACTTATGAAAAGAAAATCTGTTCACTCACTTTTAAACTCTGTCTTAATTCAATGGGGAAAAGCTGAGGCCCATCTACATATATATATATGTGTATATATATATATATATATATATATATATATATATATATATATATATAATATATATATATATATATATATATATATATATATATATATATATATATATATATATATATATATATATATATGTATACTCAGACCTCAGAAACTTCTTATTTGACACTATCAGAAAACTTAAATACATGTACAAGATATGTAACTGATACGTATTTAATCATAATCAACAAAAGCTTATGAGATATGTCAGGATTACCCCAGCTAAGGACTAAGATCCGCTATCGCTGTGGCCACCTACAAGGAGTTTCTTGCCTACTGCATCTTGCTCCGAATTACTTTAACGAAAGATATAATAAATAATAGGAAATTATGCTAAAGATACTGAAAAAAATGAATGACGAAGATTCTATTGGCTGTTACATACATGACGATGTGGCAAGGTACAATTTTCTTGATACTCATTTATAAAGATTTTTTTCTGTAACTTGAAAAACCATGGTATGAATGGGAGTAAATTTTGTCCAGTATACGAGAAGGTGTAATCAGAAGAAAACATAGGATGTAATATCTAAAACAATCTTTTGATCTTGTTTTATTTAGTGTTGGAATGGAGGGTCAGTTCTGGTACAAAAGCTATAGGCGTTAGTAGGTTATGGGACTCTTATGTTTAAAATAATGAGGGACTTCATCCTGTGAATATTCATAAAGATATATATATATATATATATATATATATATATACAATGTAGCTGGGTTTGCAGTTTACCATACAAAATATGGTCACAGCCCCAGCATGTGCATATAAGTGTATATATACATATATATATATATATATATATATATATATATATATATATATATATATATATATATATATAAAGATATGTATATATATAATATATATTAAAACGGGTCTTTGTCCCAAATACTCGTTTTTAAAGCTATGTGAAGTAGTAAACAAAGTTACTGATATATATGTATATGTATGTATGTATGTATTACATACATACATACATATACATATATATCAGCAACTTTGTCCATATTTTGTATGGAAGACTGCAAACCCAGCTACAATTATAGGCCACATAACACGTCCATCCAAAAAAGTTCATAAAGCTGCACATTAAACATGTTTAACATTCTTGGAGTACATTTGTTTGTTTCAAAATAATTGTACGTATCTAGTGGGTTACAAATTAGATATGAGTGACGTTGTTCCGAAAGCAAAAACATTTCCAAATTCATGCACAAGGGGTACAGAGCAATCAACAGAACAGCAGATCCATGTTTGTATTTTAAAGGGCTGTGAATACAGGAAATTGTACAAAATAAAAGATACATCACAAGTAGCATTTGGTTAAGTAAAACAGCAGTAAAACATAAAAAACAACAGTTTGGCTGCAGTTAAAACTGTTTCCTGGTGCTGAACAAGACAGGCTATTTTAGAGAACTGATAATCTTGTTTGTCAAGAAGAGTTTTTCCAGCACCATTTGCTTCATATGCATTAATTAACTATTGCAAAGGAAAAGGAGCAAATTTGGTTTTTAGATGCACACCTTTGTAAGGGCCTGCAACTCCACGGGATCACCAGTATGCTGGACTTGCACTCTAAATCTTAAAATGTGTGACCAACCTGAATACTAATACCTAATGTATTAAAGCATAAATGTTGTCCAGGGAAATGTGTTGAATAAGGTTGCTTGCCTCCATTGGTTCAGGCAATTGAATGCTAGGAGTCTTCTGATCGTAAAAGCACTTTCTTTTTAGGCACCATGAAATTCTGCACAAATGAAATATTACTTACCGCAGTCTGCACCATGCTGTTGCCTGTTTAATTGTTTATATTCTTGACCTTGGGCAGTAACTTTGTAAATTTGTTTTTTTTTTGTGTGTGTGTGTGTGTTTTACTCTGTTAATGATTCAACATTACATGGACATGAACTGAACATGTTTTTATGTCAAAGTAATAAAACTAGCTTACATTTAAAGGAGTAAGTGAATTTGTAAGTGAGGCTCAGTGAAGCAAGTAGATGAAACTACAAGTCCATCTTAACTCGTTCCACTATGATAAAAGACCGAGTCAACAGCTTTCCTTGGCACACTGGGCGCAATGTGCCCAGAGCACACCAAGAAAAGCTGTTGACCATGGGCATATAATTTGTGATGATCTGCCATTCAGGTTTCATCCAAAATTTTGAAAAATAATCCCTAAATTAGTAAAATATAATTAGCAGACGACATTTAGATATAACCGGAAAAAAGCGTCATTAGGGTGGAATGAGTTAAAAGTCAAACAACTGAACATTTCTGTCGCATCCTTTTCCTTCCCCTGTAGATTCCTTATTTTACATGTAACACCATGCACTAAGCAGCACAATGCAGTTGCCAGTGGTGGTCAGCGGCAGGCAGTGGAACACAGCAAGCAAGAGGGGTCTAATCTGACACCGACTGCCGCTGGCCAGTAACCAGCAGTAGAGCTATAAATCTTCAATTGGCTTTTGGCGGTAGCCAGCGGCACTGCCACTGACACCACCGGCCGCCGCTCTGTACTGGTGGCAATTGCTGTCTGCTCATGAAACTGGTCCTACACGGCTGAACGCATTTACTAGTGTGTGTGGCTTTAAAAAAAATCAACCTCAGTAACAGTCTGAAACGTTTCAGAAGTTCCTTATTTCTGTACTATTCTACAACTCCACTTCAATTTTGCAAATATTTCACATCAAAACAATGACAAACATGAACATACATGTAGTTTGAATCTGGTCTTTATTATTATTGAGAAGGAACAGTTTTCAGCTTTGGCAACATACAAATACAAACATATTTTAAAGAACCTTTTATATAATACAGACATATTCATCTACTTAATATTTCCTCCATTTTACACATACATGATTAATGTATAATCAAGTTTATCATTTTGTTCATATATTGACAAGGTGATGTACATTTTATATATTGGTCCCAGATGAATTTTTACATAAATACACTGTTCAGCTTAAAGCTCGATTGCCTCGTGCATTCTTATAAAAAGTCAGACATTTGCATTACAGGATACTAAAGCAATGAAAATATGCAACAAGCCTATCACAACAGGAATTGGTAAAATCAATCAGTTTAGCTATTTTCCCAATAGAGGTCACTCTGTCATTTACATTAAAGTACAATAATACAACCAACAACGGCAAAACCAGCTCGATCAGGTATTTCAACAAAGGGGGGGGGGGGCACGCTTATTTATATCAAAGTACAATAATAAACAATACTGTAAATCCCTTTAATTTTACTGTACTCTTATTTCCGTTTATTACGCTAGTGGCACAAAACCATGAAAATAAAAACACAATGCTATAGTATTTTAACATTGTTTGAATAGGAATTATGTCCAAAACAGTGAAATTTAAACTGCAGTGAAATGTCAAAAATACAAAAAAAGTGAAAATTTATACATGCAAAAATAAAGCAATTTACAGTATACCGCAAGCTTGTCACAACAGGAAATAGCAAAATAGATAATCAGTTCATGAATGCAAGTCAATCCTGTGAGGTCTTTTGGGTCTCCTGGGGGCTGGCTGCCTACATGTATGTTGTACGTCTTTCCTCACATCATTTCCATCCAGACATCTGAAGAAAAGCTGAATTTCAAAACAGCTAAGGCACATGGTAAATCATGAGACAGAGCACAGTTATCAGTATTTGTGTATATACACTGTGATGTCCTCTGTTAAATGCTCCCAGTTTCATAAGTATGCAGTCTAATGGGGCAGGCATGACGTGTATACAGCGCCTTTAAATACGTACACCTTAATCATACGTCTCTCTAGTGACTTGCCATGGGTCAACAGTTTTCCCTCAGAGCAATCTGGGAACAAGAACAAAGGCAAGCTGTTGACTGATGGCGTATGATTCTCAATGACAAAGAGAAGCAGATGACTTTATGACATCATATGCCTCCTGAAATTTTTAATGGGAAAATGTTGCATAGTGATACATTGGCGTCATGTCGCTCATGGTTTAGTAAGGCACTCTGCTTTGAAAGCACAAGGTTGTTGATGAATATCGCCTTGGGAATGGGCTGTTGCACCTGTGATTGCAGCGTCAGTGAAATTGTATCCGTCATACACAAATATGCAGCTAAAGAAACAAAAATAATAAAAAATAGGGAAATAGGAAAATTATAGAAACCTGACCTGGTGGCTAAAAAAATCAGGAATAAATGACTCCATGTGACACTGTGCACAACATCCAAGTCTTGGCTCAAACTCCTCTGAAGTTATCATCCAGACATCAAATTCAAAGTTGATTCATGGTGACTTTCAGATTTGGCTTCCTTTCAGAAAGAACACTTTGAAGGTCTACCAGCATTAACCCCCCCCCCCCCATCTAAAGAATTCAGTAGACACTTTCCGAATATGTATGTAATATACACACACATATTGTGTGTAAATTATATATATATATATATATATATATATATATATATATATATGTATATGTATATGTATATGTATATATATATACATATACATATACATATATATATATATATATATATATATATATATATATATATATATATATATATATATATATATATATATATATATATATATATATATATATACATCCACTGTGGCCAATTATATAGATTCCAAAGTTTAACAATTTGCAAAATTGAGTGACCTTTCGTTGGAAGATATGCTAGGATGACAAAAAAGAAGCAATCTAAGACGTCATTGATCACACAAAAATTCATAAAAACCAAATAAATTACAGTGCCACCTGGTGGCCAGACTGAGAATTAAGCAGTCTTGAATGCAATATCAAAGTAATCAGCTGAGTGGTGCATAAGAAGCAAAGAACTTTTAAAAAAAAATTGAAACAGGGAAGAAAGAAAGAAAGAAAGAAAGAAAGAAAGAAAGAAAGAAAGAAAGAAAGAAAGAAAGAAAGAAAGAAAGAAAGAAAGAAAGAAAGGAAGCAAAGAACTTTAAAAAAAATTGAAACAGGGAAAGAAAGAAAGAAAGAAAGAAAAAAAGAAAGAAAGAAAGAAAGAAAGAAAGAAAGAAAGAAAGAAAGAAAGAAAGAAAGAAAGAAAGGAAGCAAGAACTTTTAAAAAAAATGAAACAGGGAAAGAAAGAAAGAAAGAAAGAAAGAAAGAAAGAAAGAAAGAAAGAAAGAAAGAAAGAAAGAAAGAAAGAAAGAAAGAAAGAAAGAAAGAAAGAAAGAAAACATAACTTATTATGTGAAAAATCACTGCTATACCATCTGATTCCCAAACATAAGAGGTCCACCCTGGGAATATCCACACTATATATAAAAAAAATCCAACAAAAATTTTTGAAAAGAATTTGAAAAAAAAGCCCAAAACGTACTGATATGCAGACAGATACACTGGCAATGGTCGGCAGCAATGTTTTGTACAAGTCCACTGAAGAACAATAGTTACAGTGGAATGATCAAATAAACATAGAACTCGATGAAACTGGCTTAATGCACAAATACCTCTGCAATACACAGCATAAGCAGCAAAGCAAGAAATTGTCCAACAAGACACATTTGATGTTTATAGCACATCACTCACATTATATCTGAATTTCCATCTGAGTATTCTTCGACATTAGAAAACAATTCAATTACTATCATGACATGTACTCACTGTATGAACCTACAGTTCACTGGTCAGGCAAATAGGAATGACTTTGCCAATCAAAGAGTAGCCCTAAAAGGGCACATGATCATATCTCACAAAGACATTAAAAGCACTTTTATGACTTGTATTTTGGCTACATTTGCAAGCATGATTCATTATTAACAAAACAAAAAAAAAACCCAGTCACATATCACATCACAAAAATGATTTTACAGTTCATAGGAAACAAAATATGAAAATAATCTATCAGGCAATTATCTCTAGGCAGCTCCCATTTAACTCTTTTGGTGCCAACAGTTACTGAAGTCAAACTAATCAAAACACAGCAGTCTGAATTATAACAAGGGTGCTAGATTCATGTTCCTTGTAAAAAGGCATTTCCTGACTATAGCAACAAAGACATATAACAGTCCAGGTCAACAACTTTCCTCAATGCATTTTAGGTGCAATGTGCCCTAAGAGTGCCAAGGAAAGCTGTTGACTCAATCCACGACATGGAACTGAAGGAGGTAAAGCTCTGAGTGTTGTGTGATTATTGAGACCATCTTGCTGCCTATATACTTGTACATGTAGAACTGCCACCTAAGTACAGTAAAACCTCTCTCACCAAACACCTCCATATACCGAACACCTCTCTATACTGAACACCATTTCTCGGTTCCCAATATATACTTCCAATGTCAGCAAACCTCCCTATACTGAACACCTCCCGATTACGAACACTTTTTTCCGGTCCCAAGGCTGTTCGGTATAGGGAGGTTTCACTGTATATCATTTTATCAGCACAATACACAGACTGGGTTATTTTGTGAGAAAAAGAGGATGGAAAAATGATATTGTTTGCAATGTGACCCTTGCTCCTGCACCCTTTCAATACCAAAGTAAAGATATTCGCAGCAGTCTGTACAGTGAGACCTCATTATACACTTGAGCCCGTCTAAAACTTAACAGACAAATGCATTTATTGTGTTGCAAAGTGCTGTACTGTGGTTTGTAAAGGTTGTAAAAGGTTTGCAAAAAGATCGACAATGGGTTTGTAATAGGTTGACAAAGGGTTTCAAATGGTTGAAACTGTTGCAAACCATTTCAACATTTTAATCAATAAGGTTGAGAAAGTGTGTGAAATGGTTGTTCACCCTTAGAGAAAGGTTTAAAAGTCTTTGAAAGGGTTTTAATGCAATAAGAAGAATTGGCTTTGAAATGGTTTGGAAAGTGTTAGAAATGGGTTTGCCTTTCATTCAAAAGGTTACAAAAAATGTTGCAAAAGGTTGATGCATTTGGTGACTGTTAAATTTAATGCGGGCTTAACCGTAATGACGTAATGTGTCAGATATCTGAATATGTCACATAATTGGGTCAAATAGCAAGGGAATTTGACTGTATGTCCCTCAAAACTTGTGCTGGTAAGTGAATGTCTGAGTGTCATTATAATGAGGTTTCACTGTGATCTCAAACTCAGTAATGAACTTGTTAGTGTTTGTATGCCTTTGTGTAAATTAACATCATATCTTTCTGCAAAAAGCATCCATTGCCTGTGGTGTGCCTTGACCTGTATTAGAATAAAAATTAGAATTAAGTCTTAAATTTTGTGACAATAGCCATTGATCAATATATATGTAGGTTGCACAACCCAGTATATAATATCACATAATTGTTCTTCAAATGTGTTTGAATAACATGATGGCTGTGTATGTAATTTTTCTAAGTCTCAATCAATATAAGTCTCATTATAATTCAATCAGTTACAGGGTACATTGAAATTCCATCATCATATCATTGCAACTTACCGTAACAGGTGCTTGCATTTTCTTTTGACACACTTTTAATATATGCTAATGTCACCAATCTGGTGTTATTTGGAGCCCACTCTTATACACTAGTAACTTGTTTCGGCGTTAGTGGGTGCGTTTCGGCGTTTCAGGGCGGTTCCCGGCGTTACAAACGCCGGCAAACGCCGACTAACGCTGGCAAATGCCAAAATCCAATTAAGCCTTTTGGGGCTCGGCGTTTGCCGGCGTTAGTCGGCGTTAGTCGGCGTTTGCCGGCGTTAGTCGGCGTTTGCCAGCGTTTCACACCCTTTCAACGCCGGCAAATGCTGTGAAACGCCGACTAACGCCGGCTAACGCTGGCAAACGCTCTGTAGTCCTCTCAACTAGCAAACTCAATGGGATACATGTAAAATTTGAATTCAGTTGAACTGGGATTAGAAGGATCCATGGAAATTTGTGTCTTGTACTTGTACTAATCGTCAATATACTTTTATTTTTTATACTCATGGGCAAAACAACATAATTATCTGTAATATTATGATGATGATTTATCCATTGAGGTGTATGTGTACTGAATGACTTTGCTCATGATCACTGATATATATATATATATGTTGGTCACCCCAATCTTGGTTGCAAAGTAAAGACAAACAAACAACCCTGTTTTCAATTTTTATTTAAACACAGTACAGCAATTTTTTATTGTTTGTACCCCAGAAGTCAGCAGTGCATAGCTTTGTACTAGCATAGATGTGAATCCCTGTGAATATAATACATGGAATTTATTATTAAATTCCATGTATTAGATTGAAGTCAGTAATGTATAGCTTTGGGCTAGCATACCTGTCAAGTCTTCCCCCATAAGGTGGGAATCTCCCACTTTTTCACCCCAATTTTTTTATTTACAGACAAAATTTTGCAAATTTGGCAGAATCTCCTGCATAAAAATTTAGTATTTTCTATTATATTCTAAAATACAAATCTCCCCCATGGATTTTTAAATTTTACAAAAATCTTCCTATTTGAGGTGTGGAATGTTGACAGGTATGGGCTAGCATAGATTCTGGGTGAATATAATACATGGGATTTAATAATAAATTCCATGTATTATATTCACAGGGATTCACATCTAAGATAGCACAAAGCTATGCATTGCTGACTTGTGGGGTACAAACAATAAAAAATTGCTGTGCTGTGTTTAAATAAAATTGAAAACAGGGTTGTTTGTCTTTACTTTGCAACCAAGATTGGAGTGACCAAAATATATATATATATATCAGTGATCATGAGCAAAGTCATTCAATACACATACACCTCAATAGATAAATCATCATCATAATATTACAGATAATTATGTTGTTTTGCCCATGAGTATAAAAAAGAAAAGTATATTGATGATTAGTACAAGTACAAGACACAAATTTCCATGGATCCTTCTAATCCCAGTTCAACTGAATTCAAATTTTACATGTATCTCATTGAGTTTGCTAGTTGAGAGGACTACAGAGCGTTTGCCAGCGTTAGCCGGCGTTAGTCAGCGTTTCACAGCATTTGCCGGCGTTGAAAGGGTGTCAAACGCTGGCAAACGCTGACTGACGCCGGCAAACGCCGAGCCCTAAAAGGCTTAATTGGATTTTGGCGTTTACCAGCGTTAGTCGGCGTTTGCCGGCGTTTGTAACGCCGGCAAACGCCGTCTCACGCCGGCAAACGCTGTGTAACGCCGGGAACCGCCCTGAAACGCCGAAACGCACCCACTAACGCCGAAACAAGTTACTAGTGATAGAAGGATCCTGTAAGTATTCCTATGTTAAACCCTTACCCCCTTAAACTGGCCAAAACTGGCTACAAGTAAAATGCCATCTGCTTTAATGACTTATATTGTTTTAGCGTCAACTAGTTATAATAATTAAAAACAATTTGAGCGCGAAGTGCAGAGGTGCCATATCAGAATATCATGCCCCAGGTCAACAGCTTTCCTTGGGCTGGGCACTAATTCTGCCAAGGAAAGCTGCCGACTCACTGAATTTGAGGGAGAAGAGGAATAAAGAACTCATCATTGCAAAAAGGACATACATATATATGTAGTAGTTTCACTGTAACTTGATCTTCTTATGAAGGCCACCTCTCATGTAACAACTCTTGGGACATCTGAACATAATATGTACGGGGTGGTCTTATAAGTAGGAGACTACTTTATGGACATGATGTAGACAAACACTCACAATCATATGCATGATCAACCAACATTGTACATACACGTTTCTTAATATTTCACATCACCATGATCAAAAGCTGAAACTTTGTGGCAATCACAGCCACGATCGCATTCCACTGTTGTCTGTATTAACCCTTAAAGTGCTAATCACTGCTATAGTTGCTTTCTCATTACTATTAAACATATAATGGTTAAAAGAGTCAAATTCCTCATGAAGATACCTTTCATTTAAATACCAGCAAGCCATGTCTGAAGCAAAAAGTAGTTTTATTCAATAGCTTTCCTCAGGTCACTTTCCACGCATTGTGCACAAAGTGTCCCAAGGAAAGCTGTTGACTCAATCTTAAATCAGCACTTTTAGGGTTAATGATATAAAACCCCTTGAAAATAGAATTATCTAATATATATATCAATTAAGTATTCATTGTGTGAGAGCGGAAATATGTCAGACATAATAAAGTTAACCTGCATACCATTCCATATTTTTACAATTTCATATACACACATACTTTAAATTAATCTGGCAAATTGCATATGGGATGTGCATTACTCATACACATGTAGTAAAGATTTACAAAATACCTATGAAAGAAATAAACTGGCCCACATATACTTGTAGAAGATAATGCACAGCAGCATTTGATATCTTGTTTATTTCCAACTGGTCAGTGATCTTGTTTAATGTAACTTCTAAATGTTAGCATTTTAAAAGATGACGTTGGATCAGAAGAAATTATGTTCATCTACCTGTAAGTTGATCCCTTTGATAATTCAAAACTGCCACCACTTGTGAAAAACAATCCCTAGGGAAAAGGTATCAACACTTAAACCAATTTTGTGATATATGACAACTCATTATAAAGACACCATCTGTTCCCTTAGAAATGTGTCAGACAAATGAATCAAACAGCAAAGAAAATGAACTTTTGCCATTCAAAACTTGTGCCATTATAGTGAATATGTCGGATATCTTAGCTATAGTGTTGTCATAATGAGGTTTCACTGTATAATATTTGGATGAATGCGTAAGTGAATCCCTCTGTTTGGCCATTAAAGTTACCCTAAACTGCCATAAAAAATGTCAATATAAAACAAAATTTGTCAACTCAGTTTTTTACACCAAACAATGAAAGCAATCAAAAGTTTGGTGAGCATTTAAGTATTTCAGTTGGTGGTTGGGTGTAGGTCATTTAGTTTCCTGTGGCAACATTAAGCCTTTGATTGCTACTCCTGACACTTACCATAATCATCTTAATAAGGGCACAGTGCGCCATAAAAAAAATCACCCAAAGCTGAAAAAAATGTAGATCCTAAGTGTAATGATAAATTCTGCCACTCATTTGAAAATTATATATTTTGGGGGTTCTTTGAAAAAAATGGGGGATCGGGCACTTATTAGGGATTGTGTCCTTATTAAGATGAATACGGTATCTGAATTATCATGATTCCACCTTATGAAAAGCCCCTCACTCAAGTACCAGCACACACCTAGCCAAAATTCATTTCCAGAAAATTAATTGGTCTAGGTGAACAGCTTTCCCAGGCAAAGCGTGCCAAAGAAAGCTGTTGACTCAGCATAATATTTGAGAAAAAAAAAAACATAGTGCTAAATGAAAGATGCCCCATGAAAAAAAAAAATCATTCACTTTGCAGAAATATATGTTATGACCACATATAAGCATGATAAAAGCTATGGATCACATTCTTGCTTGACAGGGTGTGTATTCTAGTTTTTTTCTATTAAACATTTTGTACAGATTTTGGTTAAAAGGGAGGACATCGTTTTAACAAAAGTTAATTTCAGCATAATATTTGTGAAAAATGCCTAATGATGCACATAAAAGATGCCCAATGAAAAAAAAAAAGTTCACTATGTATAAATAATAATAACGTACACTTACGAACATGATAGACAGTATGGGTCATGTCCTGTCATGACAGAGTGTGTACTCCAAGTGTGTTCATTATTAAACATGTTGCATCAATTTTGGTGCAAAAGGAAGATATCATTTCAATACATATCAACTGCAGTTTTCAGAGAGAGATTAACTTAAGTTTTCAGTTGGAGTGTCTTAGTAAAAATTAAGCCACTTCAGGTTTTTTTTTTTTTCCTATAAAGAAACACTTTTGAAGGCTTTCCTGGCTTAATTGATAGTGAACATTTGAAAAAAAATATACGTGCAGCAGTGCTTTCAGCATGTCACCTGACATTTGAGGTACCGGTACCGTGGTGGCTTAACGCATTCCACCCCAAAAGAAGACCAAGTCAACAGCTTTCATTGGCACGCTCGTGCCAAGGAAAGCTGTCGACCATGGGCATATAATTTGGAATGATCGTCCATGCAAGTTTCAATGAAAATTTTGAATTACCAGATGACATTTAGATATTAGTGGGAAAAGCATCATTAGGGTGGAATGAGTTAAAATTCTTACATGTAGCTGCATTGTACCATGACAATAAGGACTAGAAAACTGATTTATTGCACACTGTACAGTAAAGCTCTGAAGCTTTACTTCTGAAGTAGTACATAATGTACATGCTGTACCTAGTATTGGGAATGAAAGTTTCATTCGTGATACTAACTGACAACAGAGAATAACAGTTGTATTCCTCTACACATACAAGATGGCTGCTGCTTTCCACAGGATCTCCCAATGGAGATCAAGACACGGATGAAATTGAGGTGTGGCAGAAACAATCTGATTGCAGCATCGGATTTGATATTTTCGAAGAGTCCTGAATGTTAAAGGGGCACTCAGTATACAGTTATGTTCATATCACCACAGTTTGCTCACATCAATGAAATGCTGAGGGAATGCTGGCCATCCAGGTTTTACTTTGTTCCCATGTTGTGCGTTTTTGATCAATGTAAAGGAATTTACCCTCTCTGGGTTAGAATAGGACTGAGTCAACAGTTTTTCTTGGTGTAGTTTGAGAGATTAACCCATTCCTGCTCAAATTACCCTCAAAACGCCCTCTTTCACTTAAATTTTGTGTTCACAGCAAACATTTTTGAGTGAGAAAAAATTAATTCTTTGCTTCAACCTTATATATCTCTACTTAAAGCAGTACAAGAAAAACAGATACCTAATTAAACATATACATGTGCAACATAAATGAATTCATCATCTAAGTTCTCATTGTGGGCTTTCCTTTTTCATTCCAACACCGTACAAGCACTGAAATCATATCATTTTATGTTCAGAACAAGCGGGATTCGAACCTGCAACCCTTGGCACCAGTTGCGTAGCTGATATGGGAATCAAACATATCCACTTGACCAAATCCCCATTCTCAAAAAAGAATGGTTCAATGCAGGTAGTTATGTGGGAGTGCCATATCAACACGGTTATGCAGTATATGTACTGAGTTGGCATTTATTTCCAGAATCAGGGACTTAAATCCACCAGCATTCAGAAAATGCCAAAAATATATATTTTATGTTCAGAATGAGCGCGACTCGAACCTGCAACTTTTGGCACCAATCGCCTAGCTGAAATGGGAAATGCACATATCCACTCCACCAAATCCCCATTCTCAAAAAAGAATGGTTCAATGGAGGTAGTTATGTGGTAGTGCCATATAAGAACTATTATTACATGTACAGTTGTACAACTAGCAACTAATCCACCATTGCAATACTGGTATAAATACACATGTAAGTATTCACAATGGAAACAGAGCACTTTATCACAAAGTTGTGACACTGATAATAGGAGCATGGATGGATGGATGGATAGATGAATGCATGGATGCATGCCTGGATGTATGTATATATATGTATATATATATATATACACACACACACATACACTGGAATTAACCTACTTCTACACAGGAATTTAAAATTTTTATCAACTGCTGCAGTAACATGATATCTATATAATATACAATATCTGTACACTGCAGTAGTCCCCTTTACTACTGTACCACCACATGTAGATTATATAAAATCAGATACTTATACTTGTACTGAAAGTTGCTTAATTTGAAATCTTCAGTTTGTTGTATTTAAGGTACTGTCTCACATTATTTCCCCTTTTTAAGGCAAAAACATTGCACAGTCAAAACATAAAAAATGCAACAGTGAAGTCCTATTGTGTTAACCCTTTGCCTTTCAAACTAACCAAAAACCATTTGGAAATAATCTTATCTACTTCAATGTTTTTACTAATTTTTAACAGTTATAAAAACAAAATGAATATGATCTGTACCTGAGACATATCAAGATAACATGCCCAAGCTTTCCTTGGCAAAAGTTTGAACACTTTTTGGCAAACCAAAGAAAAGAAAATCTGTTGACTCAATCTTAAACTCCTGATTCAATGAGAAAAAGCTAAGACACACGCTCGCACACACACACAAACACACTTACATATATATATATATATATCAGTGATTTCATTTAATACTTCACATGTATTGATGAACAGGCAATATATTTAAGTATTTGCGACAAAATTACTATACCTGTGTATACATATTACATACTCAAATGCACATGTTAGGACTGTGTCAATATTTGGTGTGAAAAACTGCAAACCCATCTACAATTAAAGACTATCTAATAATAAGTCCATCCAAAAAGTTCATATGCCTGCACTTAAACATGTTAAACATTCTTTGAGTAAATCTGTTTCAAAATGTATACAAACAAATAACCCCAGTATGCAGGTTTTCCTCACTTCTTTCTTTGCCACTAGGTGGCAGACCAATACAATATGTTGATTTAACTTGCTTTTTCTCATGATTTCAATGTACAACAAAGCAACCCAGATGTACAAAATAAGCTTAAAATGAAGTCTACAACTCCTTCACTTTTACACTCAAAAAGGATGTGGATATAGTCAGCCAGCATACAAGCAAATCATCTGGGATGCAGCATCTGTCAACCAGCTCACAATCTCATTTTCATCGTTTTGACTTAAACAGTGCTTTGATCCAATTTGGATAAACCTTGAAATTAATGCAAACATAAATAAAACTTTAAAAGGTCACACCAAAATCACTGGCCTCTTCCTTACCATTTTAACAGTTTTGCACACAGGGTATCCAGTTCATTGTGAAACTCACCCAGCTAAGCCTGTTCGAAATTATGCAATGTGGGGCTATTGTTGTAATGAGGAAATGGGTCAATACTTCTTGTGTTCGATTCTGCTCTTTTTTTTTTTTTTTCTTTTTTTAGTTTTCACTGCAGTTACATTTTGGGTGCATGGTTGGCTGAGTGGCAGCCCACTAACTTTTCACTTCTGTGACCCAAATTCAATTCTCAGCCCAGGAAGGAAGTGGAAAAAGTTCCCACCACTGTGACTGTGCAAAGGGTTTTTCCTTGAGCCTTTCGGTTTCCTCCAGCTCACAGATAGGTTTGAAAGTACAGTGAAAACTCATTGTAACAACACTCAGATATTCGACATATTCACTTAATGACACATCTTATAAAGAACGAAAAGTACATTTACAATGTTGTGTGATTCATTTATCTGACATATTCAGTTATCTGACACATTTTCCGGGAACAGATATATGGTGTCGTTATAATACGGTTTCACTATATGCTGTTTTAATTGTGTTACGACAATCTCCATTCGAAGCAAGATGGACATACAGCTCCTGAGCTCTGAAGACACAGGCAAATTTGCTGCAGCTACATAAAGATCGGTATAGACACATATGAGTTTTATACAGTGAAAACTCTTTATAATGATACCACATGTTAACCCAAAAAGGTGTCAGATAACTGAATATGTCAGGTAAACGAATTAAATCACAAAGAAAATCAACTTTTTGTCCCTGAAAACTTGTGTTGTTAGGTGAATATGTCACATAATTGAATGTTGTCATAATGAGGTTTTACTGTACAAAAAACTTGACTTTATTGGTACAAAATTGTTCAAATGGTGAAGTAGTTGCAAATATTCTGGCATGATTTTCCAACTACTTGCTAAATAACAAAAGGCCTAGGATCATGGTTGTCTATGTTAATAATTTACAAATGCTAAAAAGCAAAACTTTCACCATTATTCAGGTGTATGTAGCAAGATGATTGACACAATGATAGTGCAAATGACCACACACTAACAAAAAGACTTGTCACACATACACAAAATGTGAGTAATATGCATTTTCTTGTATTGGAGAAGAAATCATTAGACCATGAAATAAAGTCACACCGGCAAGCACTGAATAATGCACCATTATGGAAAACAATACTTTGACCATATTTAGAAATTAAATTAATCTAGAAAACAACAGTACAGGGACCACTTTGTTCCAGAGTATGCCACTATGTCAAGACTGAGAGCAACACTTCTTTTTCCGCGGGGAAGAAGGAGCCTTCTGCAATGCTATGTTACCAGCCTGAGTGGAAGCAGTGAAGTCATCTGACGGCAGCTTTTTGCCTGCGAAAAAGGAAAACAGAACTGCAGCCATGTTATAAAAAATTCACACACACACACACACATATATACATATATATACATATATATATATATATATATATATATATATATATATATATATATATATGTATGTATGTATGTATATATATATATATATTGTATATATATATTTCACTCTTTCAATGCCAATCATGACTAAAGTCAATACACTTACATGTAAGTCAAACTAGTCTGAATCATCATTAGGATTCCAGATTTGCATACCTCGTCAAAAGACCCTATTCAATTACCAGTATGGCTAAAGTTCCAGAGTGAATAGCCCAGGTCAACAGCTTTCCTCTGTGTGCATTGGGCCCAATGCATGCAAAAAAAAAAGCTGTTGACTCAGTCCAAAATTTGGCAATAAAGCGTTAATAAAAATGTTGACAACACTGTGCAAATCTGGTCATGTTGCACAATCAAGGAGGCCCTATTTTATGCAAAAGCAGGTCAATCATGTTGATCATGATGACAAACTTATTACATTTAAACAGTTCAGTTCCAAACATATCAAAGTTGGAGGCAACACTTAAGCTTTTTACTCGCTGACTTTTAATCAATACATATGCATATTTATCATGAACTGAAACAGTGCCATTGTGTTTCTATGAATGCATGATTTTATTTTATTGAACGGGCCATTTTTTTTTTTTTTTGAAGTTCAAGTGTTTCATTGCTTAAGGTGTACATGTACATGTACACTTGTGTGATAATTTTGACTACACACAGTATGTTTTACATGGTTTGCAATGTGCAACAGGCTTTTCCACCAGATACTGGAACCTTATACAGTGTACATATGTATATATATATATATATATATATATATATATATATATATGCATATATATATATATAGATTTCATCATTACTTACTGATTGCAGCAAACAGTGCTGGGACATTAGCGGCAGTCTTGGCGCTGGTCTCAACAAACACTGCATCCATGCTGTCAGCATAACTCTGGGCATCTGCAGTGGAATGTCAACAGTTAATGTTAGACCCCAGACAGACACTTCCGAACATTCACTCTGTCATGTATTATAACTTCAGCACCATTTGGAGGTTGTATGGTTATACCAGTAT
>OZ026625.1:22577683-22627683 GCA_964020975.1 Hermodice carunculata
GGCAAAAAATAGGTGTATCATAGTACTGAAGAGACTTAAGTTAGTAAAAAGCAGGTTATACTCCGAGCTGGTTATAGTTCTGCTGAACAAATTAACGGCCAGCTAGTCTTCATTATATACAGTGTGGTGTGTACAAAGAAACGTTTGTGTAGTCTGTTTAGCATGTAGTAATTTTGTAAAATGTTAACAGAATTAGGATTAATAAAAGTAAATAAAAAATATGGCATTCAAGAAGAGACTGGCAAAGGGTTGGATCAATTTTAATTCAATGGAAGGGATTAAAACAACAAGGCAAGTGTTAATTCAATGTAAGCCTCATTTCTGTGATATACTAGTCATGAAAGACCACTCTACTCTCAGACCACTATATCATGGCATGTCATGTCAGCATTTTTGCTGATTACTTCCATCTAAATTGTACATGCCTGTAGTTGCTACCTGTTTTGAGAGGAGATTATGATTTGCATAGCTATACATGTATGTACAGTGTAGGCAGGCACCCTGGTGACACAACATACAATTTGTGTATTTATCCCATTTTTCTACTTGCAGTCCTTACAACACCAATGTCATAGAGCCATGTGATCTGTTTCCTCGGATTACATACATGTAGTTCATATGCAAATTACGCCATGTGTTTTTAGGGTAACAATCATGCAATCGACATGAATAAAACACAGTTTGCAATCACTTTTTGTGCATTTATTTCACTGTATAACATGGGATAAATACAAACTATAGCTTGTTTGGGTATCTGGGTCCACAGAACACACTTGTCTCTTCTGTGGGCCCAGACACCCGCACTTGCTATAGTTTGTTTATGTACAACATATGTGATTGAGTCATTGTCGCAACTTCTGTATACTTGTTCATATACTTTTGACAAAGGGATCTGCATAGAGATCACAAATGACTATAATAAATAAAAGGTAGGTGACACTGTGAAGGTTGCTTTTGTTCATGTAAAATTTCCACAGCAAAGGTCCAACATTTGACCCAAATCCCTTAATGAGGGTCATTTTCTCTCCATATGCCCTAAAATTTCACTAACAAATTAAAGGTCAAAATTTAAATGTGGGAGCAATTTTAACACCATTAGTTGGTCATTTTCTAATGCTGTTCTGGATTATACAGCTACTAAATTTGTGAAAATGTACCTTAACTGTTAACCAAGGGTGCTATTTGTAAGGTTCAAGCCAAACACTCCTACCAAAAATGTGGGCACATGTACCCCTCCCCCCCCCCCATACACACAAACAAGGGCACACACCCTGTAGCCCTCTCCCAAATTGCTCACACTTGATATTACACCATTTTACAATTATAAAACTGACAAAAAGAACGCAGGAGAATACATACCTCTCTCTCTAACTTCCCTTAGTTCGTCCAGGTCATTCTTATTGCCAGCTATAGCTATGACTATGTTGGGTGGTCCATGCTTATGCAGCTCAGTGATCCACTCCTTAAGGGTGTTGAAGCTACACTGCAAGACACAAGCACGTAACTGTTGAGCATCATCCCCCAAGAGAAACCTCTCCTCTGAAAAGGCTGTATTCCCATGCATTTAGGGACGCCTTTCACTAGTAACATTACTCAGTGGCATTTGGTACAGATTTGGTTGTGGTTGGTGGCACCTGGTGGCAATCGGTGGCAGACAGCAGCTTTTGAAACCACTGCGGCTGGCCATGATCCACATGGTGCTGTTGAGCTGGGACGGTGACAGGCAGTGCCCACGTGTATTGCTGCCCACTTCTGATTACTGCCCACTTCCTCTGATTACCATACACTGCTGCCACTTGCCACACACTGCTGCTGAGCACCTTAACAGCATAGAGGGCATTTACTTGTGCTCTACATGTAAACCCAAGGGCCTGAATATTTTTTCAAGATTTTGTAAAAAAGAAAAAAGAAGAATAAAAATATCATAAAATATACAGTAATCCATGGAACAGGGCCATTTGAACGAATTTGGTATAGACCAACCTGATTCAGTACATCCCCACCAAGTTTTCAGTGAATTTGGTAAATGACAGTTTTGGAGAAGTCAAAATATGTGAATTAGCATTGCAATCCCCATTGAATTACATAGTAACCAGTAGGAATGTATCCACTAAGTGACAAGTACCAGAATTGAAAATTTGTTAAAACATCACTACCTGCTGAACATTTGTGTTTAATGCTCTCACAAGCTACAATTCAACCAAGTTTCAGAACAATCTGCGTGAAACTCTTGGAGACGAGGTAAAAAATAGTGAAAACACACAAAAATTCATGAAGAATTAGAAACAAACCAGTGCCACCTGTTGAACAAACTACAGTCTGGGGATTGCTGCCACAAGTGTCCATATGCAATTTCAAAGCAATTAACTGACAGTGGGCAGTTTTGGAGAAGATTTTGTAAAAAAAAAAAAAAAAAAAAAGAAAAAGAAATGAACAAAAAAATCATACAAAATATAGAAATCAAACAAGCAATACCACTTGAACTAACTTGGTAGAAACTGGCCTGAGGTAGATCCCCACCAAGTCTGAAGTGGATCTGGGTAATAGTTTTGGAGAAGTCAAAAATGTGAATTGTAGAGGGATGACAGGGGTACAATGGACCATCCTACAAGCTCAGCTGACTGACCATTTAGCTGAGCTAACAAGTAGCTTCACTATATTCTTTACTCCCCATGTTGTTCAAGGTGCTCAGTGACAGTGGGAAGTAATAGGGAAGAACAAGAACAGAAGCTTCTACTGCTCTCCTGTAGAGGGCATTTCAGTCATTCAGGGTTAGAGTTATGTATTCCCATTACATTTCATTGTTGTTGCAGAAACAGAAAAATTTGTGAGGGAAAATTATGCACATAGCTGAAATGTTCGCATAAGTTTTATTCTTGCAGCTTTATAGGTAGTCTTTTAATTTGAGGTTAATCTAACATGCAATCCAAGGGGAATACACATCTCTAGCCCTGAAGAATTCTGTGTATTGGATCATGTATTCATCTGAATACACAGATAATTGGTAACTGTGACCTCTCCTATTGGTGGTGGTGGCCTGTCACAGGAGAGGGCATCGCTGACCACTCTGACTGCCCAAGCAAGACTGCCCTGGCTGAACTGAAAGTGAAAGTGCCACTGGTGGTCAGTGGTGATGGTCAGCGGTGTCAGGGCTGACCACTAAATCACAGCCAAACCGAGTTTCTAGTGTTTATCACAAGAAGAGAACATACCAGTGTGTGACTGAAAACATCCAGTCCTCCAAATCAATATTGAACTGTAAGAAATATACTACTATTGATTATTTCACAAATACAAGCACGACAAATTGGTGTTTATGTGTTTTTAAATATTAGGCCATATAAAAAAATCCTGGTTTATCATCAGTGGATAACAGTTTGAATGACCTTAAGACCGCTTTGGCCAGGGTAGAAAAAATGATGACCCTTGGTTACCTTGAAAATACAGGTCAAGGTTGCTTAATGTTGAAATCAGTGAAGCTTCCAATGAGATGCTTGAATGGTACAAGTTTCACGATAGTAGCTCAACTTGTTTCAAAGTTATGAAAGGGATGAGGGAGAGAAGTTTTTTTTTTCTCTCCAAATGTATCATTGAGGCCAGTTGCAATTGTTCCCTTCCCCATAAATGTTTAACCCTTTCAGTGCCAAATTTTTGACTGAGTCAACAGCTTTTCTCGGCGTGCATTGGGCAAGAAAAGCTGTTGACCTGGGGTATTCTCTCTGGAACTATAGCCATACTGGTACTTGAATGAAAGGTCTTTTTATGAGGAACACTAATCTGGCATCCTAACAATAATTCAGACTAGTTTGACTTAAGTATATGACTTAAGCTGTGATTGGCACTGAAAGAGTATAATATCTTTCATTCAGAATGCAGTACTAAATACTCTATGTGTTGCATACCCACGTGTAGCTGAAATTGTTTTCCTCTTTTTAATGTGTGCTATTTTTAATGTCAGATGACTGACAATGTATTGCCATGCTATATATAAATGACAAAATTGTAGATCCTACCTACATGTACTACTTTGTGTGTAATCCATCGATGATCACCTAAAGAAAATATATTGCTAAGCCTTTTGACTAATTTTTGTTTCATAAATATTTAAGAAAAAAATGATGCTAAAGGAAATAAATAACTTCAGTATTGATGATAAACTAGGATTTTTTTTCAAACTGTAACCACAACATGCTTTTAAGTGAACTGGAAAAATGACACAAAATACAAATAACTACAACACGTACATGTATATCTGTGAATCATGCAAAATGTACACCTGAAATACTTTTCAATGCCTACATGAAGAAGATTTGAATTGTCACATTATCATTTGATATGAAAATGCCAATCATATTTAAAGGCCATGCAGGGTGGAGAGGTGAGACGTACTCCCATCTGTGGCTCAGATGGGAGAACAGTACTCCTAGAAAGTCTTGCACCATCTCCTCTGGTGGCCCTTGTGCATGGTCCTCCTTGGGTACATACTGTACAAGGGACTCCTGCAGTGAACACTGCTAAGAAGTTTGATGTTAATTACTCAGTGTGCTTCTTTGGACCTACCTGTGGCCTTCATTGGGCCTAAACTGGTTATGGTGTCAGAATTCTAATTTTCATTACACTTTGAAGAGTGGTACCTGCAAGTGGCTCCACTGGTGGCCCCCTAGAGTTTTGGAGCAAGACTTTCTGGCGGCACTGTATGTCTCACTGAAGACCATGGGGTCACTGGCTCAATCCACAGTCCAGACTCTACATTTAGAAGTCTCTGGTCTGGTGTATCAAAGGCCGTTTCACATGCATGTTCTGCCATGCTATAAGACAGTGCATATAAAGGACCCCTCGTCACCTTCTGGGAAGAACAGGTGAACTTATGCCCATGGTGGGTTTCTGCTGTATATGAATGCGGAGTGACCAAGTCAAAGTTACTGGCCCTCGCAGCTATAGGGAGCACCCTAACGAGCCACTGCACCATGCATGACAGCTAATACTGTAGTTCTAGAAATTTTTGCCCGTTTAATTTTGCGCAAACTCAATTTTTCTTAAATCACCAAAATTTTCGCGCATTTTAATTTCGCGCAATCCAATGCCATTCAATTTAGTGTGATACAATGCAATTTATTTTCGCACATTTTAATTTCGCGCTTTGGGTGGTAGCGCGAAAAGCGTGAAACTAAATTGAGTGCGAACATTTCTAGAACTACAGTAACTGTTAATTTAGTAAGGAAAGAAGATAATGCCTTATCAGGTGACAAATGATCCAACCCTGAGGCTGTGTATTCTACATGCATTGGATATTTCAATATTTCCTGTCCCACACGATGATGCTGACTCTACATGTATGAGCATTTAGCTTGTCCAGCTAAGTTCAGGGAATCAGCTTTTGAGTCCCAGAGAGCTGTAAAATAAATGAACAGGTTGACTGGAAAACTTGCAACAAAAATTTGGTTTTATCGGCACTGTTTAATTTCCTGTGAGACTCTTTTATCACCAATAAACAATCTTAGTGACACAGCATTTTGGTTATCCACCACATACTTTACAGCAATCAAGATTCTAACATATGTAACTGGGAAAACAACCCCTTGTTGTACTAAGTACCATAAATACAAGGAAATAGAACTAACCCCTGTTGGCCTGTGACAAACTAAGGATAGGACTTGTAGCCTTTCAGCAAGCTGAAACTATCAAGAAAATCAAGAGATCAATCCTGGAGGGCTGTGTCATTTGAATGACATTTTTTAACAATTCCACCATTGGGTACATTGGAACTGAACAGCCCTCGACTCTGTGTTGATCAAAATACTGAGGCATGCTGGGGGACACTATTACCCTTGAAAGAAGTGTCTCGAAGGATAATGTTCAATGTGGTTTCTAATATTGTTGAAGAATATGAAGTTCACAGTAGGAATGAATGTCACTCTCTAAAAACAATGCAAAACAGAATGTTTTAAAAAGGAGACCCCACTAACAGTCATCAGGTCATGGTGTCCCATCTCAAATAAAGTTCATATCACTTACCAGTCTGCTATCCCCAGAGAGGCAACGAAGCAAAAATGTAAAAAGAGTTTACCTACATATATACATATATGTGTACATTGTTCCACTTGAATAAGGACAACACCATCAGTTAAATCTTTCAGTGCCAAATTTTTGACTCAGTCAACAGCTTTTCTTGGAGCGCATCTGCTAATAAATTTTACACACACGAAAAATAAGATTGTATTATAGCAGAGCATGAATGCATTTGTTCGTATGTTGCGTTAAAAAAGTGAAAAATCCATTTGACCCACGGTGACCACGAACCGCATTCTGCTTGTCACATTCCTGCGTAGCACCACTCGACTATGTGAATGGTCAAAAGAAATGCAATAATAAAGAATATTCTTCGACAGTTATTAAGATAATGCAATGATCACATATAACAAATTATCGACCTAGCACATAATATGGACTCAACAGCATGAGGATTTCGTAAGACTCATGTTGCAAGGATTTAATGTGACCCAGTTCATCACGGGCGATAATGGAGGATTGAGTAGGATAAAACAACATTGGTCATCGCATTTTAAGGACTGTGTTGCCAACCTGCCAAACTTAAAATCCGGGAGATAGAAAGTAAAATTAAGGGAGATTGATAAATTAATATGAAAAAATATTGATGAATTTCCGGGAGGTAACTCAAAATTGTCAAAATTCCACACTTCTTCAAGAATCTTAAGCATAAAATTTCGGGAGTATCCCAGGTAATTCGGGAGGGTTGGCAACACTGTTTAAAGAAGTCAATTGTATTTTATTTGCTGGGTGTGTTGTCATTGTGTCAAAAATAAAGACAAGTAGACAACCCCATCAGAATATGTTATCGTAGATGAATTCACAAGTTTTATAGTGTTACTGTATGTGTGTGGGTGTGGGTGTGGGGTCGGCAGGTAGCATTAAAAGTTAAATTAAAATTAAAATCAAATGTGATTAACTCCACAACAATGTGTATTGGGTTGATTCCTTGATTGCATTACTTTCTACAAAAAGTATTTATTAATGATATTAACATTATCATGATTATGAGTTACACTTGGTTATTTCATTCGCCAAGAAAAACGCTCAGTTTGCACCACGCGTTAACACATCATAGTATGCGACGCTAGTTAGGTTGACCCCCTATTGAATACCTGGATGAAAGCTGTTCGCAGCGCCACATGGCGGTCAATGAGAGAACGCAGAGTTATTGCTCTACCATATTAGACGTGATTGACACTGAAAGAGTTAAAATTGTAAACAAAAGAGGACAGTTCCTGTTCTCCAGAATTTGAGGGCGAGTGGTTGAAAAAAGACAAAACTACACCAGATTTAGACATAACACTATTTGTACATGCCTATTGTAAGTTTGTGGTGCTGGAGAGACCTCAAGTCATGAAGTTCACTGGGTGTGATTCAATGTCTGGAGATGAAGCCAACAGCTTTTGTCCGAACATACTCTGATGCAATGAATCCAAGAAGTCACTGACTGTGGGCATACTGTTTATCATGAAATAAAAGTGATTTATATGTTTGGAATCAGATGCTTACTGGTAATAATCAATGGGCAATGCTCCATGTTGGTACATAAGCATTGGTCTTTCAGGGTTAAAGAACTCACTTTTACTCAAACCTCTATGAACTCTACATTTCATCCAAGTCCTGGAAAGGGCATACCATAGGCACCTGGCACCTCAAATCACTAGTAACTTGTTTCGGCATAAGTGGGTGCGTTTTGGCATTTCAGGGCAGTTCCCAGCGTTACACAGCATTTGCCAGCGTTAGTCGGCGTTTCCCAGCGTATGTAACGCCGGCAAACGCTGTGTAACGCCGGGAACTGCCCTGAAACATCGAAACGCACCCACTAACGCCGAAACAAGTTACTAGTGAATGAACGTCATGTTAGGTTTATAATGTATGTCTCACATGGAGAGTAACACCAGGACTGACGTCCAAAACATTTTGCTCAGTGAGTGGTCAAGCTAACCAATTTTTATTGGTTGAACTTGGAGTCACCATCAGGCTAGATCATCAGTTTAATGAGAAATGGTAATTGCATGTTGTATGCGAGTTATAACTCAGGTTTTGAGGAAACCACAACAATAAAAGTCAGTAACTGCTCAGGTAATAGGAAAACCAAGACAATGAACATCAGTCATTCCAGTGACCACTGCTCATAAACAAGTCATGCTTCTGGGCTACAATCATGACATTGATGGCAAGATGCCTTTACATATGCAGTAAAACCTGTTTTGAGAGACCACCCTTAGGGCAGGCCAAAAAGGGTCACCTGAGGCAGGTGGTATCTCAATAGAGGTACAGTAACATGGGACAGATGGCAAAAGGGATATGGTAAACATGGTCTGAAAAGGCAGGTGGTCTTTCCTCACAGTGGTCACTCAAAACAGGTTTGACTGTATACATCTTCTGACCTACAACAAACAACTTTGATGAGCATACACATCATGCATACCAGACTTGTTTTGCTAGAACCCTTTTCAGCTAAAAATTCACTAAGTAACTGGATGTGCACTGTCATCTCCTTACCTCTTTTCCGATTGATTTTTTTGTTTCACAAATATTTTGTTTGAAGTTAATACAAAATATTCTTTCATATACCACGAGTCAACAGCTTTCCTCAATATGTCTGGCTGCATTGTGCTCTAAGCATGCCAAGGAAAGCTGTTGACTGTCTTAATTTGACTACGAAATGGTTAAAACCTCTCAGATAACAGGACACAAAGTAAGATAAAACATACCTCATTTGTGATGTCATAGACTATAATGGCAGCCAGAGCTCCCCGGTAGTACATGGGTGCTAGAGCACGATACTGAAAACACAATGTGCAATGAGAAATTGAGCAAACAACAATATGTACCACCACATGTAATCTACTTCGGAACCTCATGATTGCAAATCAAACAGACCTACTGTGCTGCAGTGAAACCTTGCTAAAATGACACCATGTTCTCTGCAAAATGTGTCACATATCAGAACATGTCACATAAATGATACAAATAACAAAGGAATTTGACTTTAGGTCTTTCAAAAATGGTGTTGTTAAGTGAATAGGTCAGATGCTGAGTGTCATGCTCATAAGATTTCACTGTAGTATACATGATACATATACAGTGGTACCTGCTGTATGCAACCACTGCCGTCAGCAGCTCCACTGCTTTTTGTGGTCAATAGGTTCAGACATAGGAGTCAATTTCTTTGTAAAATTTATCTGCGGCGACAGATCACCTTCTGTATGTGACCACTTTTTCTTGGCTTAAGGGGTGGCCACATACAGCAGGTACCACTGTATGTGAAAATTGTAACCATCTACAGAGCACCCATTTAAGGTGCTCTATGCTTGGCACAACATTGGTTTGCATGTTTTTATATAAGTTCCCAGGGCAAACTTCAACTCATGTATCATGACGTGTGTAGTGATACAGCCATATTAAAAGACAACCACTATATACACATACGCCATCTCTTACAACAGATACCTGTGCAGTGGTACCTGTGGTATGCAGCCACTGCCGTGACAGTTCACCTGCTGTATGTGGCCACTTTTTGTGGGAGAAAGAGTGGCCACATACAACAGGCACCACTATGTGTGTGTTCGCCCTACGTATACCCAAATGAATTTCTGAATTTATTATGACATCTTTTTTCCAAACTTCTTAACTACCGCATATTTCATTTATGAGAACTTGTTTTTTGTGTGTGTGTGTTTTAATTCGATCTGTCAAAGTGTTCTGCTTGTAATAAACTTGGGTTATTTGTGTGTTCATTGAAAACTTTGCAAAACTACATGTATAAAAGCAAGCTAAAGTGGTCATTACTCTCACCTTCTCCTGACCTGCAGTGTCCCAGATTTGGTACTTGAAGATCTTTCCATCAACTTCTAATGTCTTTGTGAGAAATGATGCCCTGGAAGAGATTATTACAATATAGGAAACAAAGACGGACAAAGATGTTGTTAGATGCTGACATCAACAAAGAACCACTACACTGTATTAATTATCATACCACGTGCACTTAATTTATTCATAAATTTCACCTAAAGGTTAGATATTTTTGTAAGTGTTATACAATAACAAGTCTTGCTGGTACCAGGGTCTATATACAAAAACACTGGTATATAAATACACACATTTTTACATTATTTTTTATTATATTATCTTTAGTTATGTAGTGTGGAATTTGGAACTGCAAACTGAATGCAGTGGGTCTTACACCATACCCATGTGATACACTGGTGTGGTCATGCACATGCCAGTTTCACTGCCCACACTGTGACTAAAATAAATGAAATTCTTGTGCCACACACCAGTATGGCCCATTGGGCAGTAAGGGTGGGAGGTGGGGACACAGGCTGGTACCAGAATTTTAGTGACTAATTGCAATCAAATTTCTCTGGGGGGGTTACCCTCTGGAATCTCTCAGGTGAAGGTACCTCTGGGAGAACCATGGTGTGGGCCTCTGAGGTTCCACTCATACATGGGTACACACAAGACTTTCCAGTGATACTGTACATTAAAAATCAATCTTCTTTCAGTGATCTTCAGTTTTCAGTCTCTCATACATGACAGGGACTCGCCTTAACATGTGAAACTTTTATGTCAAAATGATAAAAAAGACAGAAACATTCAACCAAGGCCTTCAATAATTCACATTGAAATACATAAGCCAATTATAGTTTTTTAGCTAGTCAATTTATGCTGTCAAATTCATATTTGACCATTTTACTGCTGAACAGCTCAGAGAGTCCTCACAGTAAACATGATACAAGTAGCCAAAATAACTACATGTATTAGTATGCAGAATACATGAACCCAAAATGGGTAATCTTTCAAGACAATCAGTCTGTTACAAGTTAGGTTTCCAGGAACAGTGACAACAGCAGCTGTACTAGTCCATGTGAACAATGCATTTTGTGTTCCAGACAACCCCTAATATGTCTTTACCAGGGAAAATTATTGAATATGCTTATCACATAAATTACCATAAGTAAACCTTAGGGAATAGAGCAGTGATCTTATCTATGCCCAAGTTGGCCTTTGAAGTGCTCCTGGTATGACTGGTAGAATTATCAAATAAGTGTAACAAACATGAAATTTGAATTAAAGATATCAAGAGCAAAGATCCAGTATGGATTGACATTTACCCAATTGTACTCTCCATCGCCGGACGAAAGGTGTCATGGACAAACCTTTGGACGATACTGGACTTTCCAACTCCAGATTCCTATGCAAGAAAGCACATGTATATACTTTAAAAAAGCTCTCATTTATCTTAAAATACATACATGTAGATCATAGCATGATTTGTTATTAAATGAAATTTTGTCTGCAAGCAGTGGATGAGAAGTCACAGACAGTGAGAGAATGTGCAGGGGCCAATGATTCTCAGTTAAACATTTCAAAACTGAATCAGAATTGTGCACTTTTTTACCCTGAAATGGAATTTGTCTTTTCTTCTCAGATTAATAAATTATAAATATATAGTAGTGAAAGACAATTTGGTCCTTTAAATAATGTGCTCTGTTTTAATTTTATGTTTCCTTTCATTTTCACAAGGAAAAGTATTAAATGGTCTAACAAAAAAAAAAAAAAAAAAAAAAAAAAACCCACCTTCCACACATGGCACTCTAGCGAAACCCAGAAAAATGTCC
Source organism: Hermodice carunculata (assembly GCA_964020975.1). Classification (NCBI taxonomy): domain Eukaryota; kingdom Metazoa; phylum Annelida; class Polychaeta; order Eunicida; family Amphinomidae; genus Hermodice; species Hermodice carunculata. The sequence continues at coordinate 22,589,362 of OZ026625.1, forward strand.
CATTTATAACATAACTCATATACAGGGGTCCAAATAATGCCCAGAACTGACAGTTTTCCAGCAGGAATGACAATCTGTGTGATATGTCATTCCTGTGGAATGACAGGACTTGCTGAGAAACATTTTGACATAAGATTGGATCAGACGGTCTTAACTGTTAAAGCTTTCACCAGTGTTTAACAGCTCAATAGCTTCAATTTTGTCGACACATATTCAGCCACCATAGGCAAATTGTTATTGTCATTTTATTTAGGCTTTTACACAACACAAGGTCATGAACTTATTGACCAGACAGGACTGCCTTGAGTCTGAATGACTGACAAGTATCAGAAAGGGTCAGTCAGTCCTGTGGACTGATGTATCCTCTGAGTTTATTTCAACCCCTCCATATACATGTACATTTAGCACCTTCACAGTGGTGTCATAGCATTTTTAGGTAGATCATGCCTTATCTTTTTTATGGTGTACATACAGTATGTGTCTGTAGCAGAATTTCTGCTATATATATACCAGATATAATATGATGCCTGCAGTGACAAAACCCCTTTAAGTGGAATTGATCAACTTTTCCAAAGCTAAGCTCAAAGCATATATGCTTCATATTCACATCATAACTTACCTTTATGTGGCTAGTTTGAATAATTTTTTGTAGGTGGAAAAGGTAAAACAGAAATTTATTTCAAAAAGTCTAGTTCTACAAATCTTTCTGCAAAAGATTAACAGCTTATTGGCAAAGCTTGTTAGTTTACCTTGGAACGCAATGGAAATTGGTGTTTTTTGTCTGTTATTGTGTTTATAAGTCTGCAAAGCCATTTTTTCTGGCTGATAGTGGTTTATGGTATACGTTGCTATGTTTTCATCAACAATCTTTATTCTCATCCTTAACTCATATTATGATCATGTTTTCCTCTCAGGCTGTCCTTCTTGATAAGGTCTCTGGCTCTGGTACTAAACACAGATAGGTTTCCATGAGGATATAGGTCAGTAAGGTTGACATTTCTGTAGCCAACTTATACACCTAACCATTAATGAACTGGCTTTATCCAGCAATCTGCAGTATGACTGCCTTGTACATGGAGCTAAAGCTTCAAGATTTTAGTGAATCCATTTTTGGTCTTTCTTAATTTGGACATCATATTGACGAAGTTAACTCATACAATTGAACAGCATGGTAGATGTATGCTTTAACTAGCTAGCCTACAGCAGACATATAAAGCAGAAAAGACAACCAGACAACCTGTAGCTGATCATAAAAGCAAATTTTAAGTAAGATGGGAAAAGACAAAAGGCAATAGGGAGAACAAACTTTTGAAACAACCTGTACTAAATTGTGGTTATAACGAAGTTAAAGATGCGGACAACATCTAGGACCCAAAGAAGGTTCATTCACATACCAAAAGAAATAAAGAACACAACTCCAAAAATATATGTTTTAATATGGGAAACCTCTCAAGCCCTGAGGATGGGCCCAGATGGCCCGAAACGTTGGCGAGGGGTTTCCCATATTAAAACATATATTTTTGGAGTTATGTTCTTTATTTCTTTTGGTACAGGAATGAATCTTCTTTGGGTCCTAGATGTTGTCCGCATCTTTAACTTCGTTATATCGGACTAGTCCCATGTTGCGCAACCCTGCATCTTCCCTGGGAGATCAATTTAGACACCCATTAACTTTTAATAGCTGGTTCAGTGTTGGTTTCTCACCTCAACAACACTTTAAATTGTGGTTATATGAAGCATACATGTATAAATATTGTCAGACTTCATAATGTTAGCAGACACCTTCTATAACAGCCCTTTATGTACTTTGAAAGTACACGGCAGAAGCCAATGTTTCATATTTTGCATTCTTTGTGTTCACCTTTTGACCTGTCATGGATTCTGTTACTGTGAATTTTCAAGGGCATTAATTTTCACAGTTTTTGCGTTTTGGACCTTTCACTGAAACTTTAAATTCACTATTTTTGTTATAATTCCTATCAATGCCATGTTAAAAATATATTTCACAAGGTTCTTGTTTTAATGGTTTTGAAGTATAAGCGAAATAAGCAAAAATAAGAACACAGCGCAATATAGGCAAGGACAAGAGCAGGTTCTAGCCCTGTCTAAAATGGGGCACTGCAGTAACTGGAGAGCTAGGGTTGTGAATTCCCATTACTTTACATTGTAATTTGCAACTTAATAATTTGAAAACAGCTGCACATAAAGACACCAAATTTCTTACAGTAAATTTAAATGCATAACTAAATACCTGACAAAAATCACATAACCACTGCTACTGAAGTGACCAGATTATTTAAGGTTACTTTAACATGCAAACCAATGGGAATACACAGCTCTCAACCCTCCAAATTTTTGTGTATTTGGTTGTGTATTAGGGTGAATATGCACTTCTGAGCTAACTCTCACCTTTCTTATTAAATGAATCAACAGTATCAGTTTTATTGACCCACCACAATTGAATTTTAATTATGCAAAATCTCCCTATTTCTAATAGGCTAAATAAACTGGGCAAGGTGATTTTAAGATACGATAAATTCATGAAATCTAACACAGAAAATGATCCAATTCGTTCATTTTTTCACAGCACAAACACTCATTTCATTAGGTACCCCAGACACAATAACAGCAATAAAACCTTCTTTTCAAATAAGAGGTGTTTTAAATTTTACATCATCTGAAAAAAATCCTATTCAAATCTATCACATTCATGATCAAAGTGTCTTGTTTGTGCAGAGGTTAAAAATTGCAGAGGTTCTTCAGAATATGGCCCCAGTGTTCAACAAAAAAGTATGGCATGTATTATAAGACACTTTTATGAAGGAACTAGGAACTAATGCCGGTTGCGATATCAGTTGTTAAATTTGGTACGTTCTTAAGATTATTTTCCACTTAAGTATAGTATCCGTACCTGCCGTAGTCTTCTTCATGCGCCGTATTGGTATAGTAGTATTTCTGGTTCTGGCTAGTTGGCACTCCTTGTAATTGATCATCACTCTAGCTTTAAAGTTGGGCATGAAATTTTTTTGCCACAGATCACCAACACTCATTGCTAGGTCAGGCTATAAGAGAGGAAGACAATGGGAAAGGGTCCCATCATGTGTGGGTAAGAGTCCAACACTGGCACACAGGGTAGCAGAAGACTTAGCCGAAGTGTGGGCATGTACATGTGTGTGTGCATGGGTGGGGGTGGAGGGGGGACCCAACATAAGAAAAAGGGGGGAGGGACACCATTTTTTGGCAAAAAATGTAAAATCTAGTGAAACTCCAAAACTGGTGCGGTATTCTGAAGAACCTCCAAATTTTTTGTTCAGTCTGGACTTTGGGGAACTGGCCAGATCTTGGTCAAATGACCATATACTTACCCCTAGTAAGCACAGTTTCACTTCTTTTACCGCCATATCGTAAATTGACTTTGCTAAGGTCTTGCATATATCGTTTATTTTGATCCTGGAGGGTTTACGGCTAAGGTAAGCCAAAGTCTTTCGAAACGAAACCACACCCCCTCGCCCCGGCTTTGCCCTGTGCCTTGTCACACACGAAGTTTATTCCGGTCCAGTCCCGTTATCAGCCTACAAGCAGTACACGTCAGCTTCAAAAAACTCTGCACGTAGTACTATATTTCATCGATGAAATACAACTCGGGCACGTTGTAAATATCTTGTTCTAAAATTTGTAAACAAACCTCCTTGAATCAAGGACCAAACCTTCGGCTTCGCGTGAAACTTGAAATATATTGAAACCCAATTGTAATTCCTCCAAAGTCACAGTGTTTCTTCCCTAATTTTTGCCAATTCTACCATAAATGAACACTGGAAGCTTACTTCCCGGTAGGTTCGTTTGGTAACCCATCTTAATGACTTCAATTATGGCGATAAACTATACAATCCATCATTGAATTACTTCTCAGCCACCATTTTTGATCGGCCTCCTAGTCATGTGACCTACTGAAATGGAGTGCTCGTTATTCACACGCGGTTTATGGGGACTATTTATTATTTGATAAAACCTTGTTATGACAACGGCTTGATACAAAAAAATACAGGGGCAGACACAGGGGTAAGCTTAGTTAGCTTCACAATGTACCTCATTATGGTATTATACTATTAAGAGGCCTTTTGTTATCAGAGACGCAGGATCACAATTATAATGCATATCTTGGTGGTGATGATATTGATAGGCCTACATGAAAGTGGCTTACCGTCACTTAGCCCCGGCCCCCGGCACGTGGCAACAAATGGCTATTATAACAGGTATATATCTTTGAATAGCGTATGTGCATGAAACGCATGAGTGAACATAAAGAAGAATAGAAAGTCCTGCAGACTTGGATAAAATTGAATAAAATGTATAGGCCTATTCCACCATTGGCATTGACTCAGCATTTCAGAATTCAGGTGGGTAAAGCACTATCAAAGTGTGACCAGCGAGGTGTATAGGACACCAGACACCTCCCTTAGTACCGGGCCTTAGTGTGACTGAAAATTTCCTTTTCAACATTTTGCACACAAAGTGTGTCCCTGGCTTCTATGGGCAGTTTTTAGGGAAAATGTGAGTCTTCCCAGTGTATTTCATTGTAACATTCCTAATGATGATGATGATGATGATGATGATGTGGCTCTCCGCTTGTCTGCTGCGGTCCCGTTTCACTGTGTGACACAGGTGGCCTAGGGTTAAGAAAAAAAAATGAGGCGCGGGAAACAATGGTAATCCTTACCATTTTGTGCTGCCATGTTTTCCAGGACCAGAGCCAAGGCATTGGGTCCACCACCCACTCTCTCATAACTGTGGTGAGCCCCTGGTCATGTGTATATCCCCCTACACTCATTGCTTGTACTCTTAAGAAAAAAAAAAAAAATACATCCCTCACACACCCTATCTCCGCTTTTAAGGCTCAGGCTTTTCCCATGGGAGCATGATTTGTGTATTCAGTTATTAACAGGCCAAGATAAGCCATTGTTTTTGTATAACACACTCGCACATGGGTTATCGGGGTGGCAGCGGAGTGACTGCTAGACTAGAAAATGAGCCAAATTTTCTCTGATTTCATGGCATAGTTCACACAAAACATAGGATAGCTCAAACCCCACCTGTCCTTATCTTCTCCCAAACCGAGGCATCCTGTGCGTGTTTGGAATGTCAGACTTGTAGCAGCAAAATCATGGACATTAAATAAGTATATTTCGCCAAAAGTGGACCGCTTAAACGTCTGATGCCAATGTAATGATTTGTCTCATCAATTTCGAATTCGCTGAAAAACTTGCTTTGCATGCCTCCAGAGATAACTTTAAAAAAGTAACGTAACCACTCGGTGTTTCCTGAATGAAAAGCGCGGACCATGCTTACATTGTTGAATATTTTCTTTATTTTGGCGGTGTATGGTGATGCTTCGGCATCTTGATGGCAATTGCTGTCTTCCTCTAGCAAAGCATCAAAAATTTGTTTGCAGAGACGTGTGTTGAGCAAGTCAAATTTCATCCTATAAAAATACTCTATCTTTATTCTTTCTAATATCGTATTTATTGGTAACCAGCCAATACAGCTCGCCAATTGTGGCGACTGCCTCTGGCGCAGAGCGGACCTGAAGGATTGCCTTGGCCATATAATACTGTATTGATTTTAAAGTGGCCTCCGATTCTTTGGGGTTTGCATAACCATACAGCACCTGCATGAGTGAGAGAAAGAAGGACTATATTTTCCCCATGCTGTTACCGAATGTAACACGATTCACATTTTAATGATAAGATAAACTATTACAAAGATATCCTCTCAGAAAGGACCTTTTTGGTTTCGCTGAATTATTTACATGCGCCGAATCCGAAACGGAATTGCAATAATCACACCTAGATATTTATATGTTTTGCATTCCGAGATTGCGAGATCCACACTGCCCAAAATCCATCTTTTGTTGCAGTCCACCCTTTTTCCAATTACCATTACCTCAGATTTTTACAATTTTTATAAATATCATGCCCCATTTTTCAACAAATACATCTGCAATATTTAACATTACTGACAGCAGACTTTCGCTCTGCTATCAAAACAATATCGTCTGCATATAATAAGCAAGGTATACGACTACTACCATGAGGTACCCCTATAGATTCTTTGGAAATCCAAAGGCGGCACGCATCTAGGGGCTTATTGTTGAGACTAAGTTTGTTACATGTTGGGACCTGCTCATGATTTAATCGTCTGAAAGACAACGTATATTTAAAAAAGTTTTACCTTTAACTGTACTCCTAGTTCATATACTATAATCATACTGTTGTGGATGTATTTAAATGTATCTTAACGTCACTGTGTATTATTGTGGATATAGTAACACTTGGAAGAGTCGCCATCAAATTTTACTAGAATCTGCTGAACTTGTTCATGTATTTGGTGAATTTTCACCCCTGATTTAGAAGTCCAGCTGAGCTTAACACACAAGACAAATTATACGCCTGCTTGAGAGATTTTAAGTGTTTCGCCAAGAAGGCCTGTATCAAATCTCAGACAAATAATGCTGTGTTCCTTGTCCGTTCAAATCCTCAAAAGGTTATTGTTGACCTTGTGAGTATTTTACTATTTTTCCAAGTCGTACCTATACATAGATCATGCAGGAGAATGTCCAAGTTAGACAATGTCCTAAACAAAGCTAGAATGTATTCATTGTAACTTTGAAAAGATGTTATGAATAAAAAAAAATCAATGTCTGTTCCATGCTTGACTTTGCTGTCTTTCCTCTAACTTTTTAAAACCGATTAAGAAATGTTCGAGTTACCCAAGGTAAATTTAAATTTATTATAGGGGTAAATGTGGTCAATGACACCAACTAAGTAAATGCGCTTTCCTACGTGAATTCCTGTCTTATATTCTCATTAAAACCAACTAAAAGTGGACCAAAGACAGAGCCCTGTGGCACACTCTGCGTTTAGTAAGCCCTGTCTAGAAAACTATTCCTCTAAGGCCACTCTCTGGGGACCACCACGAAGGTAATCTCCAAACCAGTCTGAGTCACCACAAATGCTAGTAGAATGAAGTTTTGATATCACACTTCGATGCAAAAACTGATCAAATGCTTGTCTAGTGCTTGTCTAGTGTGACAAAAGCCAACTTGCACTTATTTTTGATCATCAAGAGCTTTAAAAAAAACACGAAGATAAACCAGTTGATTAACAGTAGAATTATGCGGCACAAAAAGCAAGACTGTTGGTAACGGAATATAAGGGAATCTTTGCAAAAGTTACATATATGCTTAAATACTGCTCTTTCAAATACTTTGTAAATCTGACATTAAGCTCAAATCGCCTTCCTCGATTTCATTTAAGCTTTCCCCATTTTGTATCAACCTACATCTGCCCCCAGTGAGTTTTTCAAGCCTTCTAAAATTGATGCAGTGAATAATGAATGAATGAATGAATGAATGAATGAATGAATGAATGGATTTTTTCTTATTGGTCTACATCATTACCTTTTCAGATGCAACTATAACTTTATACATAATTGAAATGCATAAAAGGTAGAATGGTCTTCAGTTTGTGTTCCATATTTTCTGGGTCCAATTACTTCAGTTCCATTTTTTCTATGTGCTAATTAGGTGTTGTAGGTAGTTCACATACAATACCCACGAAATTACTTTTTCCAATATTACATTTTGTCCTTCATTCCATTTTGTAAGCCACAGATTAAGCTCAAAGTTCCTTTCTCGATTACAGCCAAACTGCTTCCATTTTGCATAACATTTTAGAATGCTCCCAAACAGTCACCATACTTGGTTGGAAAAAAATCCATCGTTGTTTTCTATTTTGATTAGCATGAAGGGTGAAATTGTTTTCATTTGGTACTGGGTCCCTGCTGGTTCCAACACTTTTATTTCCCATTTGCCACGATAATGAGTCATAATTTATGGGTTCTATACTAAAGTCTTCCAAATCAATATGTGATATTCAACATTCTGCCCTCCATAATAGTATGTAAACATTAGATTATACTGATAGTTCCTTTTTCCATCACAGCTAAATACTGAACAGCAAAAGAACCCTTTCGGTACTTTATTTGTTGTGTATCCACAGAAATGTAAGATAGAGGATTACAACAATTACATGCCAGGATTTTTTCTTCCTGTAAATCTCCGCAGTGTACATGCATGGCTGAGCATGCACCTGTATGGCAAAGGATTACATAATGGCCTACACGCAATGGTGGGTTCTGCCTGGCAGCCCAAAAGAGGTGACGTCATTTTTGGGTACCCACCTGGAAGATCATAGAGAGGCATAAAAACGCACAAAAAGGAGAAGAAATACCCTGGCTTTCAGTTTCTGAAAGATTTCATGCCATTGGCATGTTGAAATCAGGACTCAGTCAGCATTTACCTCTCCCATAGATGCTGCAGTGATATGTGCTGAATTTGATGAGTTGTGGTAACTGGAGGTCTCCCAGGGTGTGAACAGTCACCAGGTAACCGGGCTTTGGCGTATCTCCTATATAGCTTGAAATTGTGAACTGAGGTTACCCTATAGTACCCTAGTGAAGTGACGTTAACATGCAAATTAAGTGGAGGCTTTAAGAACCTCAAAGGCACTGCGTTTTTTCTTTAACGCAGCTTTTTCAATGCCCCACTTTGTTCTTCCACTTGGACACCGAAAAATGAGGTCGTCCATGTTGGGCGGCTAGGCAAAAGCCACTGGTGCTTCTAAGCCTTTATGTAACCCTTTGCTATACAGGTGCGTCTTCAGTTATGTGTGTACATCAGGGAAATTTAATGGACAAAAAATTCCTGGGATGTAATTATTTTAACCCCTTATCTTACGTTTCTATGGATACACGACTAATAAAATACTGATGTGTTTCTTTTGCTGTTCTGTATATTAACCTTAATCTGTCCCAATGTGTTTTCAAACCTGATGAAATTGATACTGTAGATAATTAATAAAATTTGTCTTCTCTTATTTGTCTGCATCATTACTTTTAAAGGTACATCATATGACTTTATACATTATTGATCTGCATAAAAGGTGGAATTTTCTTTATTTTGAAACGGCTATCCACTGTCTTCAGTTACTACTTTCATATTTCAGTCTAAGATGGGTCAAAGTTAATAATATATTTTTTCTATTTTGGTATTTGGCAATACTTTCTAAGATACATTAATGGCTTAATATATAATTTATTGGCATAAAAGGTCAAGGAATCTTCATTTTGTATTGACTGTCTCCTGGCTCCATTGACCTTATTTGCCATTTTGTCTACTATGGGTATTTGAAATTAGTTGTCGTTGCTTGTTCACATGCAATACTATCCAAATTACTGTTACAAATACTAAATTATGTCCTACATTGTATTTTCTAATCCTTACACTAAGGTAAAGGCCCCTGTCTCAATTACAGCCAGACTGTCTCTATTTGGTATCAATATACAGCTGGCTTCATGGGTTTTCCAAACCTCATGAAATCAATGGCTGTGAAGAATAATCTTTATAATCATTCCAAATAGTCTCCATGTGTCGCTAGAAACAAATCGATAGCTTTTTTTCTATTTTGAAAAGCATAAAAGGCAAAACTGGTTTCGTTTTTTACTGGCTCCACACTGACTCTGGCATTTTCATTTCCCATTTTCCACTTGAATGAGTCCTGAATAGTAGGTTGTACATAAACGCCTCCGAAATAATCTCTTGCAATGCAACATTTCATGCCATAAAAGCGTGTAATCCTTAGATTATACTGATTGTTCCATTATTGATTAAAGGTAAATTGGCTCCATTTGGTATCATCCTAAATATAGCCCCACTTAATCTTCAAGACTAAAGAAATTGATGCAGTACATGATAAATATATAGAATTTTTGAAAATTGGTCTGCATCATTACTTTTCGAGATGTATCATTAAATTAATACATTTTTGATTGCCATAAACGGTAGAATTGTCTTCTTTCCGTATTGGCTTTCTGCTGGCTCCAGTTACTTCATTTCCTGTTTCCATCCATGATGGGTCATTGAAATGAGGTGTCATTGGTTGTTTGCATACAATACCCTCAAAATTATTGTTTGAAATAATAAATTCTGTCCTACATTGTATTTGGTAAACCTAAGATTAAACTGGCAGCTTCTTTCTAAAATACAGCCAAAATGTTTCCCTTTGGTATCAACATACATCTGACTCCGGGGTTTTTGCAAACCTCATGAAATCGATGGCTGTGAAGAATAACTCAGTAAGTGCTTTCCAAACTAGTCTCCATGTGTGGTTGAGAATAAATCCATAACTTTTTTCTATTTAGATAAACATAAAAGGTGAAACTGGCTTTATTTGCTAGTATCTCTGCACTGGCTCCAACACATTCATTTCCTATTTATCGTATAATGATTCATGAGTACTGGGTTGTACCCACAAGCTCCAAAAATCACTATTTGAGCTACAACATTCGGCCCATCATTGTAGTATATAAACCACAGATTATACAAGTGGTTACCTTGTCAATCACCGCTAAATTGTTTCCATTTTGTATCAACTGACATGTGGCTCCAGTAAGTCTTTAAGCCTCACAAAATTGAGCTGTGAATAATTAGTTAATACTGTTTTTCTAATTCGTCTTTTTCAATCTTTTTTGCATTCATCAATAGCTTAATACACTAGGCAAAATTAATAACCCTCCACTAAAAGCAATTCTTATATAAAAAAACACACATAATTTGAATATATTTAATGTTTCTTTTATTCTGTATACACTTTAGAGTAGATCTGTAGAGGAAATTCTGATCAAATGAAGTTACGCTTCATTGCACAGTGTCAAAAAGCAGACAAAGTCTGAATCACAAGTTCACAAGAGTATCTGTAGAGCGCTCAAACATGCATATGAACTGAGTACAGAGTCCCATCAGAAGTTATCACAGATGGTGCTTGGTTGCATTAAAAGTTATCACAGACTGTACTTAAAATTAAGGCATTTTCTGAGTTCAATAGAGCAGAAATTGACTCATCACTGTGTCACATAAAGCACCTTTAAATGTCCATTCAATAGGATGTGTAGCCACCATGGTTGTTAATGCACTGTTGGCAGCGTTTTCGCATGCAGTAGACGAGCTTTCTCACAAGTGCCTGAGGTATATTGTCCCACTCCTCCAGAAGATAACGCCGTAGATTTGCGAAGTGTGAGTTAGGACCCATCTTCTGGTACACATTTCTTTTCATATGGCTCCACAGGTGCTCAATCGGGTTGAGGTCAGGTAAGCATGCTGGCCATTCCATCACCTCAACACTCTCACTATCCAGGTAATCACGAACCACAGCTGAAACATGTGACCTGGCATTGTCGTGCATCAGCATGAAGTTGTCTCCAATGGCACCCGCATATGGAATAACATGGGGTTCCAGGACATCCGTTATGTAACGTCTGCTTGTCATTGTTCCTTCCATGATGACGAGGTCTGTTTTGCCATTAGCAGAGATGCCCGCCCACACCATGATGCTGCCCCCTCCATATGCAACTGTTGGCTGAACACAACAAGCAGTGTGTCTCTCCTCTAGCCGTCTCCATGCACGGACACGTCTATCACTTCTGCAACCTTGTGACGTGGGGGTAAGAAGCGGCTTTTCCACCATGCTCCGGGACCTTAAACCAGCAGCATGCAGTCTGTTACGAACAGTCTGAGTGGACATGCGTCTTTGGTGAGGATTGGCTCTCTCCAGCTGGCTCTGAATATCAGGACCTGTGTGGCTCCTACTCCTCAGTGCTGCATTGACATGAAACTGTCTTGTTGCCTGGTGGTCAGCTTTGGCCTTCCCGGGCGTGGTAAATCTGCAACATCATTTGTGTTTCGGTATTTTCTCAACAACTCATTGATGGATTTGTGGTTCACACCCATTGCCCGTGCAACAGCTCTCCAACTTTCACCGGCTTCAATGCGACCTATGGCTCTTGCCCTGTCCATTTTGGATAGCCTTGGCATGGTGATGTTCACAGTTTGACCAGTGATGGCGAATCCATAACTGACAGAAAAAAAACCTATGCCTTTATACCCATGATTGGCAGTTTCTGGCCACATTACACAGGTATGGGGAGAAAAATCAATGGTCAGGAGGGTCCTAACAGGGACCCGAAAGACCACACATGATCCTTTCTGCGAAGTGCACTTTTTGACTTTGTGACACCTTCAGCCCATGTGCAGTCAAGCATGGGCTCCAACTCTGCTCATCTTTACACATGATGTAATCAAAGGATTATACTACACATACATGTGCGTATCTTTAAATTACCTAAAAAAGTATGGGTACACCATTAAATTATTTAAGCGGAGCGTTATTAATTTTGCCTAGTTTATATTATTTATTGACATAAAAAGGTCAAGGGATGTTCATTTTGTATTGGAAGTTCCCTGGCTACATTTACCTCATTTGCTATTTTTGTCTATTATGGGAAATTAAAAAAGTTGTCGTTACTATTCCAAATACAATACTTTCAAAATTACGGTGATAAATACGACATTATGTCCTACATTGTGTTTTCTGATCCTTAGATTAAGCTAAAGGCACCTTTCTCAATAACAGCCATACTGTCACCATCTGACATCAATATACATCTGGCTCAAAGAGTTTTCCAAACCTCATGAAATCGATGGCTGTGAAGAAAAATCTTTAGGATCTTTCCAAATAGTCTGCATGTATGGCTGGAACCAAATCAATTGCTTTTTTTCCTATTATGATAAGCATAAAAGGTAAAACTGGCTTCATTTTGTACTGGCCCCACACTGGCTTCATCACCTTTCTTTTCCTATTTTCCACTTAAGAGTCCAACAAAGGAGGTTCCATATAAATGCCTCCGAAATCGTTATTTCAGATACAGCGTTCTGCCCTCCATAAAAGCATGTAAACCTTCTATTATACTGATTGTTCCATTATCAATTACAGCTAAATTGTCCCTATTTGGTATCATTGTACACCTAACCCCAATTAGTCTTGAAGACTTATTAAACTGAGGCTGTAAGTAATAAATAGATAGAATTTTTGAAGATTGGTCTGCATAACTACCTTTTAAGATACACCAATAACTCAATGTATAAATTGCCCTTTATGGGTGACTACATCTGGCTCCAGGGTTTCATAAAACCCCATCAAATCGAAGGCTGTGAAGGATAACTCATTAAGTTCTTTCCTACTAGTCTTCATGTATGTTTGAGAACTAATCGATAACTTATCTTTTATTTTGATAAGGTTGAACTGTAATCAACTAGTGCTGGCTTCCCACTGGCCCCAGCAACCTGTTTTCCTATTTATGACATAATGATTGATAAGTATTGGGTTTTACCCATAGGCCTCAAAAATAACTATTTGAGAGTCAACATTCGGCCCACCATGGTAGTATATAAACCAAAGATTATACATGTGGTTACCTTGTCAATCACAGCTAAATTGTTTCCATTTTGAATCAACTGACATCTGGGTCCAGTAAGTTTCAAGCCTCAAAAAAATGAGACTGTGCACAATTAGTAAAAAATATTTTCTATTTTGGTATTTAACAATACTTTTTAAGATACATCATTTGCTTAATATATAATTTATTCACATAAAAGGTCAAGGAATTTTCATTTTTGTATTGGCTGTGCCCAGCTTCATTTACCACATTTGCCTTTTGTCTTTTATGGGCATTTCAAATTAGTTGTTGTTACTTTTTCACATACAATACTATCAAAATTACTATTACAAATACTGCATTATGTCCTATATTGTAGTTTCGTTTCTAATCCTTGCATTAAGCTAAAGGCTCCTTTCTCACTTACAGCAAATCTGTCTCCATTTGGTATCAATATAGATCTGGCTCTGTGGGTTTTCCAAGCCTCATGAAATCGATGGCTGTGGAGAATAATCTTTAAAATCTTTCAGGCCGATGCTTTCAATTTGTGACAATTACCTGATTTTGAGGTCACCATAACCTACTTATGGGAAACAAATTTTTGTCAATATCTCCCAAAGCTGTCAACGTATTTGTAAGATGTTAAGCTTATTGCATACCTAAACTTTAAGCCCAATTATTCAAATCTACATATGACCTCTTAAGGTCAAACGTTAAGGTCATTTGGCTATCTGAAGATATGGAACATTTTCATTTGCCCATAACCTGGGATTTTCATTCAAATCTTAATCGTATTTGGCTAAATGTGTTGGTATTGTAGTGATGCATACTTATGTATTTGAATTCTGGTATCAAAAGGCCAAGGTCAAACTCTTTGGGTCATCTGAAGATTTTAAATATGGCCACAATTTTGTCAATTTTCATCTAATTTGAATCATGTTGGGCTGAAAATGCAGTAATTCTGACCGTACATATTCTCGTTATTATATGTGACCCTCAAGGTCAAATTTCAAGGTCATTTCGCCATGTAAAGATTTTTATATGCCATAACTACGCGAATTTCCATCTGATTCTAATCATGATGAGATCAAAATGAAGGTCAAAAGTAAAAACATGGTATATTTTGTTTCTGGACATTATGGAAAGTCTGATTATCATGATCTTTATATATCGGACTTTTTGGCGAAATAGGATATCATCGACTTCTGATTTCTGATTTTTACATACAATGATAATTTTTGTTAATATTTCATTCATATGTGGTCTTGTCAGTGTTAAGAGATACAGGAGCTGCTGTACTTTGGTCTTCCTTTTTAAAAATACTAGTACCAATGTTAAACAATGGAACACTTGCAGAAGCAAATGGGACTTAGTGTTGTGTGACTGGAAAAAACAATTGATTTATAATTGTGATGATGATGATGATGATGATGATGATGACGACGACGACGACGACGACGATGATGATGGTGGTTGTTTGTATTATATGCTTGTATTTAACTGTTAATTATAACAAATTTCTGTTTTTTTTAATTGTTGTTGGAAAAATAGGAAATAGAAACTGTATTTGGACCATCCCTACTGGACGTCTGTGTTTACGTTTTACAAGATTCAAACTTTCTCCACTGACCATATAGTTTGGGATTCGTGGAATTTGCAGGTTTTAGTGAATTGGATGTGTTATAATACTGTTGACTTTGTAGGATAATTGTCACCTAAAGATATTACGATACGCAGACACAAGAAAATCCCAATTGAGAATTCAAAGGTAAAACACGTTCATATCTTGGCACTTGATTTGTGGTTTTTTTTATGGCAAGAGTGGTGTTATATTTCCCCTAAAAACAGGGAAAAGTTGCCTAAAAGATAATGGCCTAATTACAGCTTGTAATTATGGTCTACATTTAAGCAAGTAAAACTATATAAAACTTGATGATGAGTCCAGTTTATTCAAGCGCAGATATGTCTGACTGACACTGTAATTTTTATTTTGTTTGCGGACTGGTCTTCTTGCCAGTAAGCTAAAAAAAAAAAAAAAAAAAAAAACGAAACTAAGGTCCATTTTGTGAGTTGGAGATGATTTGTTTGACCAGTTCTCACATATACCTAGATCTCTGGCCACAGAATAATGATATGCTTATTCTTTGCTATGACAACCAATTTCTGTCTGTGTTAATCTACCATTTAACATATTTTGTGAATAGTATCTGAATCTGTTCCATGTCCATATTTTGATGTTAATTTATCTTTGTTATTTTGTCAAAGATCTTTGTATTATTTTGTCAAATGAAATTTAATTTCGGAATATGAAATCAGCAGACTGTCTCAACAGTTACTGTTTGTGCTTCATTGTTCTTGTGTTATAATGGTACCAGAAAATGTACAAGAAGACATATTTTACAACTGTATCATGTACTTTTTGTTTGTTCCACAAAAGTAAACATATGGGAAACGAATCGATAGAAAATGCTCGTGTTTTTCTTGTAAGTGGGAACAAAATTTATATTCTAGAGCGTTGGGGTGGTGTAAAATAAATGTATATATATATATATATATATATATATATATATATATATATATATATATATATATATATATATATATTCAAAATCTTTAACTTGCGAGGTATTTTATGGCTACAGTCTTAACTTATGAGGTAGCCATTATGTTTGAAGTATTTTCACAAGTAAGGTTGAGGAAAAATGCGTGCATTGTAATTTCCACACCGTTTTAGTGATGTAAGTAGATAAAGTAATTGCTACCTCAACTTTCATTATCAAGAGTTAAGTAATTATCATTTAAATGTCTCTTTATTGGGTTGTTCAATTTGCACCTCACAAGTTAATGTTTGTACGTACATCTTAATCACAGTTCCTTTGTATGGTACTAGGGGGCGTAATGGCTGCGTCATAAGTTAAGACTATAGTCATGTAATATCTCACAAGTTAAACATTCTGAATGATAGGTCCATCTATCGGGGTGACTATCGGTTAGGAGGAAAGTAAAAGGTATGGTGGGAAGACCATGTCATTTTGGCTTGGCAATGGCATACGTATATATCCTGTGCTACATCCCATTGAGTCATTGTACCGTGAACATCATCATGCTGTCGCAGCTGTTGTGCTGATGTGAATACTTGCTGATCCCGATCCTTGGGCACGGGTGACGTCAGAGTAACCTGGACAAAACCACTCTACCAGTGGGGGAGGGCGCATTCGCCACTGACTCATCTTGGGTTTCGGAACTCGACTGTTCATTGTGATATTGTCATTGATTGTATTCTACGCACCTTGGGATGGAAGGTACGTGCATATTGCATAGTATGACTGTAATGCTATGTATTCCATGTATTGATCTTGAAGTCTGTGCACAGTACAGCACTTCATTTGGGACCACGAATTAATGGTCACTCATGCGGAGATTCGTCGAAATTTCTTTTGAAAATTGCCGCCATTTGGATCACATGACCAATCCAAATTAACATTTGCCGAAACTGACTTCAAATTTTTTCGGAATTGACACTTTGGGTTGGCACAATTTGCGGATTTTGTTGGGTTTAATCATTATTTAACCTGACGGAGATTTATACAACTTGGATCTTGCAAATTGATTGTTTCTTGGAACTGGAAAAGTTTTGATCTTGCAAAATTGACCTGTTCTAATTCAGTAGTTACTTGGACTTGTATTTTTGCTCTGATACGATTGGATTTGAGTCTAATCAGTGTCTGAATTTTGTGTATATATTGCTTTTGAGAATTATATGAATTGTATTTTGTGCTGTTTTGTATGATTGTCGCATTGACTGTTGAATTGATTGAATTGACATGGTAGGGTCCTAGGGATTGTATGCTCCACTGTGTCTGAAAGAATATTTGTGAATGATTGCTTGTTTGATTGAAAATACACCTGTTTTTTATTAGACGGATTGTAGCACCGTTTAATAAATAAATAGACAGGAATAAAATTCAATTAAGTAAGTTCTTGGATAAATTCCGTATTTTTGCACAAGAAAGGTCATACTGACCCAGGCATTGTGAATTCAGCTGATCCTTTGTCTGATTTTCAAGATTTCCCGCCATTTTAACTGCTTTGCTTTTTGAAAGGTGGTTCTTTGTTTCACAGAATTAGATTTCCAAAATTTCTCTGTGAATTATTCTTATTCACGGAAAAATATTTATTCCTTTCAGGATATTTTTTTGAAACATTCTTGGAAAGTTCCAAAATTCCGGGACTTTTTTGGCGGGATTTTTGTGATTGGATATTTTCTCATCTGTTTTTTGCATTTGGGAGAGTAAACTAGAAAAGAAGAGAGAAAAACAAAGGAAACAGTGAGTGCAAGTGGAGGAAGTGAATGAAGATACAACAACACATGTGTTAGCCCTGTGTCACATTTATTTCCCGGCCTACAAATCTGCATACCTGCACATTTGTTCTGCATACACGAGTTTGCCCCGTGTTAATTTACTTCCCGGCCTGAATATTTAAGTAATATTAGGTCGGAATAGGAGTAATATATATTGGAGCCAACATCAAGTTGCTTATTAAATCTGGATTTAATTCAAAATTGATTTTTTTCTTCTTTCCGAAGCTAGCCAGAGTTGTCTAGAATTTTTACACATTCTGGGAGATTGATACCAATCAGTTTTTTTTTTAGACTTGTGCTTCTTTGAGATTCATTTTGTGGACAGTGTGAATTTCTGAATTTCAAAAAAGAAAAAAGATGGCTCCTATAAATTTATGCACAGCTTCAGTGAAAGCTTTAACTAACCTGGCAGGCATAGGGATAGCTAAGGCGGAACGGATTGTGACTATTGGGGCCGAACTTGCAGAAAAAGGTGAACCCTTGACACTTGAACGCTTGTTGGAGTACAACATTTTGCCTCCTGAATCCTGGGATGCATTAGAGAGAGCAGGTGCCATCTGTTTTGAAGTTCAAGAACAGACAGCATTATTGCCACCAGAGGGAGCTGCATCTCCTGTGGATGTGATGTTACAGACCATGATGACCTCCATGATGCAGCAATTTTCCCAGCAGATGCAGCAACTGAACCAGTCTGTGCAGCATGTTGGTGAAACAGTACATCTGGTTAACCAAAGGATGGATAGTGTAACACAGAGGATGGATGATGTGGAAACAACAGGCCAGTCTTACAGGCCTGTACACGACAGGCATCCACGCCAAATCACCCGGTACCTGGTAGGAATGACCCAGGTGGTAGGTTGGTTCCTTCACCTACAGTGACACGTGTTTTTCCAGGGAATAATCAAACAGCCATCCCAGGTAGTGGTCAAGGGATCATGCAACCAACATCGGCGAGTTTGCCAACATATACCACAGCCACCATACACGATCAAACCATGCAAGGTCAAGGTCGGACCACACAGCATCAGCGTCACAATGTCAGGCATTTAACCCTAACCGGGGGCTAGTGCAGGGTCAAGGTCACACTACTCCCATGCAACAGGGGTGGAGCAGATGGAATATTTCCATGTTACCAGTGCCTCCTGGTGTGGCAGTGCCACCACTGGGCTACAATTTACCACCACCAGGATACCAAGGTCAAGAGTCTACTCCTCAACATTCTGCAGGCGGGGCAGCATACACAGGTAAGACCAATGTACAGTTGACTACTGTACCACCAGGACAGAACATACAGTCAGCTTCTGTAGCTTCTGTTGTTAATGCACCACTGAACACTATGCCACCATACCTACAACTGAATGTAGGATCTCCCTTAGCACAACATTGTCCATTAGGGGGTCCACATGTGCAACAAGATGCACTGCCTGCATCACAGCCACAGGTTGGTATTGCTCCACAGCAGCACATTGCTGCGGCACAAGAAGTACCTGTGCCACAGCCACAGGGTGCAATTGTGCAACCACAGTATCCGCGGCTACCACACTTCGATTTACCTCCACAAGGTCAAGGTCAGCCTTGTGTAGCTCCTGCTCCACCGTGTAATAATGCGAGACATGAGCCACCACCGCCCAAAATGGCAACTTATGATGGGAAGCAGGATTAGAGGCCTTTCATACTCCAATTTGAAAGGATGGCTCAGCGGTATGGATGGGTGGAACGGGACAGACTTGACACATTGACTGATAGTCTACGTGGTAGGGCATTGGATTTCTTTGGAAGTTTGCCACGGGATGTGCGGGATGACTATCAGCAACTAAAGAACAAGCTAGACCACCGATTTGGCAGGAAGGATCCTCCTGCAAGTATACGGCGACAATTGTCCACATTAAAGCAAACGTGTGATGAGTCGCTTGAGGAATTTGCAGAGAGAGCACAGAAGCTGTCTCAGGATAGCTATCCTGATGCGGATGGTGCTGCTCTCAGTATTCTACAGAATATGGTCATGGAGGCTTTTCTGAAAGGCTGCACTCACCAGAGAGCGGCTTTACAGGTCCTCAATAAGGAGCCAGAAGATCTGGAGACTGCTCTTCACCAGATGAAAATCCATGAGCAGAACTATGAAATTATGTTCGGGAAAAAATCTGTGAAAACGGTATCATTTGGTGAGGATGTAGAAGAATATTCTATCAGAACCATGGGTACTGATAAAGAAAGGAAATCCAAACAGGAAGATATAGCCACACTGATGGAGAAGTCCATCTCCACGGCTGTCAAGACCGGTATTGAGGAGGGCATGAAAAGTATGGCTACCATCCTCAAGGGTTTGATAGGAAACACACAGGTAAGAGTACCTCATAACTCTGGAAGTCCGGCAAAGACTGCCAGGACTGAAACTCCCGGGAAACCACCAAAGGAAAAGGGCATTTGCTATCGATGTGGTAGTCAGGGACATTTCGCAAGAGAATGCCCAAAAAAGTCCTCTGGTTCTCCAAGAACACCTTCCCCCCTGACGTCTCCCGCGAAGTTAAACAACAAAGGGTTGTAGGCTCTGGCCACCCAGCAACCCCAACCAAGAGGGAGGGCCAGATACGGCCTGTATATAATGTAAATAGTTCCCTGTTGAGGGAAGTTGTTTTTAGACAGACTCAAGGGTATAATGTCATTATACCAGCAGCTGTGAACTTCACAGATACCAATGCTGTTGTGGACACTGCTGCTCAGGTGACAGTGATTAGTGAGGACTTCGCAAAGGAAATAAATCAAAACTTTAAAGGTTTGGAAGAAGTTCCACTGAAAGGTGCTGCCAAAGGAAGCCATATGTCTGCTTATCTTGCAAAGGATATGCGGATAACAGTAGGCAAGAAGACTTACTTTTGTGATGTCTTCACAGCACCTATCACTGACCAGTTAATTCTGGGATTAGACTTTCTGTTGAGTATATAACGGAGTTGTAGATTTGAAGAAAAATGTTGTCGTTATAGGAGATAACATCATTCCGGCAGTACTGTGTCGCAACTGAGAGCCTCAGCATGCAGTAAAGAAGGCTACAATGGATAAAAGACTAGTTATTCCACCAAACAGTCGTATGCACACAGCTGTGTCCATAGAAGGTGCACAAGCCAAGCAATTTGTCATTACACCAATTCCAATAAAACCAGATCTGGTTTCTCCAACAGTTCTTGTCCAAGGTCAAGGACATGTACCAATGGTGTTGGTTAATTTGAGTGACAGATACATCACCCTCAAACCCGGCAGCTTGGTAGGCAGTGCAGTGCAGTTGGGTGAAATTTTATCCAGTTTGGATCCCATGACAGCAGCTGCTGAACTTGGTAGACATTCATTACCAGAGGCAGGTTCATCAGCCATGACAGATATCGGTTTCCCCAGGGAGATCGATTTAATTCCCAATGAATCGTGTACTGATTCCTTTTCAAAGCAACCCCTTGATGGGGTTTCTGACTCAGATGGTCGGTGTTGGTTGAATATGACTGATACTGTTCCTTTACATTGTCACATAGTTAAAAGCGTGAGTTCTGGCAGTAGGTCGGATAATTCTTCCGATTTAGGATCCAGTGATACCACTATTCCAGAACACATTCAACCGTTGCTAGACAAAACTGGGGAAAATTTAGGGACGGAGGAACAGAAATTGGTAGCCTCTCTACTAAAAGAATACTCAGACGTTTTCTCCAAGAATGATCTAGACTTAGGTTGTTTTTCTGGAGTGACTCACTGAATTGACACGCAGGGAGCTAAGACCATTAGACAGCACATGAGGCGAGTTCCTTTAGGATTTGAAAAGGAAGAAGAGATGCATCTTCAACAAATGCTCGATATCGGTGTAATAAAGCAATCATCTTCTGATTGGGCAGCAGCTCCGGTCTTGGTTAGAAATAAAGATGGCGGAGCGCGTTGGTGCATCGATTATTGCGAACTTAACAAAGTGACTGTTAAGGACGCTTACCCCCTACCATTAATTGAAGAATGTCTGGACACTCTAGGGGGTGATATCTTCTATTCGTCCTGCGATATGGCCAGTTCGTACTGGCAAATTCCCATAGAACAGTCTGATTGTCCTAAGACCGCATTTATCACCAAGTACGGTCTGTTTGAACATTGTCGCATGGCCTTCGGTCTTTGCAATGCACCTGTGACTTTCATGCGAGCAATGAATCTGGTGCTACGAGGACTAACCTGGAAAACAGTTTTGGCTTTTCTGGATGATGTGCTGATCCTGGGAAAATCCTTTTCCGATCACCTCGAAAATCTGCGAGAAGTGTTCCAGAGGTTTCGGATGAATAAGATCAAACTGAAACCAAAGTAATGTACACTTTTTCAGAAGGAGGTTAAGTTCCTAGGAAAGATCGTGTCCAGTGATGGCATTGGGGTAGATTCTGAGAAGATCAAGGCAGTACAAGATTGGCCAGTACCACGAAATACTAAAGAAGTCGAGTCATTCTTGGGATTTGTTAATTATCACCGAGAACACATCCCAGGATATGCTGAAATCGCTAGTTGTCTCTAAGGGTTGACAGGACCAAAGCATAAATTCTTCTGGCAAGAGAATCATTAAGAGGGGTTTGACAGACTGAAGTCAATCTTAGTCTCAGCTCCTCTTCTGGGTTTTCCAGAGAAGGACAGAACATTTCTTTTGGATACAGATGCCTCAGACCTGGCAATCTCGGCGGAATTATCGCAACTACAGGATGGAACACTACACGTAATATCTTATGGTAGTTTTTCACTGATTCCGGCTCAAAAGAAATACTGTACCACTAGAAAGGAACTTCTGGCTATAGTAAGATTCACCAGGCAATACAGGCATTACTTGCTGGGGAGGAAATTTGTGGTTCGTAGTGATCACAACAGTCTTTCTTGGCTGATGCGTTTCAAGTACATTGCAGGCCAGTTAGCCAGATGGCTCGAAGAACTGAGCCAGTATGACATGCAAATTATCCATCGGGCCGGAAAGAAGCACTTGAATGCCGATGCATTAAGCAGAATTCCTGATCGGGTGACCTTCTGTGATTGCTATCAAGCAGGAGTCTCACTAGATCAACTTCCATGTGGCGGTTGCAAATATTGCACTCGTGCACATATGCAATGGCATCGGTTTAAAGAGGATGTAGATGATGTAGTTCCTCTTTCTGTAAAGACAATTACAGTGGAAGATCAAGCCAATGAACATCAAAGTGAAAACGTCCAGGACACTGCAGACTGGTTGGATAGATATTCTTACCAGGAAATGCGGGATCATCAAGTTAAGGATTCAGATATTGCTCCAGTCATTTCCTGGCTTGAAAATGATGAAACTCCGACATCAGATGTGCTGCATCTCCATAGTCCATCTGTAAAACATCTGTGGACATGTAAGTCCCAACTGAATATGGACCAGGGAGTTTTGTATTATAGATGGGAGGATGTAGTTCCCAGGAAGTGTTTGGTAGTTCCCAGAACCCTGAAACAGGAAGTGTTAAAATATTGCCATGATATCCAAATGGCAGGACATTTGGGACAGAAGAAGACTCTTCAACTCCTGAAACAGAGTTTTTTCTGGCACACTATAGGCCTTGACAGTAAAGTATATGTGGAAGCCTGTTCTACAGGTAGTCTTAACAAGAAACCTAAAACATGGCCAAGGGCTGGTTTGGGTAAATATCATGCTGGTGCTCCTATGGAGAGGGTCCACATTGATATTTTGGGTCCATTTACTGTCAGTGCAGGTGGCAATGTCTACATCTTAATGCTCGTAGATCAGTTCACGAAGTGGCTCAAATGTTATCCCCTTCCTGATCAGACTGCAGAATCAATTGTGAGAAAGATTGTGGATGAGTTTATCTGCAGATTTGGTTGCCCTCTGCAAATCCACAGTGACCAAGGAAAAAATGTGGACCGAAACTTGATCCGTGCCATCTGCTATTTGCTCGAGGTTACCAAGACTAAGACAACACCATATAGACCTAGGGCTAACGGCCAAGTGGAGAGGTACAACCGCCTGCTTCTTCAGATGATCAGGTGCTGTGTACAAGGTTCCAACAAGAACTGGGACAAGTCATTACCTCAACTAGCAGCTGTGATACGTGCCATGCCAAACAGGAGCACAGGATTCTCTGCCAATCTCATGATGTTGGGCAGAGAAGTTTTTTCACCAAGGGATCTGATATTCAGACTTGTGGAGGAGAACAAAGCTCAAGAACCCCCAGCTTATGTGAAACAGCTCTTGGATTCACTTTCCAAGACTCATGAAATTGCGCGACAACACCTGCAAGAAACACAGTGCAGACAAAAGAGAACGCATGATCTAAAGCTGTGTGAAAGGTCCTTTGAAATAGGAGACCTTGTGTACAAGCTGGAGACTGCATGTAAACCAGGTCAGTCCCGGAAACTGAATAAAGTATGGAGTGGTCCTTATCTGGTGACCAAAATCCTGTCTGCTGTCCTCTATAAGATCAAAGGACGCAGGAAGGAATATGTGGCTCATCATGATCGCTTAAAACCATGCAATGATCGCTTTATCCCCATGTGGATGAGGAGAATGAGACATAATCTATTAGATCTGGATGCCACCATACCCTATTCTGAGGAGGAACAGGAAGAATCTCTCTTGGGAGATGTCTTTAGAGATTTGTTCGCAGAAGTAGAGTCCGGAACAGAGGTAACCAATGATTCGGATGGAGTGGGAGCAGACACCCAATCTTCCGTCGAGGCAGAGGAACAGTTACTGGCTCATGATATATCCATGGATCCTAGTAACTTTGTTACCAGTACTCCTGTCTCACAGGAGACAGAGATGGTGCCAACCTCGGTAGCACCTTTTCCTATAGGCTCTTCTCCAAGGAGGACAAGGCGAGGCAGAGCTGTTTGCCCCCCTTCTTATTTGGACCAGTATGATCTTGGCTAGCTATCCACGTCCATATCAGTTGCTGGTTGGAATGATTCCAATCACCTGAGTATCCAAACTGATATCTCTTGGGAAATAGCCGCATACTCTATAGTTATTAGTGGCCGGCTGTAAATATGTACATATGTAATTTTTTTCTGAATAAAGGATTGAACGGCTCAAAGATACGTGTCGTTCCTTGTTTTTCAGAGTAAACTTTGTTTGCTCTGAGTGTAAATAGTTCACTCGGAGGACAAGTAAGGATAAAACCATGTGTATATCTTTACAAACCATGTCTTCTAGGCTTAATCTTTTTTATGCTAGGATGGAACAGCTTAACTCCCAGGAAACTCAGGAACACTTGCCTGAAGAGGGGATTGTTCTTGACATTTGGGAGGATGAGAAGGAGGAAGGAGAACTCTCTGATGAGGATGATCTGGGTTGGAAAGAGGTGAGGAATGTTCAAGAAAGGGACGGGGGTCTCCACGTAACCCTCCAGCAGTCTTTCCCAGAATATCTGCTAAAACCTAGTGTCAGCACTACTGCCGCAGTTGACCCTGGTCCCTTACCGAAGTATCTGACCCAAGCTACTGCAGGCAAAAGGACCTCAGAAGGATGGTAGGATTCTGTGGACAAGAAGAAGTGCCACCTGTGTCCTCTCTGTGGTGGAAGATTCACACATGTGAAGGGCCATGTGCTTAAGAACCACCTGCCGTGGTACGTATCCCCCACTACCTCCTGCTGGGAGTGTGGGTTTGTGTGCACGCAGGTGACCGGCCTTGTGAAGCATTTTAGGGAGCACCAGGTAGGGATTGGGGAATTCTAAGACAGTTACCTGCAGGCTTGGGCATCACTGATGACCGGCTTGTTAATAACCCTGGCGGAAAAATTGGAGTGCCAAAACATCACTGCGTTACTTCATAAAGTCCAGGAGGATCATCTTTATGCTGAAGGAGCTGTGATCACAGAGGTGAAAAAAACACTGATGAAGGAGTACAGCAGAAGGGTGACGGATTTATTTTGGCCACTGCCTGAGATCCTATGCATTGAGCCACCCAACTGCATACCTGCTCTACTCCACTGGAGGGTGTTAGCATCTATGGTGGGTGCCCTGAATGAAGAAGAGGCACAAGTTGTCAGAAGTATTATGAGGATGGTCCACACTATAAGCATGCAGGGGGAGGAGTGCAATGTGATTGTGGCCAACCCTCTTCAATACATATTGGTGGACGCACACTGCCATCTGGGGGAGCTTCTATACCGCACCAACCTGCCAGATCTGGATGCAGTTATGGGTCGGTTTCCAACAAGTGAGGAGGAATTCCATATCGAACACATGGTCAATAATCAAGTCTTTGAGAACAAGTGGAAAACTCCAGCAGGTATGGGGAGCCTCACAGAAGACCCAAGAGTATGTCTCACGGTAGGTATACATCCGCGATTTATAGGCAACCACAACAGAAGCAAAGTCACGAAGATGATTTCCACCCTCCAAGATCTTCTGCAAGAACCCAAGTTAAAGCTGTATGAGAGTTCGGGTTGGACAACACTGTGGAGAAAGTGTCACCGGAAGTTCTGACACAACAGAAGTAGGCGTTCGACACCATGCTTCCTCTTGTAGCCAATAACTCCCTGCCAGTCGTGATCCATTGTAGGGATGACAGGGATCAAGGGATCTTGCTGGAATGCCTAAAGGTTATGAAGCGCCACCTACCAAGCACCCAGAAAGTCCACATGCACTGCTTTCATGGGAGTGCCCAGGATGTGGACCAATGTCTGAAGTATTTCCCGAACACGGTATTTGGCGTCACTTGGAAGGCGGCTGAGGGCCGAGAGAGGATTGTTCGACAAATCCCCCTGGACAAGGTGGTGCTGGAGACGGATGCACCATATGGAGTGGGAATCCCAAAAATATTCAGCCACAGCAGATGTTCCCACTCTGGCATGATATTGGAAGTGGCCAAGTTGGTAGCTCAGGCCAAAAACATACCGCTGTCCCTGATTTGTGACGTCACACGCATGGTGGCCAAGGAATTCTACCGATTGTAGAACGAATTAGCGTCAGCCATTCCATATCAGAAGATTCCATATCTAGGGCGAGGTTGGATCTGAGCCAACCCAAATAGGCCAACAGCAGTGGATACTCCAAATCAATGTGGAGAGTGATCTGATAGGTCCATTGGGTCTGGGTTGGATTTTGGGCTAACCCGACAGATATTTATATAAATATATATTCGGGCTGGGTTGGATTATAGCCAACCCAACATAAATTCAAATTGAGTCCGGGTTGGATGTTGAGCCAACCCGACACATATTTACTTAAAGGTATACAAGTGCTGGGTTGGATTACAGCCAACCTAACATTAATTTAGATCAGTTAGACAGGTCGTCTGACTGTTAGGTTATTTACTGTAAATATGTATATATTGAAGAGTTGGGAATGTCAGACTCCTTGTGTCTGTATGAATGTGGAGGTGGTGTGTGATGATGTTTAACTGCAAATGGCATGTGGAGGTAATATCTCACTCATTAACTCAGAATGCATAAAGGAATGGCGTGAATGTTACTTATCTTTCTAACACCTAACTTTTGTATAGAAGTGCATTTATATGTCACTCTGCAAATGGGGTAAAAGTTAATCTTTTTTGATAGATGTGCAATAAAACCGAGGCATTCTGTATCTTGAATGTCCTGTGAGAAAGCACTAACATTTTATACTTTCTTCTTCTTCTCACTTAAGGTTGCACCTAGGAATGAATCATTCCACCCACGCACCAACTTGACCTCCAGATTTTTTAATGTAGTAAGTGCAAAATTGTGTATTTTCGGCCACTCCCTTCAAAATTTTGGTTTGGCATTTCCAAAATTAAGACATCCTCCAGACCAATGAGATAAAACGGGGAAGGATGTGCTGATGTGAAAACTTGCTGATCCCGATCCTTGGGCACGGGTGACGTCAGAGTAACCTGGACAAAACCACTCTACCAACGGGGGAGGGCGCATTCGCCACTGACTCATCTTGGGTTTCGGAACTCGACTGTTCATTGTGATATTGTCATTGATTGTATTCTACGCACCTTGGGATGGAAGGTATGTGCATATTGCATTGTATGACTGTAATGCTATGTATTCCATGTACCGTATTGATCTTGAAGTCTGTGCACAGTACAGCACTTCACAACTTCCAAATATTTCTTATTTGACAGGAAAATTTGCATGGCTAAAATGGCGGTCTCCATCGTTGGAACGGTTAATTAGGCTTACATGTATGAAAGGCGCAGTACCAAAAGGGCCTAACTCACCAAATTTTAATGACGCTACAACCTTTTGAGTCGCTGTATCGTGAACATTATCCTAATGTCGCAACTTCCAAGTATTTCCTCTAGGCTCTATGACAGGAAAATTTTCAATGCTGAAAATTACG
Source organism: Hermodice carunculata (assembly GCA_964020975.1). Classification (NCBI taxonomy): domain Eukaryota; kingdom Metazoa; phylum Annelida; class Polychaeta; order Eunicida; family Amphinomidae; genus Hermodice; species Hermodice carunculata. Next base: position 22,617,355 of record OZ026625.1, read on the forward strand.
GTTTCTATCATTGGAAAGGTTAATAGGCCTACATGCATGATAAATTAATGAAGGGCTAGCTCATAAAACGGCAATTTTGGAACTCGAGTACCAGCTGATAAAGCATGCCATCCCCATTCTATAATAAAGGAAAATATCCAGATAAAAATGCAAAATTAGGAAAAGATACAGCTGTTTGAAGTGCCAAAATTCACTGCAAAAAATTCTCCTTTTTTTGCTGAGGCCCATTTCATCCTTTTGTCACAAGACCCTTTTGTTACTGACTTTTTTAAATGCAGAGAGAAAATTGAAACATTAGGATAAGCTAAATTACGGAAGAATGCCCTTTAAATATTTGCCACAATTTCAGGGCTGGGCCTATTTTACATATGTTATTACAATGCTTCTTAACATGTGAACTACATTGTAAAATAGTAGGCCTTAATCACTAGGGTGATCCCCCAGGAATCAAAGAATGTTCGTTTCAAAGGGGCCTTATTCAACATGCTCTTGGCCATTTTGAACCTCCCAGGTAAACGGTTCTTGAAATAGGTCTCTTTGATCCTAAGGCTACTCTACTTCAAGCAGTCACTTCAGAGTACTTGGAAAAAATATTTGATATACTTATATATTATGATACATAAGAAAAGTTTCATAAGTATCACATTTTCACTAAATCACAGAGCACAATGTTGTCATAAGTCATATTTGTTTATTTCTGTGGCCAAACTTGATAAAACTTGTGAGGCTCTTTTGATCATCAGCCAAAATTTGAAAAGAAAATAAACAAATAAAAATAAAAGTAATCCATATGATTTTCAGTGTTTTGCAAACTCCATTAAAGTTTTAAAGAACTGTGCTGTCCGTTGTATGGCTAATGTCCTTGTACCGATATTTGACCCCCCCCCCCCCTCCCCAGCAGATTCAGGTAAATGAAGACATCTGGCAAAGTGAGACGGTGACATATCTTCCGCCATAATTTATCTATAAACGAAGATTATTGGAACACCCACCCACCCCCCCACCCCCACGTCGTCTGTACCAATGTCCCCGTCGTTGTTCGAGGCTGCACTCTTGACTTCATTGCACTTTCCATGTTCTGCATGGTAAAGTGCTTGAGTAAAAGTTAAATCGTCAATTCCAATGTCCCAGTCGTGGTTTGAAGCCGTACTCTGGACTTGAGTGTTAGTCCCAATATGCTCTCCATCGTCAACTAAATGACTGAAAGTCATGTCGTCATGCAATGCCGCTTTTCCAGGCATCTTCTGTTGTATAGGCCATAATGCATGGACTTGTGGCAAAGTATATGTACAAAAAAGTACACACAGTCCCAGCCCAGCTTGGATGTTGAGCATCTTCTTTACCCACACGTGGAAAAATTGCTGAATGACCGGGACGGCAGTGACCACCACGTGCACCCAGCAAACCTTTCGCTGCATGTGACGATGCGTTTACTGGAGCGAAACCTTTTGCAAAATCTTTTACATCACGCGCTTTCCCTGAAGAAATGAAGGCCACCTCGTACAATGTGGTTATTACGCAAACAAACATACTTGGCTGGTTTTGCGATTCCACATGTTGCAGTAATACGATATTTTTTTCACAATATTTTGAAACCAAGTCAACAGCTTTTGTTGGCGTCCAAACTGCAGTGGGGGGTGGGGGGCCGTTCCAATAATCTTCGTTTATAGATAAATTATTGCGGAAGATATGTCACCATCTCACTTTGCCAGATGTCTTCATTTACCTGAATCTGATGGGGAGGGGGGGGGGGGTCAAATATCGGTACAATGACATTAGCCATACAACGGACAGCACCGTTCTTTAAAACTTTAATGGAGTTTGCAAAACACTGAAAATCATATGGATTACTTTTATTTTTATTTGTTTAATTTCTTTTCAAATTTTGGCTGATGATCAAAAGAGCCTCACAAGTTTTATCCAGTTTGGCCACAGAAATAAACAAATATGACTTATGAATATATTGTGCTCTGTGATTTAGTGAAAATGTGATACTTATGAAACTTTTCTTATATATCATAATATATAAGTATATCAAATATTTTTCCAAGTACTCTGAAGTGACTGCTGGAAGTAGAGTAGCCTTAGGATCAAAGAGACCTATTTCAAGAACCGTTTACCTGGGAGGTTCAAAAAGGCCAAGAGCATGTTGAATAAGGCCCCTTTGAAACGAACATTCTTTGATTCCTAGGGGGATCACCCTAGGGATTAAGGCCTACTATTTTACAATGTAGTTCACATGTTAAGAAGCATTGTAATAACAAATGTATAATAGGCCCAGCCCTGAAATTGTGGCAAATATTTAAAGGGCATTCTTCCTAAATTTAGCTTATCCTAATGTTTCAATTTTCTCTCGGCATTTAAAAAAGTCGGTAACAAAAGGGTCTTGTGACAAAAGGATGAAATGGGCCTCAGCAAAAAAAGGAGAATTTTTTGCAGTGAATTTTGGCACTTCAAACAGCTGTATCTTTTCCCAATTTTGCATTTTTATCAGGATATTTCCTTTATTATAGAATGGGGATGGCATGCTTTATCAGCTGGTACTCGAGTTCCAAAATTGCCGTTTTGTGAGCTAGCCCTTCATTAATTTATCATGCATGTAGGCCTATTAATCTTTCCAACGATAGAAACCGTAATTTTCAGCCATGAAAATTTTCCTGTCATAGAGCCTAGAGGAAATACTTGGAAGTTGCGACATTAGGATAATGTTCACGATACAGCGACTCAAAAGGATGTAGCGTCATTAAAATTTGGTGAGTTAGGCCCTTTTGGTACTGCGCCTTTCATACATGTAAGCCTAATAAACCGTTCCAACGATGGAGACCGCCATTTTAGCCATGCAAATTTTCCTGTCAAATAAGAAATATTTGGAAGCTGTGAAGTGCTGTACTGTGCACAGACTTCAAGATCAATACATGGAATACATAGCATTACAGTCATACAATGCAATATGCACGTACCTTCCATCCCAAGGTGCGTAGAATACAATCAATGACAATATCACAATGGACAGTCGAGTTCCGAAACCCAAGATGAGTCAGTGGCGAATGCGCCCTCCCCCGTTGGTAGAGTGGTTTTGTCCAGGTTACTCTGACGTCACCCGTGCCCAAGGATCGGGATCAGCAAGTTTTCACATCAGCACAACATCCTTCCCCGTTTTATCTCATTGGTCTGGAGGATGTCTTAATTTTGGAAATGCCAAACCAAAATTTTGAAGGGAGTGGCCGAAAATACACAATTTTGCATTTAATACATTAAAAAATCTGGAGGTCAAGTTGGTGCGTGGGTGGAATGATTCATTCCTAGGTGCAACCTTAAGTGAGAAGAAGAAAGTATAAAATGTTAGTGCTTTCTCACAGGACATTCAAGATACAGAATGCCTCGGTTTCATTGCACATTTATCAGAAAAGATTAACTTTTACCCCATTTGCAGAGGGACATATAAATGCACTTCTATACAAAAGTTAGGTGTTAGAAAGATAAGTAACATTCACGCCATTCCTTTATGCATTCTGAGTTAATGAGTGAGATATTACCTCCACATGCCATTTGCAGTTAAACATCATCACACACCGCCTCCACATGCATACAGACACAAGGAGTCTGACATTCCAAACTCTTCAATATATACATATTTACAGTAAATAACCTAACAGTCAGACGACCTGTCTAACTGATCAAAATTAATGTTAGGTTGGCTGTAATCCAACCCAGCACTTGTATACATTTAAGTAAATATGTGTCGGGTTGGCTCAACATCCAACCCGGACTCAATTTGAATTTATGTTGGGTTGGCTATAATCCAACCCAGCCCGAATATATATTTATATAAATATCTGTCGAGTTAGCCCAAAATCCAACCCAGACCCAATGGACCTATCAGATCACTCTCCACATTGATTTGGAGTATCCACTACTGTTGGCCTATTTGGGTTGGCTCAGATCCAACTTCGCCCTATATATGGAATCTTCTGATATGGAATGGCTGACGCTAATTCGTTCTACAATCGGTAGAATTCCTTGGCCACCATGCGTGTGACGTCACGAATCAGGGACAGCGGTATGTTTTTGGCCTGAGCTACCAACTTGGCCACTTCCAATATCATGCCAGAGTGGGAACATCTGCTGTGGCTGAATATTTTTGGGATTCCCACTCCATATGGTGCATCCGTCTCAAGCACCACCTTGTCCAGGGGGATTTGTCGAACAATCCTCTCTCGGCCCTCAGCCGCCTTCCAAGTGACGCCAAATACCGTTTTCGGGAAATACTTCAGACATTGGTCCACATCCTGGGCACTCCCATGAAAGCAGTGCATGTGGACTTTCTGGGTGCTTGGTAGGTGGCGCTTCATAACCTTTAGGCATTCCAGCAAGATCCCTTGATCCCTGTCATCCCTACAATGGATCACGACTGGCAGGGAGTTATTGGCTACAAGAGGAAGCATGGTGTCCAACGCCCTACAGATCATTTAAGTGTCTCGTTAATGTTACCGATCAACTTAAAATATGGCATTGTTATATCCTTTTGCATAAAAGTTTCCATTCTTATGTGGATAGAGAAGCTGGTTGAGAAATATCCAAATTGGGACCATTCGATTTTTTAACCTTGAACTCCACGCATAGCATAGTAGCCATACTTTATGTAATTAATAATTAACAACATTAGCGTGCTCATTATACTTGCTGGGGTATATCTAATATTAAGTCGCGATTTTTTTTCAGCATGAAGATGAATATAAATATACCATTGCAATTTTCGCAAGATTGTTGAATTGTGCGCATTCAGTGAATACAGCACGTCAAATTTTCAATCTGTTTTGTCATTATTTCGCTTTTATTGGTGCTAGTGACTACAGCGCATCTAATGAACGTTAACATTGGCTTAAATTCGTAGCATTCAAATAATATCAGTCAAGGCCTTTAAAATTTACCATTTTGAAAGCTTTAACAGAAAGAGATACGATTACGCATCCATGTGTGTCTGAAGCTGTAGCTTGGCTTGGGATTTACAGTATTGGGATGCATATTTCTTTTTCAGCTCGTACGGACTGTCCATATGGCATTACTTTTATTGCATACATGTATGGTCACTCCGTTACGTGACCTTTTCTGAACAGTCAACACACCAGAGCAACCTGATGTAAACCAGCAATGCCTCTGCAGGTATGGATTCTAAACAGTGTTTCAACTGATGCGAAATTTTGCATCGTAATACAAACTCAAACCAGCATATACTTCCTGAATGTTCTTGCAGCATAGAATATTGTATGAAATGCCTACATACGTAACTCAATTTTTTTTTTTTGAATTCTCTTTCCTTGGGGGGGGGGTAAAAAGTAATATATAACGATCCATTCAATAAATAAGTTATTTTACTTTCAATACCTCACAACTTTATCACAAAATAAACAGGTTCAGCATACATCTTCAGTCTCTCCTTCAACTTTTGAGGACAGGTAAGACACTGCAGGTATTTGTGGAGCCTGCTGCTTCCCGCGGCTTTTAGATTGATAAGCATTATTCTAACATTTATAAATACTTCTAGAAAGAAAATAAAGATTTGAAACATGAAATTAATTGTAACTTTGTGAGCCAATTGTTTCATGAATATATAATTCACCGGCAAAGGTATAAAATGTGCAAATGGCGATATAATTTATCTCGAGCTTATTCAGATTTTAAACTTTTTTTGCACAGAAATAATGAACATCGGTGTTCCTACACTGGCACGGTGTTGGAGTGATTGAGGCGGGGAGCAAGTGCCCCTCCAAGATCAATGCCCTCCTTCCAGTTGTAACAATTGCAAGTGATGGTATTTCCATTTCCACTGCTCTGAAAAGGAACCTCCCAACCTCACACTTTGTTCACGGACTTGCTTTACTGTAAGTAAAAGTACTTTACCCTACTGTTATTCTCTCTCTATAACTGACCATACTGTTGTTAAATGTACTGTGCCCGAATATTACTCTCCAAATAGAGGGGTTTACTGTCACTGAACGGACTGTTTCCTCATGTTGCTGTCATTATGCAGTTATTCATGATCGAGTGTTTGTAACATCAAGCAGACACAGAACGATACTGATAAATTATTGCAACTTCTATCAGGGAAATTACAATAAAGCACTGATATCAGATGTGCCCGTAACTTATATAAAATGGGTACGACAGTGTGAGAAGAGGGTAACACTATAGTTGCTGTAATAACAGATGCGAGGTAACAGCTTCCGGCTGCTGAGTTATTGCAGGTGTAACGGTAGCGGCCCGTTGCTTGTGGCTCCGCGGCGTTTGGCCATTTGTTTTTTGTTGCCCGCCAAGGTCTGTGTCCACCAAGCATTGGGTCAAGCAGTCTTTCAGGGCACAGCAGCAGCAGAGTCGGACAAGGCCACAGCAAATGTCCTCACAGTCACAGTCACAGCAAGGATCACAGTCACGGTTACAGCCACTACCATTGTCACTCATGGTTGACACGTCTAGCGAATACCTTTCCCGTGCTGAAAAACAATGAAATGCATTTATCTATAATTTAAAGTAAAGAAAGAAAAATCACAACTACTATGATTGCCAGCAATCACTAGGATCCCCCCTTGCCAACTTGCCAGACATCATCAGCTGGTAGTAAACGTAGCTCAATAAACTTAGAAAGCAAAGAAGTAAGAGTGACTGGTCGATTATTGTTGACATCGTTTGGATTAGGAAGTGCTTTCTTCAACTAGGGTACGATGATACCAAGTTGAATGATTGCTTTCTTCAACTTGGGAACGATGATTCCAAGTTGAAGGACATCAGGCAGAATTTTCCTATTTCTACGTGTATATAACTTAGCCAGGTGATTGCGTAATACTTCAATATTTGCCCATTTAATATGTTGGACAGTTACCCCGTCGAAACTGGGAGAGCAGTTACCATGAAGACTACAAACTATACGAATAATATTGTCAGGGGTAATATCAAAATTAGGTTGATATTTATATGAGCTTGAAATTTGTCTCGGACAAAAGGAGCTATGTTGTTTTGTTCACTGGTCAGAGCATCACAGTTCTTGCCATTTATAATATTACTGTAGAAAGAATCAATTTGTTCGACGAAGAGGCCAGAGACTACCTTTTTGTCGTTAATAATTATTCAATGCATTCCAAAAGAAAGTAGTATAACCATTAGAATACCCCAAAAAATGACTTACTTTGATCTATATGATTTTGAATGCAGCTTCTGGGCTTTCGCCCAAAATTCGTTTTTGCCAACTTATAATGATCAAACATCTGACCTGTGCAAGATCTGCCAGCACTTATCCACATTGACCATCAGAATATTTTCTTGTCGCGTTGATAAGACAAGCTGAGGCACCAGAATGATTTCGGTTTATAAACTCTCGTAGGGGTTATGCCAGCAGCCCTCGCTGCAGAAAGGACTACCCTATTAAGATGTTGTATGTAATCATTAACTATAAAGTATCGCCCGAATCATCCCCGTCATTTAAGAAATCACCCTGTAAAAAAGGAGTATTCAACAGACTAACATTGACAGCTTTCAAATATAATGTATTGCCTTGCTTATATCGCCAATTTGGCTTAAAAATTATAGGCCACTGACCTTAGCATATTTTAAACTTGACTGAAGTTATCCAACATTAGTGAACCAAGTAGGCTGTGGAGATTGTGTATAAAAACATTCGAGTCTCAATCCACAGTCTGAGGAGATTGATTCTTCAGTTGAGTAGTGTTATCACAGTCACTCAGTCCACTAAAGAAAACAAACTCAAAGATAAATCATAATCCTGAAACAAAGCTTGGGGCAGCTTGCCCACTACTCTTTGCTCCAAATCAGAGGAAGACACCATGCTGCGTGTATAATATTTAAAGAAAGTATGTACATATATATATATATATATATATATATATATATATATATATATATATATATATATATATATATATATATATATACGCCGGCAAACGCCAACTAACGCTGGCAAACGCCAAAATCCAATTAAGCCTTTTGGGGCTCGGCGTTTGCCGGCGTTAATCGGCGTTTGCCAGCGTTTGACACCCTTTCAACGCCGGCAAACGTTGTGAAACGCCGACTAACGCCAGGTACCGCTGGCAAACGCTCTGTAGTCCTCTCAACTAGCAAAGTCAATGGGATATGTGTAAAATTTGAATTCAGTTGAACTGGGATTAGAAGGATCCATGGAAATTTGTGTCTTGTACTTGTACTAATCATCAATGTACTTTTATTTTTTATACTCATGGGCAAAACAACATAATTATCTTGAATATTATGATGATGATTTATCCATTGAGGTGTATGTGTATTGAATGACTTTGCTTATGATCACTGATATATATATATATATATATATTGGTCACTCCAATCTTGGTTGCAAAGTAAAGACAAACAACCCTGTTTTCAATTTTATTTTAACACAGCACAGCAATTTTTTATCGTTTGTACCCCACAAGTCAGCAATGCATAGCTTTGTGCTAGCATAGATGTGAATCCCTGTGAATATAGTACATGGAATTTATTATTAAATCCCATGCATTATAATCACCCGGAATCTATGCGAGCCCATACCTGTCAACATTCCACACCTCAAATAGGAAGATTTTTGTAAACTTTAAAAATCCATGGGGGAGATTTGTGTTTTAGAATATAATAGAAAATACTAAATTTTTATGCAGGAGATTCTGCCAAATTTGCAAAATTTTGCTCGTAAATAAAAAAATTGGGGTGAAAAAGTGGGACATTCCCACCTTATGGTGGAAGACTTGACAGGTATGCTAGCCCAAAGCTATACATTACTGACTTCAATATAATACATGGAATTTAATTATTAATTCCATGTATTATATTCACAGGGATTCACATCTATGCTAGCACAAAGCTATGCATTGCTGACTTGTGGGGTACAAACAATAAAAAATTGCTGTGCTGTTTTGAAATGAAAATTGAAAACAGGGTTGTTTGTTTGTCTTTACTTTGCAACCAAAATTGGGGTGACTAAAATATATATATATATATATATATATATATATATATATATATATATATATATATATATATATATATGTATATATATATATATATATATCAGTGATCATGAGCAAAGTCATTCAATACACATACACTTCAATGGATAAATCATCATCATAATATTCAAGATAATTATGTTGTATTGCCCATGAGAATAAAAAATAAAAGTATATTAATGATTAGTACAAGTACAAGACACAAATTTCCATGGATCCTTCTAATCCCAGTTCAACTGAATTCAAATTTTACACATATCCCATTGAGTTTGCTAGTTGAGAGGACTACAGAGCGTTTGCCAGCGGTACCTGGCGTTAGTCGGCGTTTCACAACGTTTGCCGGCGTTGAAAGGGTGTCAAACGCTGGCAAACGCCGACTAACGCCGGCAAACGCCGAGCCCCAAAAGGCTTAATTGGATTTCGGCGTTTTGCCAGCGTTAGTCGGCATTTGCCGGCGTTTAACGCCGGCAAACGCCGTCTAACGCTGGCAAACGCTGTGTATCGCCGGGAACCGCCCTGAAACGCCGAAACGCACCCACTAACGCCGAAACAAGTTACTTGTGTAGTAAATCAATTAAGTAATGTAAGGGTAGCTGTTTTAAACCATGCGGTTAAAATTTTCATTTAGCCTTTTAGATTCAGCTATGTCCAAAAAACAAAAAAACAAAAAACAAAAACAAAAAAACAAAAACAAAAAGAAAACAAAAACAAAAAACAAAAACAAAAACAAAAAAAAAACCCCAAAACAAAAACAAAAAAACAACAAAAAAGAAAACCAAAGAAACAAACAAAGACAAAACAAAAAACAAAACAAAACAAAACCCTCCGTAAAGCACAGATCTAAATGTGTTGAGTAAAGTGTCAGAACCAGCTTGTTTAAATTTGAGGGATAATGTTCAGGTTCAGTTACTGATATAATTGTCTATTTTTTATTTAATTTAATTTTTGTAGTAAATCTGTGTATATAAATCTTGTACCAGTTTTCATTAAGACGAATTAAACGGTTAATTATCATGCACACGTATATTTATACGCTGACATGTACATAAAAAACAGGTACACATGTATATTCATGCGAATGAAAATGTTCATTTTCCCTGGAGGTCGCACAAGCTCAACCACCGCTTAATGTGGACACCTGTCAATTGTGGACATTTTTGCTCAGTCCAATGGGGTCCGCAATTGACAGGTTTCACTGTAATTGGCCACACAGACACACGCATATATATATATATATATATATATATATATATACATATATATACATATATATATATATATATATATATATATATATATA